>OY720181.1:1517500-2117500 GCA_963082885.1 Parascotia fuliginaria | reverse complement strand
TACGACGTTTGATTGGAGCTATTTCACTTTCCTAAGTTTTACAGACTACTTACGCAATGTTATACCCTTAATCATTGGTCGAAAGCTAGGCAAAGCCATACGCAGAGCATAGCTGTATAAACCATACACACCTTACAATTGCAATGAATCATTAATACGTCATTGAAGGCCTCGATTTCGTATGATTAATGTGCTTAGCAATTATTTACCCCCCGAGGTAATATTGCAAGGGTAGTTCCGATATATTGAAGCTATTTCAAATTGAACGACCTTATGTGGTAAGGGACCGATGTTTCATTATGACATTATATTACAATTTCTAAAACATGATTTAGAAGTTGTAAATATAATTGAAGATTGCGGATAAGCTATAAAATACTCGGTCTTTTAAATCAACTCACTCAAGATCTTTTTTCAAACTCAACTTACAAACGTCGAAAAAAAAAAAAATATTAGCCTGGGAATAGACATTCCCAGTAGTCTTAGCCTACAACCAGTTCGCTGACGAGTTAGAGCCATAAAAAAAAAATAGAAAGATACGCAGGCATTTCTTTTCAATCACCAAAATTGAAAATTTTTTTACAGTTTGGTGATTGAAAAGAAATTGCAAGTAGCATGCAAAGTAACTTGGCATGGTTTATGCAAAACAGATGAGACTACAAGCAACCAACCAACCAACAAGGTGACTGCCTAAACCTTACCAATTATAGTATGTTAACTTCAAAGAATTTTCTTAAGCCCTTATAATTACTATGTAATAAACCATATAAAACTATTCATGCTCGTAAACAATAATATACCTAAATTATATAAGTAGCCAAATAGCTATACAGCCCAATCAACAAAATAGTCAAAGCGCTTCCGTGCAAAAAGTTAACTCCAATCTTGAGTTATTTAACAAAACATGGGTACGAACGATCTGTCAAAGTCTCGCAGCCTATTCATGCCAAGATAAATACCCGGCGAACGTGATAAGAGTGAGAACTGTAAACATTGTGCCACAAATGCCACTACGTTGGCACTAGTCGTGGCAAAAACCGTTTACTGTTACCGCGTTGTAAATCAATTTGAAAATAGCGTGCTATTTTAGCGCTATCGTTGTAATTATTGTTATTAAGAAAAATATGAACAAGTTGAAAATGATAGAAATAGTGGGTTTACTTCGCTCTGTTGTTACAGATGTTACATACGATCTATATCCTCCGGATTCATCTGGGAACGTAAAATGTTCTTTTGCCAGAATTGAGTTTTGATTGGTCATAAAATAAAAATAAGGCAATACTTGTTTATATAAAACTAAACTACTTTTATTGTCATTTTTCTCTTAGAGAAGAAGGAATCATGACTTTTATTTTACTATTGCGTTAAGCCGAATATGCACACACAAGCACAACAACTTTTGCTACGAGGCTTTTTTTAATCAAACAGCGAAGTCTATTTTCATAATGAAATGTTAGATATCGCAATTCAAAAATATTACGCTGTATTAGCAGGAGTTTGTCATAATATTACTACGTATGACATTCAATGAAATAATAATATTTAATAATTATATTTTTAAAAGCTATAAACGCTATTTTGAATTGCTATAGCACGTTATAACAACAGCGGTTCACATTACTAGTGAATTCTACGACATTTTTTTGCCCCAGTCTTTGATTAATGTTTTGATACGTCAAAAACATTTATATAATCAGTTTTATGGGATGACAAACGGGCGTAGGTTTGTGATATAGTGGTGGAGTGAATTGATGACGATTTATTCGATGGTTGAACTTTGATTGAAGTTGTAATTGTTTTGAGTGATTGCTGCTTGCTTTAGTTTTGATATTTGGTGTTTGAATGTTATTCGAAGGGTTTATTGATGTTTCATGTTGAGTTTTAATTTTATATCATTAGTGAAAAAGTAATTTATTAGTTAACGCGTAATATTTTCATTAATGTTACACTGTCGTAGCACAGTAGGCGTGCTGTGCTAGAGGCTGTGGTTTTGATGCTTACAAGGTATCTATGTAACTTTGTACAATCTATAAATAGTTGTTTCAACCCGGGTAGACCTGCCAACAGATTGTAGGTGCAATCTTTAATCATTACCCGCCTGTATTTGCTAAACATATTCTTCTTGAAACGAAGACTCGAATTTCAAAGTAATCGACATTATTATGAAATGAAATTAAATTAAATGTATGTTTATTCATATAGGTTAATAAAATTAACACTTATGAACGTCAAAGTTTACAAAATGTCAGCAAATTAACCTACAGCCAGTTCGCTGACGAAGTCGAGAAGACGAGAAATGAGAAGAACTGGCAAGAAACTCAGGCCACTCTTTTTAATCACCAGGTTATTACAATTTTTGTAAGTTACAGTTTCGAGTAGCATGCAAAGTGACGCAGGCAATACACTTAACTCTATAGATACTTAATTACTTACAGCTTTCTATGTTGTAAAGAAAATTAAAAAGTAAAATGTGTGCTTTACAGGCTGCCTCAATTTGCATATTGCTACAAAAAGGTAAAGGCAACATGTAAACTGTGATAAATGTTTCTATGTTGGTATTTTATAAATTGTTAATTTTTGGTATAAGTATAAAGTAAGATGAACTTAATTTACCACAGGAGTTCACAATGTATCTCTATTTCACAAATCACAATGTATAATTTTAACAATACTCAGTATACAATTTTAACAAAACAATACAAAATGTGTACTTAACTGTTCAAATATGGCTCGAGCATCATGTCATTTAAAATTAATACAAAAAAAATCATTTTATATATTATGTCAAAATGTATCAATAAATTAATGTCAAAAAAATTATTTGATAAAGCATGTCATTCATAATAATCATAAAAAATGTCATTCATAGAATAATTAACAAAAATATGTCCTTAAAAGTATAATGTCATTAAAATTATGAGTAAAATTAATTTACTCCTTCGTCAAGCGAGCATCCCATGACTTTTTATCGTTCAGATACTCATTAACAGTGTAGTAACCTAAGGACCTATTTAAATTTACATCAACGTATTGCACTCTATCACTTAGATAGGTGGAAACTAGATTAAGTGCAACATCCCTGATCTCATAGTGACTGAGTTTTCTCAAGAGCGTATTGTGCTCGACGCAGTCAAATGCTTTAGAGAGATCACAAAAAACACCAATAGCATCCATTTTATTTTCCCAGGCGTTAAAAATATGTTTTATTAGTGTAACGCCTGCATCTGTAGTTGAGCGACCTTTCGTAAAACCATACTGCTCGTTATGTAGTAATTTATGAAAGTTAAAATGGCCCTCTAATTGCTGCAATATAATTATCTCAAAAATTTTACTAATAGCTGGCAGTATACATTGTCATATTGGTCTAAAATTACTAGAGTCACTCTTAGAGCCGTTTTTAAACAGAGGTACTACTTTACTAACATAGTTATTTCTATTATTTTCATAGTATTAATATTTATAACCATAATTTATTTTCTATACACGAATAATATGCTCGTTTGTCAGACAAATAAATATTTACGATGTAATTTACGTAATAATGAGGTATTTGATGTAGTGAAAGGTCTAGTTCAGAAAAGCGTAACATTGTAATGGAATTAAAATATACTCAACCGCCGGTTAAGAATATTGGAACAATCTCTTCTCGTGAGTTTGGTAAGAGGCAACTAAGAAACGTTTGTTAACGAGTAGCTGCAATCCGCTTGCCAAACGTAGCGTTTATGGCAAACCCCTCTTTTTATAAACTGTTGTCTAATGAATCGTACAAAGTACAGGCTCGGTGGTTCAGAAGTACTGTATATAAACTGTCAGGCAGAGGTACCCGGTTCAATCCTCGGATCGAATAAAGTAATTTTAGAGTTATTCTATATAAAAATAAACTGATCCACAGGGGATCAGATACAGGGGATCCACCCGGAATAACTCAATTTTCAGTATTAGCGTACACAAAGCTGACGAAATGTGAGTGTTATATAATTCTACCTACCCCTTTGAGAAGAAAGCCGTAATGATACGTTGTGTTATATCATTACCTACTCTCCGTCCACCTATTATTATTCTAAAAGCAAAGTTACATTGACATCGTAACAAACCTAGCTAGATTTAATTTACAAGGTAGAATTAATACACGAACGAACCCTTACCTTCATAAAGTAACATAAGATATTACTATTCAGAATAACCAAGTTTAGTTGCTATGTATTATAATTGCTACCCAAACATTATAATTATGTTTATAATGACTACTCGTATGAAACGTTCAAACTTAATAGGTCTGGTTTTGACCCTTGAAATTATGTGTAATGTCTACTTGAAGTAGGTATTATAAGCGGTGTTTGTTGTATATTAATACTAGTTTCAGCTAGCTACCTGATTTCACAAAGAAAATTTAAAGTTTACTGTAGTAGATTGGTGCTGGTATCGACATTGAAAGGATAAATAGGTCAGGTAAGTATATCTCTTTTCTGGAAGCACCAGTACAAAGATTATACTGGTACTTTTCGAGTATATCAGTAGTAAATTTTAATCTATTGTACTTTTATCAGTTTACAAGCAGCCTGCCCCGGCTTTGCACGGATGGACATTTTTTAAACATTTTGGGATATATTGCATATATATTATATAAATATATTTGCATGGGAATATAGAAAAGTGTTTTTTTTTTCAAGCAATTTTTAATTTTTTTCTTTCTGTAAAAACCATCCTCGTACTTTAAGGAATTAGGGTTCAGCTGCTCTCGAGATTTGCGCTTAGCAACACATTCAGCGATTCATTTTTAAATTAGATATATACTATACTTATTACGTGACGTCTATTTTTCTACAAAGTAGATACAAATATGAATAATTTACATAAAACACCTGAAATAAATTTTCATAAACATCACAACCGTTTACAACTACAATACATCAGTCTTCCCCCTTTCTTTGGGAGGACAAAATGGATATGGCCCCGAATAATCCATCAAACGTTTGAAACCTAGACGGCGTGCTTGCCGATATCAAAATGTAGTTACCATTGTCCCCAACTTGATAAAATATGAGATGTGACATTGACAAATCGGTAGCGCACAAGCTAAAGAAACGGCCAAGTTACTTTGGCTTACATATACTTAAAGAATAGCTTCATTGAAAGATTGGGATGATCGGTTATGCATTGTGACGTTGGTAAGGAAAACCCTATAAACGATAATTTTATGATTTCTGGAGACTGCTGAGCAGCAGAAGCTTTTCAAAAATCTAATATCGAGTTCTTAGTCATCAACCTAGTGTCAGGATTTCTTCAGGTCGCCGATAGAGGCATTCGACTTGACCTAACGACTGCTATAAACCAGGACCGACTTTTAACGTACCCTCCGAAGCACGGAGACGCTCAAATCAAATACCATTAAGCGGTCACTCATCCATGGGCCAGCCGCACTCTATGTTACTTAACCTGCTAATCGTTAACCGATTAGTGAGCGCCAGTAGAAGCTGTTGGACTAGACTTACCAATAAAAGCCAACGCTGACTCGTGTTATACGATTGACAGGTTTTGAATCGAACTCGTCCTTGGGCTGCCCATATAAGTTCGTCATTTAAACATTGTTTGCCTGTTCATTAGTGATTCAGTTTATAGTCATATTCTAGTCTACCCGCTCATCACTTTAGTAAAATAACCATAAAAACTATAATATTTCGAATTTTTTGTTTACGAAACCATTGACAGTAAAAAGGCAAGCTCTGTGTCGTTGTGTGTGGCTCAGGCTTGCAAATGTACCACTTAGGTAGTTTAAATCTACATAATCTATACTATTATATAAATCGAAAGAGTTTGTTTGTTTGTTTGAACGTGCTGATCTCTGGAACTCAGTCAAATTTGAATATTTCTTTTTGCATATTATAGCCCAGTTCTCGAGAAAGGTTACAGGCTATGTAACATCACGCTACTGGCGACGGGATCAGAGCAGTAAGCAAAGACGCGGGCGAAACCGCGCCGCGGAAAGCTAGCGTAATCTTATTTATATTATTTCTCAAAAACAAAACAAAACAATAAACAATGGCTAACTAACCGTACAAGAAACAAGTCTTTATTTAATTCAGTTATAATCAATGTAATAACTGCAGCACACATAATCGTTTGGTTAGGCCAGCAAATTGGTCTGTTACAGCGAGTCAGGAATGGATGTCGCGAATTATGGTAATGTATGATAATACCGTTTACGATAGGCCTTGACTTGACACACGGACAATAATTTAGCAAGCATTATAGAATAAAATGAAGAGTACAGTTTTGACTATTTTATTTTTTTAAAGTAAAATAGTAAGTTGTGATTATTTTTAGTTTTAGAATGTTTCTAGAATTATTTAAGATCTGTACTAAAGTTTAATAGCGTCGTTCCTAACTTCTGACAAAATATCAGGCAAACGATAGGTTCTGCAAATATCAGTAATAAATGTCCACAAAAGTCATAAGAGTTGAAATGGAAGTGCGGATTTGACTCACACAATTATTCAATTTATGACTTTTTAATTACTTATTCTTGAAAATGCACAAATTTAAATTATAATTTTATAAAAACCGAAAATAAGATATACCTAGTTTGAGTTTAATTTTGTCAGAGGTAACTCATCTAAAGTATAAAATAGTGTAAATGTTTTTAATAGGTCGGACATAAGAGTAATTATTTTAGATTAAGTATAATTAAGTTAGGTACTTATTAATACAAGATTATAAAATCTTGAAGTTATTAAAATATAGAATAGGATTGGTATAATTATTAACTTTACAGATTACTGGCGTCCGCCGTCGCTTTGTTTAGGTACCAAAACTTTCATTCGGTCTCACAACAAAATTCAGAAAATGACAAAAAAAATATATTAAACATACTAAACTATAGCTTAAGTTACCCGTTTCATTTATTGATTTCAAAATGTAAAACAATTTTTATTTCGGTAACGTAGGTTTTTAGTTAAATCGTTGCAAACAAACAAACATACAAAAAATCAAATCATTTCTCTTTATAGTTTAGACGTAAAGTTTATCTTTGAAAACCTAAGTTGTCCAATTACCACAGCAGTGTGTATCACTTGTTAAGAAGGCAGATGGTGACAATCGTGTTGCACACAGCTAAGCTAATTCACTTTTCCGTCTAATTAATTTCGTTATTAAAGTAATACAGATTAAAATATAAGGTGTCTGCTCTTACACTTTTTTAGATTAGTCCTGAAGCCATTATTGATATTACAGGATGTTGAACTTTTACGAGCCATGAGAAATTGTTATTATAAAGTATTATGAGATCCATAATGTGAACAAATTATAGAGGTTGGAATTGTAATCACTGGGTAATGTTTAAGGACAAGTATCATATACTAACGTTTTATTTAAGCTCATTATATTACCATTACCGGGTGAAGAGTATCTTGGTCATTATTGATTCACGACGAAGGAATAAATCGTACGGAAATCTAGACGTGGAAAAAAAATTGAGGACAGTCAAAATCCTTCTTTTATGGTAGGTTCCAAACAGAACTTTCAAATCTTGATCACATCATCACTTTTTTTTTTATCATCAGGTCAGCCTTCCCTCGTTTACTCCAGGAATTTAAAGCAGCGTTTTAACATATTATCTGTGATTTATTTGACCACTTAGGTCACTCCGCATCAATATGAATAATTTATGACTCATAAATGACAGCTGGCTTAACTTGGTTTCGCTGAACTGTCAAAACTGACAGATAGACATGACATTGATTGTTCGTTATCGACAGAAAATTTATTGAGCCACGTTTTGTTTTGCCCGTGTTTTAACCAAAAGTTAAAAAAAAAAACTTTGATATTTATTTGTTAATCCACTAAATATTCTCCTACATATTCTTTGCCTTCCTACGCAGAGTCGCTTTACTCATGGTAATGGGCAAGACACATAGTTCGCCGAGCTAATGTTTATTATGGCGACTGCGACAGAAAAGTTCTAGAGTAGCGAGCACGAACGAAGGCATACAGGTCCTCATAAAGTTAACCAACAACCTGGTAAAGTTGACGAGCAACCGATGAATTAGTTGATTGATCAGTGGACGTCTTTGATAAGCCTAGTCTTACCAATTTAGGTAACTGTCAAATTAAGTAATTAAAATTTTTATGATTAAAAAAATAGCTTGAGTTGCCACGTCAGTTGTAGCCAGTCGCTACAAATAACAGTATTACTAATAATTATCATTTTTGCCAATGTGACAATTTCAACTGGTACATTTGACTGCTATTTCCAATAAATTACCTCACGTAGATTTCTAAAACATTGTCGAGTAGCCATAAACTCGAGTAAAATGTATGAACACTTTTTTCCAACGTAGCATCTGTAGCTGCTACGAAATGACGTCAGTGCTACATCTCGTAGCAGTTTATAGAAATACAACAAAGCTTTACTTTTTATTTTGATGTTGAAACAAGGATGCGCTTCAAAAGTATTTATTCTTTTACGTGTTTTGTGTTGGGAAATCTAGTATTTTCTAAAAAGGCATACAGTACTGAGTACAAATACAAATATATTTATTTTCTCAAACACAATGTTAGCAATACAGTTCAAAATACTTCACTATAAATCTGCTCTAACGTTGTGAGAGACTGGTACCTGATGTGGGTTTAAAAAAACTTATATCACAGGTCACCAGAGGCCTTATACAAGTGTCAAATGGTGGGGTTAGCTTATGTCAATTCAATACATTTTTTAATCTATTCTATGAATAGAATAGAAATCTTCAACACTTGTCTCAGGCCTCTGGTGCCCTAGACAAGTGGCAAAGATTTCTTACGCCACCGCTTATGTCAATCTCATACATTTTTTTATCTATTCTATGAATAGAATAGAAATCTTTGACACTTGTCTAGGGCCCCAGGTCTTATAGCTAGTGTGCATTATTTAAGTAATAGCGATGCAAAAGAAAATTTACATTTAAAATACTTAGACAAAATAAAAACACGAATGGGAACAAAAACAAGGTAAGAATTTACGAGTACGTAACGTGATTGCTATATTAGTTTTAAATTTTTACAATAACTATGTATCAATAGATTTTGCTTGAATCTGTTAAAGTATTATTTTTGTCATACATTAATCATTAAAGAATGTATGATTTTCATAGGCTTAACTTTTTAGAGCCAATCGTGTGGAATTGTGCCGGAGGCTTGGAGAGAGGCGAATGTTCAACCCATTCCCAAAAAAGGGGATAGGTCCGAGCCAGGCAACTATCGACCCATAGCTGTCACCTCAGTTCTCTGCAAGGTGCTTGAGCGGATAATAAACTCCCAACTAGTCCGCTACCTAGAGAGGGTCACTCGTTAATTAATGACCGACAATATGGCTTTAGGTCAAAACGGTCTACGGGTGACCTTCTAGGGTATATCACGCACCAATGGGGTGAAGCTATGGACAGGCATGGCGAGTCCTTGGCCATCGGCCTTGACATAACCAAAGCCTTCGATAGAGTCTGGCACCGTTCGCTTCTGTCCAAGCTTCCAGCATATGGTCTGCCACCCCAGCTGTGCAACTGGATTGCCGCATTAGAGTCCTTTGTGACGGATCGGCCTCCAATTATTTGCAGGTCAACGCTGGGGTGCCTCAGAGGTCCGTCCTGTCGCCCACTCTGTATCTTTTGCATGTCAATGACATGTTGTCCCTTGGCAACATTCATTGCTATGCAGATGATAGTACAGTGCATGGGCAATATCTCGGACATCCTGCGGCTAAACAGACTGACATCGAGGCAAAACGCCTAGAACTTGTCGCTGAGCTCGACCAAGTTTTATACCGCATTTCTAAATGGGGTTGTGAGAATTTGGTCGAGTTCAATGCCAAGAAAACACAGGTGTGCGCGTTCTCTGCAAAAAAATCTGCGTTCCTTCCCCTTCCCTCTCTTCAGAACACAGCGTTACCACTACAGGATAGCCTAAGTATCCTGGGTATGGACATCAGCCGAGATCTCAACCCCAAGAACTACATCGAGTGCGTCATTAAAACCGCCTCCTGTAAACTCGGTGTCCTGAACAGGGTGAGGCGGTACTTCACGCCCGAGCAGCTCTGTCTTCTTTATAAGACACAGGTTCGATCCTGCGTGGAGTACTGCTCTTATCTTTGGGATGGCTCCGCACAGTACTTACTGGATGCACTCGATAGGTTGCAGCGGCGAGCAGTCCGTATCATCGGAAGCCCGGAGGCTACTAAGACCCTTGAGCCTTTACAGCTGTGAAGAGACATCGCCTCAATGGCCGTCTTCTATCGCCTTTACCATGGAGAGTGTTCTGAAGAGCTCTTTGAATTAATCCCACCCTCTACCTTTTTATCCAGAACAACACGTGCGGGACTAAAGTGCCACCCTTTCACAGTGGAATCTAAAGGGTCTCGAACCAAACGGTTCAGCACTTCATACTTTTGTCGCTCAATTAAAGCCTGGAACTCTTTGCCAGCGCATGTGTTCCCATCTAATTTTGATCCTGGGTCTTTTAAGCGGGGCGTGAAAAAGCATCTCACTAAGCCGCCATAGTGGAGGCCACCATACCAGTAGTTTGGCTTTTGGAATGGTGTCCGCCACTTCTGGATTCCACTTACTGCTTACCATCAGGCAGAGTGGAGTCACTTTGGTAGGCTAACATAAAAAAAAAAAAAAAAAAATTAGAATTGAGGGGGAAGTGAGGTGGGTGAGGGGGCGGTGAAGGGGAAGTGAGGGGAGAGTGAGGGGAAATGAGGGGGAGTGAGGGTTAAGTGAGGGGTCAATGAGGGGAAAATGAGAGGAAAGTGAGGGGGAAGTGAGGAAGACAGTAGAGGAAGGGAGGAGGAAGGAACGCGGAAAAAAAGGAGTTCTCGAATGGTGGAAAAAGGGAGGGGAAGGGATAGTAAGCGATAGGAAGGGAGAGGACAGGAGGAAAAGAAAGAAGAAGGAAGGGAGAAGAGAGGGGATACGCGGAGGCAAGGTAGAGGGAAGTGGAGGATAGGCCAAGAGATGCTGGAGGAGGGGCAAGGGATGCTGAAGGAGGTGAAGAGGAGAAGGGGGAGGGGAAGAGAGGAAGGAGGAAACTGTGTAGAGTTGAGAAAAAGTTCAATAGGGAAGAAGGGGAAGGGGAAAGTTATTGTAGTGGAAATTTGCCTTTGTGTATTGTATATTGTTTTTACGAGGGATATCTTTAGGTAGGTGAAAGAGTATTTGTATGAATGGGAGATTAAAAATAGTATGAAAAACAGTATTTAAACAATATAAAAATGCTATCTATATACATAAAAGCAAAGGTCACTCACTCACTTATCACGAAATCTCAGAAACAACAAGTGCTAGTAATCTCAAACTTTGCATTGTCGTTCCTATTAGGATATAGGTGCTCACTTAGGCGGAATTTTGCGAAATCCATCCCCTAAGGGGGTATAAAAGGGTGGCAAAGTTTGTATGAAATTTCTATAGTTTTTATAGTAGGATTACCAAATTACTAGAAAATACTCTTTTTTTATTATTCAGCAACCCCCCTTATTAAATGAGCAAATAAGATTCGCAAGTTTGTGTGAAAGTGGTTTGTCAGTTTTAGCGGTAGCGGGTTTAAACTGGATTCGCCATAGAGACGGATAATACTGGTACAATGTACGATTGCCATAAAATCAGGCACGCAATATTCTCATAGAGGCACCCATCTGAATTTTCACGCGAATGAAGTCGCGTTACAGCTAGTTGAATAATATTACTAAAAAAAACTGCAATAGAGCTATTTGTAATTTAAAACAAACAGTTGTAGTCCCTATTTCCTGAAGCTCAAAGTACTTACGCTTGCATGTACAAACATTTTGGAAGTATTGATGTTTGCTAGAAAAAACATAAAAATATTTGAAAAGTTAAATAGTCGTAGGCATAACTTAAGAATACACTTACCAATAAATAAAACCAGGCTATATAATAATAGTATACTCTATGTGATTCCACGTATTTATAAAAAACTACCTATTTCGATACTGGAAATTGCTGATTTGTACATGTTTTAAAACAAAGTAAAACACTTATTACTGACTAAGGGGACTACACTATTAAGGAATATTAAACAGATAAGCATTTGTAATTACTATGACTGAGTAATGATAATACTTAGTAATGTACAGTAGTAGATCCACGCTGGTTTTTCAGCATGAATGGGCCGGATCGTCCGAGGAAGTACTACCCTCTCATAGAAGATCGACGTAAGAGTAGTAGTATCCGTACTACTGCGTTTAGCTCGGTGAGTGAGTGCACCGGAGGCCCAACTTCCTCCCTTTCCCCTTCCCTTACCTCCCTCATTCCCTTCCCCTAACCCCATTCCCAGCCGCCATAGTGGTAGCCATCATACCAGCAGTTTAAGACTATGGCTTTTGGTATGGTGGCCACCACTTTTGGATTCCACTGACTGCTTACCATCAGGCGGGGTGAAGTCTTTGGTAGGTTAATATAAAAAAAAAACAAATGTCATAATGAATATGTAATGTATATTTAATTGTAATTTATGTTGATATTACTAAATATTCACTTCTGACATACTTTCACTCTTGGGTGACAAATTAATAAGTAATTGTTACAATTCCGTTTAATGTTGTGTGGTTCATTTATTAATCTATTGACATTGACATAATCACAATTGGCATAATTTATTCTACTTTTGACGTGTAATAATTTTATTCTCTTATTCTGACATTAATCATATTATAAAAATATCTATTAAGATTTAAGCCGGTGAACGAACTTTATTTTATTATGTTTGCATGCTATTGATAATACTACTATTATTTATAACAACTTACATGTACCCATTTTTACGCAAATAAATGATTTTGATTTGATATAAAAAGTCAAAATGACAGTGGCATAACTTTGACGTCAACATACCAAAAGGTCTGGATGAAAACCAAAATTTGTGTATTTAGTCAGTTAGTTAGCCCTTTTATATAATTAATTTTAAAGGTTACCTACAGAAAAACGATAGAAAGAGAATAAGAAAAGCTTTCGGCTCTCTTACTCATAAAACACACAATGCAATAGCATAAAATGTAGTTCACTATCTATCTTAAACATTAACAGTAACATTAATCAACAACAAAACATTACACAGTAATTTTCACACACACCCTTAATATCGCCATCTAAGTCCATCTCATTCGGATTGAAACCACTTAATACTCCAAAACACTCGGTACAACATATCTCAATTAGTTGCTAGACCATTTATAGCAATTAATCGGATCGTACCCTAATATATTTTTGCTAATGCTTTTAACAAGAGACTCTGTTAGTTGAATGAAAAGGGAACCGTGAACCTTTTGGTGCATAAAATGGTGTCTTTCTTTGTACTCGTATAATTTATTTTTATTATCTAAATAATTTAAAGCCTATTCTTTTCGTAGAAGAACAATACTTAAATCACACGATTGGCTCTAAAAAGTTAAGCCTATGAAAATCATACATTCTTTAATGATTAATGTATGACAAAAATAATACTTTAACAGATTCAAGCAAAATCTATTGATACATAGTTATTGTAAAAATTTAAAACTAATATAGCAATCACGTTACGTACTCGTAAATTCTTACCTTGTTTTTGTTCCCATTCGTGTTTTTATTTTGTCTAAGTATTTTAAATGTAAATTTTCTTTTGCATCGCTATTACTTAAATAATGCACACTAGCTATAAGACCTGGGGCCCTAGACAAGTGTCAAAGATTTCTATTCTATTCATAGAATAGATAAAAAAATGTATGAGATTGACATAAGCGGTGGCGTAAGAAATCTTTGCCACTTGTCTAGGGCACCAGAGGCCTGAGACAAGTGTTGAAGATTTCTATTCTATTCATAGAATAGAAATCTTCAACACTTGTTGACGTCAAAGTTATGCCACTGTCATTTTGACTTTTTATATCAAATCAAAATCATTTATTTGCGTAAAAATGGGTACATGTAAGTTGTTATAAATAATAGTAGTATTATCAATAGCATGCAAACATAATAAAATAAAGTTCGTTCACCGGCTTAAATCTTAATAGATATTTTTATAATATGATTAATGTCAGAATAAGAGAATAAAATTATTACACGTCAAAAGTAGAATAAATTATGCCAATTGTGATTATGTCAATGTCAATAGATTAATAAATGAACCACACAACATTAAACGGAATTGTAACAATTACTTATTAATTTGTCACCCAAGAGTGAAAGTATGTCAGAAGTGAATATTTAGTAATATCAACATAAATTACAATTAAATATACATTACATATTCATTATGACATTTGTTTTTTTTTTATATTAACCTACCAAAGACTTCACCCCGCCTGATGGTAAGCAGTCAGTGGAATCCAAAAGTGGTGGCCACCATACCAAAAGCCATAGTCTTAAACTGCTGGTATGATGGCTACCACTATGGCGGCTGGGAATGGGGTTAGGGGAAGGGAATGAGGGAGGTAAGGGAAGGGGAAAGGGAGGAAGTTGGGCCTCCGGTGCACTCACTCACCGAGCTAAACGCAGTAGTACGGATACTACTACTCTTACGTCGATCTTCTATGAGAGGGTAGTACTTCCTCGGACGATCCGGCCCATTCATGCTGAAAAACCAGCGTGGATCTACTACTGTACATTACTAAGTATTATCATTACTCAGTCATAGTAATTACAAATGCTTATCTGTTTAATATTCCTTAATAGTGTAGTCCCCTTAGTCAGTAATAAGTGTTTTACTTTGTTTTAAAACATGTACAAATCAGCAATTTCCAGTATCGAAATAGGTAGTTTTTTATAAATACGTGGAATCACATAGAGTATACTATTATTATATAGCCTGGTTTTATTTATTGGTAAGTGTATTCTTAAGTTATGCCTACGACTATTTAACTTTTCAAATATTTTTATGTTTTTTCTAGCAAACATCAATACTTCCAAAATGTTTGTACATGCAAGCGTAAGTACTTTGAGCTTCAGGAAATAGGGACTACAACTGTTTGTTTTAAATTACAAATAGCTCTATTGCAGTTTTTTTTAGTAATATTATTCAACTAGCTGTAACGCGACTTCATTCGCGTGAAAATTCAGATGGGTGCCTCTATGAGAATATTGCGTGCCTGATTTTATGGCAATCGTACATTGTACCAGTATTATCCGTCTCTATGGCGAATCCAGTTTAAACCCGCTACCGCTAAAACTGACAAACCACTTTCACACAAACTTGCGAATCTTATTTGCTCATTTAATAAGGGGGGTTGCTGAATAATAAAAAAAGAGTATTTTCTAGTAATTTGGTAATCCTACTATAAAAACTATAGAAATTTCATACAAACTTTGCCACCCTTTTATACCCCCTTAGGGGATGGATTTCGCAAAATTCCGCCTAAGTGAGCACCTATATCCTAATAGGAACGACAATGCAAAGTTTGAGATTACTAGCACTTGTTGTTTCTGAGATTTCGTGATAAGTGAGTGAGTGACCTTTGCTTTTATGTATATAGATAGCATTTTTATATTGTTTAAATACTGTTTTTCATACTATTTTTAATCTCCCATTCATACAAATACTCTTTCACCTACCTAAAGATATCCCTCGTAAAAACAATATACAATACACAAAGGCAAATTTCCACTACAATAACTTTCCCCTTCCCCTTCTTCCCTATTGAACTTTTTCTCAACTCTACACAGTTTCCTCCTTCCTCTCTTCCCCTCCCCCTTCTCCTCTTCACCTCCTTCAGCATCCCTTGCCCCTCCTCCAGCATCTCTTGGCCTATCCTCCACTTCCCTCTACCTTGCCTCCGCGTATCCCCTCTCTTCTCCCTTCCTTCTTCTTTCTTTTCCTCCTGTCCTCTCCCTTCCTATCGCTTACTATCCCTTCCCCTCCCTTTTTCCACCATTCGAGAACTCCTTTTTTTCCGCGTTCCTTCCTCCTCCCTTCCTCTACTGTCTTCCTCACTTCCCCCTCACTTTCCTCTCATTTTCCCCTCATTGACCCCTCACTTAACCCTCACTCCCCCTCATTTCCCCTCACTCTCCCCTCACTTCCCCTTCACCGCCCCCTCACCCACCTCACTTCCCCCTCAATTCTAATTTTTTTTTTTTTTTTTTTTATGTTAGCCTACCAAAGTGACTCCACTCTGCCTGATGGTAAGCAGTAAGTGGAATCCAGAAGTGGCGGACACCATTCCAAAAGCCAAACTACTGGTATGGTGGCCTCCACTATGGCGGCTTAGTGAGATGCTTTTTCACGCCCCGCTTAAAAGACCCAGGATCAAAATTAGATGGGAACACATGCGCTGGCAAAGAGTTCCAGGCTTTAATTGAGCGACAAAAGTATGAAGTGCTGAACCGTTTGGTTCGAGACCCTTTAGATTCCACTGTGAAAGGGTGGCACTTTAGTCCCGCACGTGTTGTTCTGGATAAAAAGGTAGAGGGTGGGATTAATTCAAAGAGCTCTTCAGAACACTCTCCATGGTAAAGGCGATAGAAGACGGCCATTGAGGCGATGTCTCTTCACAGCTGTAAAGGCTCAAGGGTCTTAGTAGCCTCCGGGCTTCCGATGATACGGACTGCTCGCCGCTGCAACCTATCGAGTGCATCCAGTAAGTACTGTGCGGAGCCATCCCAAAGATAAGAGCAGTACTCCACGCAGGATCGAACCTGTGTCTTATAAAGAAGACAGAGCTGCTCGGGCGTGAAGTACCGCCTCACCCTGTTCAGGACACCGAGTTTACAGGAGGCGGTTTTAATGACGCACTCGATGTAGTTCTTGGGGTTGAGATCTCGGCTGATGTCCATACCCAGGATACTTAGGCTATCCTGTAGTGGTAACGCTGTGTTCTGAAGAGAGGGAAGGGGAAGGAACGCAGATTTTTTTGCAGAGAACGCGCACACCTGTGTTTTCTTGGCATTGAACTCGACCAAATTCTCACAACCCCATTTAGAAATGCGGTATAAAACTTGGTCGAGCTCAGCGACAAGTTCTAGGCGTTTTGCCTCGATGTCAGTCTGTTTAGCCGCAGGATGTCCGAGATATTGCCCATGCACTGTACTATCATCTGCATAGCAATGAATGTTGCCAAGGGACAACATGTCATTGACATGCAAAAGATACAGAGTGGGCGACAGGACGGACCTCTGAGGCACCCCAGCGTTGACCTGCAAATAATTGGAGGCCGATCCGTCACAAAGGACTCTAATGCGGCAATCCAGTTGCACAGCTGGGGTGGCAGACCATATGCTGGAAGCTTGGACAGAAGCGAACGGTGCCAGACTCTATCGAAGGCTTTGGTTATGTCAAGGCCGATGGCCAAGGACTCGCCATGCCTGTCCATAGCTTCACCCCATTGGTGCGTGATATACCCTAGAAGGTCACCCGTAGACCGTTTTGACCTAAAGCCATATTGTCGGTCATTAATTAACGAGTGACCCTCTCTAGGTAGCGGACTAGTTGGGAGTTTATTATCCGCTCAAGCACCTTGCAGAGAACTGAGGTGACAGCTATGGGTCGATAGTTGCCTGGCTCGGACCTATCCCCTTTTTTGGGAATGGGTTGAACATTCGCCTCTCTCCAAGCCTCCGGCACAATTCCCGAGGAATAAGATAGGCGGAATAGGCGCGTCAATGCAGGAGACAACTCCGCTGCGCATTTCTTAAGAACCACCGCTGGAATACCATCCGGTCCGCTGGCTTTCCGAACATCGAGCGACCTTAGTTCCGCACGGACATCACGATGCCTAATACGAATATTAGGCATAACGGAGTCGCAGCCAGATATAGTCGGCGGGTGCAAGCCACGGTCGTCGATTCGGGAGTTAGCCGCAAAGAGTTCTACAAGCAAGTTTGCTTTCTCTTGCGGCTCGTGGGCCAGCGATCCATCAGGACATTTCAAGGGGGGCAGCGAAGGCTTGCAGAAGTTGGATTGCACGGCCTTGGCTAGTCGCCAGTAGCTACGGCTACCCGTAGGATGTGAAATGAGTTCTTGCCCAATCCGTGCAATGCGCTGGGCATCCGCTCTGATGTAAGCCCTCTTGCATTCCCTAGTGGCTTTGTTGTACGCTGCTTTTAGGCGATCCAAGCTAGGGTCGCGCCGTGCTCGGGCCCTGATCCAAGCGCGGTACGCCGATTCTTTTTGTTTAACACTGTCGGCGCACTCACGGTTGAACCAGGGACGCGTTTTGCCGGCACTGGTGACATCTGAGGATGGAATGTAATATTCCATACCTAACAAGATCTCACCAGCGACAGCAGTAGCACTTTGCGACGGATCCCTGTCTTTAAAGCAGCGTAATGCCCATGGGACGGAAGCAAACTAATCCCGCATACCGTCCCAGTCTGCTGACGAGTAGTGCCATAGTCGTCGCTTTACCTCCGAACGTCGTGGGGAAATTCCCTCTCACTTCCCCCTCAATTCCCCCTCACTTCCCCGTTTCTTCTCCGTCACTTTCCCCTCACTTCCCTTCACTTTCCTCTTACTTTCCTCTAACATTCCTCTCACTTTCCCCTCACTTATCCCTGGCTTTCTCCTGACTTCCCTCTGACTTCTTCCTGACTTTCCCCTCACTTCTCCCGCATTTCCCCCACACTTCCTCTTCACTTCACCCTCACTTCTCCATCACATTCCTCTAACTCCCCATCACTTCCCTCTCACTTTCCCCTCCCTTCCTCATTTTCCTCAATTCCTCCATTTCCTCCCTCTTTTTCCTCCCTCCTTTCCCTCCCTCCCCCACCCTGTAAATTTCAAAAGCTAAAGATCTTTGTATAGAATATTTCATCCCTAATTTCACCCCTCTAAATCCACCCCTGTTAAAATAAAATTATAAGTATATTTTTTATTTAAATAGAAGTATTCCAAAACAAAATTTCAAAACTGTAAATTAAAAAATGAAGAAGATTTATACAATCGATTTCATCCCTTTTCACACACTTAGGAATTAAATTTTAAAAAGTCTTTTTTAGTACAACCTCTAGACATTTAGACAAACACACCCTCCAAATTTTAGGCCTGCAGTTTAGGCTGTGCGTTGTCTGTTGGTCAGTCAGTCAGTCAGGACAAAGCCTTATATAATATGTATGGGTGTATGGATGTATGGATTAGACATATAGCCATCGAGGATCAAAGCATACAGGCTGCTAGGAATGCTAACACGTGATAGAGCCACATAAAGCTGACCGTGTGAAAAACAGCTAATACTTAAATCCACGCCCACAACTTTTAGTTGTGTCTGACCTTGGGCTTTATTAATTGTCATCGCGAAACATAGGCTCACTGGAAACTGGACTCATTTAAAACTAAACGGAAGATTGTTTAGAATGAGAGGAATCCGAAAAATAAAAACGCTATCAGCTATTCCGTAACCTGTTAGTCTCAGTTTCTATCAGAAAATGTTCGACGTGATTCTTTAAATTGGCATAACTTTTTTATTTATGAACCGATTGACATGAAACAAACACTAAATGTTAAGTGAAGCTTACCACAATGTATTAGTGAAAACCATATCTAAATCGAATAAGCCGTTTCTGAGATTAGCGTGAACAAACGCACAGACAAACAGACAAACAGACAAAAATTGTAACAATCATTGTTTTGGGTTCTATTTGCATTGCTAAAGGCCCCAATAATTTTTTTTCTCATATATCTTCCATGTACAGACAGCGATCGGTTACATTTTTATTATATGTATAGATATAGATAAGTCATGTATTTACACTTCTGAAAAAAGTTTATTTGTTTGAACGCGCTAATTCCTGGAACTACCAGTCGGATTTCAGTAATTATTTTTGCGTATGATAGCAGTTTTTGAGAAAGGTTATAGGCTACGCGACATCACGCTACTGGCGACGGGAACAGATGAGTAATCAAAGACGAGGGTGAAACCACGTCACCAAAAGCTAGAGCACAATTTTTTTTTATTTCAATCTCATAGTTTAAGTTTACGATCAAGATAGCCCTAGTAAGTTTCAAAATCTTGTTTTTAAGAAGCAAGTTCGCCCCGCCTAAACAATGAATGAATAATTGAAGCAAAATCATAATAACAAAAAAAAATAAAAAGGAAAAGAAAAACAGTGCAAAAAAGCAAAGTTTATTGTCTTGCAATTTCAATCTCACTTTAAGTCGTTTAGTTATTTTATTCCGCACTCGTAATATTTAACTGTACGTATGTTATTCAGTATAAGCCCATGGTATAATAATCCATCATTTTCCCTCTGTGAGCTTAAACCGAGAGATGGATTACACCATGGTTTATTATGCACACCTTACGGTTAACGTTATGAATAAGTCGCATCCCATGGGCGCTATATCAGCCTGCTAAATGATGGACAGACTTATGGGATAACCAGTGAATTAATAACAGGTTTATGATTTGATGTTCATGCTATGGTGAAGCTCTCCTGTGACCCTCTGGTCACAATATATTTAAAGTAATAAAATGCTGTCGCGGTACAGTAACAGTGTGTGCGGTTTCTGTGTGAAAGGTTAAGTTTATTCCATCTAGGCCTACCCGTACTTCGATAGTCGAACTGTGTGGAATTATTTTTTCCAAATTGTAAGGATGATTTAATCGAAAAGCTACGATTGAACTTTTAATCGTAAGCGTTAATCAGATTATTTTTTTGCCAACACTGGTTAAAGGCTCTGTAACATTACGTTACATTACGTTACGTAGTAATGTTACTAACATCACAGAGATCGGATCGGATACAGTGCGTATTTACCTAAACTTCGAGGAAGGACGTAACATAGAGTGGATACCACCTCTAAAATACTAATGTTGTAGTAGTAGTAGTAATACTAAAATAGTACTTAAACATAACTAATTTAGTTTTATTTTACGTAATTACTAACATTTAGAACGGAACTCTAAAAAATTTAATAATATTTTTCAAATCTATTTTTTGTACCTAAATAGCTGTTGCCCGCAGCTCGGCCCGCGTGAATGTCGGTAAAATCGCATTTTCCATACAAACTTTTATCCCCTATTTCAAGCCATTTTTCTCAATAAAATATTCTATCCCTATACCAAATTTTATCAAAATCGATAAAGTGGTTTATTTTATAAAATGATTTTATTTTGTATTAATTTTAAATGACATGATGCCCGAGCCATATTTGAACAGTTAAGTACACATTTTGTATTGTTTTGTTAAAATTGTATACTTAGTATTGTTAAATTTTTTTACATTGTGATTTGTGAAATAGAGGTACATTGTGAACTCCTGTGGTAAATTAAGTTCATCTTACTTTATACTTATACCAAAAATTAACTGTTTATATAATATCTACATAGAAACATTTATCACAGTTCACATGTTACCTTTACCTTTTGTAGCAATATGCAAATTGAGGCAGCCTGTAAAGCACACATTTTACTTTTTAATTTTTCTTTACAACATAGAAAGCTGTAAGTAATTAAGTATCTATAGAGTTAAGTGTATTGCCTGCGTCACTTTGCATGCTACTTGAAACTGTAACTTACAAAAATTGTAATAACCTGGCGATTAAAAAGAGTGGCCTGAGTTTCTTGCCGGTTCTTCTCATGGCTCTACTTCGTCAGCGAACTGGCTGTAGGTTAATTTGCTGACATTTTGTAAACTTTGACGTTCATAAGTGTTAATTTAATTAACTTAAATGAATAAACATATATTTCATTTCATTTCATTTCATTTCATTTCATTTCATAGGCGTGAAAGCGTTGTGGAATTATTTTTTCCAATTGTATCAAAAATTTTGGCTTTCAAAAACGTTAATTCTGGTAGGACTGGATGGAATTAACCAAAGGTTATGGGTTTGACTTATATTACGGACAGTAGAAAATGTGACATGTGCTGAGTGTTTGTTATTGCCACACGGGATAAAACTTTATGTGATCATTAATAACTATCTGATCTGTATGTTTGTGAAGTCCAATGTGTATCTTTAAGTTTAAATACTACACAGACACACTAGTAGGTCATTTAATAACCTATATCACAAGTTACATAAATATGCTTACTTTGGGTCTAGATGGCGTTGTGCGTAGTTGTTGTGATATTATTATTATTATTGCTGGTTTTACCACCTTCATTTGAGCGGTATCAAAAGATAAGATTATCTATCGTCTAATTTACCGGATTTGGGTAAGAAGCTTATCAAGAGTATTTGTGTCTTATTTTATTCATTTATCTGTGGTTTTTTTAATTTAATTTTTTTTATTCTAGTTTACGCAACATGTTTGGGAAACTTAAAATAAATAAATAAATCTGTTAGACTTCAATACATAAAGTGAAGCAATGTCGGAATACCGTTCGTTCCCGAGTTGGACATTGACACGGGTCACGTTGTTCCTTCGTACTAAATCCGATTTTACTGTATATTTCATGCCTTGTTCATTTGTCGTTAAATGTACGGATTTTACTTAGATTCTTTCTCGTCGACCCTCGTTCGAAGATTAATTATGTCAAATTCTCTAACTTAGCTTCTTTAGTTAAGCTAAATTTTAATTATTTAGGAATAAAAAAGTAGATTAAAGAAATACAAAGCAAAACAATTAAGTAAAATCATTTGAAATAAATATAATAAGCTCTAACGTCACAGATTGCATTATTATTTACAAGCGACAATAGATTTCACAGTATGTAAGATATTGACAAGCCTACTACGCACTAGCGAATTATACCTCTATACACGCTAACATAATTTGACTGGTAGAGAATGCCGTTGGCATTAAGTCCGCCGTTATACATTCTGTGTGTAAGAAGCTTAAATAAATAAATAAATAAATAAAATAATTTAAACTTCATTAAAGCTATGAATCAGTTGAACGATGACGATTAAATAAAAGAAGATGACAAATATTATCCAATACAGGCAAAGCAACATTTTGTTACGATTTTTTTGGTAAATCCAGCAGAAAAGTCAAATATTAATTGTGTTTCAAATAAAATATATTTTTTATGTGATGGAGCAACGACTAATAGGATACCAAATACTAAAATAATAATAAAGTGGTTTCAAACAATACACCAGAATTAATATGAAGACAATGGTAAATTGCACACCGATTAAGCACAAATGACCAAACCATCAATTTCACCTCACTCAAAATAGCACTGTAGTATTTACAAGATAAGGTTGAAGATTAATTGAGGGTTGTGTAGCTGGGTGACAGTATGTGTTATGGAATCCGAGTCAAGCTACATTGTTGATAAGGGTCGCAGCTCCTGAGGCGACAGTATCCTATCGAGTTTTACTCCTATTTAAGTTATTAGCTCAAGTATAAAGAGATAGCGTTAGTACAATAAATAAAAGGTAAGATAATTATAATTCCATTGATAGGTAGTGAAATAAACTCAGCTTACACACAGCAGAGTAATTTCCTGAGATTACAACTGAGAAGTCTATCACTATTGCAATCATCTATCTTCATGCCATAATTGGCATTATTATATATATTGGATTATGACAATACCTTTCGTTAACTTTCAATAATGTAAATGAACATCTTAAAGCTGATTTCTTTTTTCTGTTAGTAATTCAGCATTACTAGTGCAAACGTCTGTGTACCTACTCTTAAGTATAGTAGAAAAATTAATAAGAAAATACAACCAAACTCTTATTAACCGCGAGAGAATATGTTAAGAGCGACCAGTAAGAAATAAAAGAGCCCCGATGAGGAAATATGTACGTATTTACAAAAAAAAAGTATTTAAGTACCGTATTTAAATTTGTATTCTAGAACCCATAATACAAGCTATAATAATATGCTTACTTTCGGTCTAGTTAGCGTTGTGTTTAGTTGTTGTGATATCCAGCTTATTCACGGTGAAACTAGTCAAAATTTCATAATTTAAATAATCAATTATTTTGATAAGTCGAAATGGTCCAGTGGATAAGGCACCCACTTCGTAAATACGAGGTAGTGGGTTCGAATCCGGGCAAGTACCAATGTGATTTTACAAATCATATGTACTTTCTAAGTTTATCTTGGACATTTCTGACTAACGGTGAAGGAAAACATCGTGAGGAAACCTGGACTTAAATGTCTGAAATTGCCAATCCGCCTTGAGCAAGCGTGGTGATTAATGCTCATACGTTCTCTAAATGAGAAGAGGCCTTTGCCCTGTAGTGGGACAGTAAATAGGCTGGTATTATTATTATTATTAATTATTTTTATCCATGTAGGTATTAGAAAGCACCAGTATATAATAAATAATATTATATTATATTATTTAAATCTCACAAAATAAATAACGTAACCTTTTGGACGCGTTTTAAAAACGCGTTTTCTCATGAATCAAAGTTATAACAACAGTTACAAATTGAGTTTACAAGATTGTATTAAGAACCAAATTAGATCATATTTCTCTAGTCAGTTTATATTACAGTTATTTGATTTTATATGAAATTATTGTATTCCAATTGTAATATAAAATAAATAAAATATTATCACTACATAGTACAAAACTAAGTCGCTTCTCGCTGTCTGTCCCTATGTATGCTTAGATCTTTAAAATTACGCAACGGCTTTTGATGCGTTTTTTTTTAATAGATAGAGTGATTCAAGAAGAAGGTTTATAATAATATGTATAATACGTGCAAAATATAGTAGAGAAACACTGGTAATTTTAGAGGTTTTAACGTAATGCAGGGACATAGCGGTTGCGGCAGTATTACCGGCTAGGAGCCATGAAAACATGTTTGTATTGTCTAATGACAAAAAAGCTGTGAACGTTTTTTAAAAAGACATTCTGTAGTATATTTAGTATCAGCATAATACCTGTGCGAAGCCGGGGCAGGTCGTTAGTAATATAATATACTCAAATAACAACATGCATCAAATAATTTATTGTAAACAATTAATAAATTATTATACAACAATTAAATTGTTAATTATATTTACAACTTTACTCTAAAACTATGACCTCACAATTTTGTATTCGCATACAAATGAACATGTCTGTTTGCATTGGTCTGGCTGATTCTATTTATAACTAGCTGTGCCCGCGACTTCGTCCGCGTAGAATAGTGATTTTGGGCAGCATTTTGTGGATATATCTTTTGGTTTGTTTTGAATTATAAACATCTTCGTTTAAGTGAATAAGAAAAATCTTTACAGTAAATGCTTCTCTATATACGATATTAGACTATCGATACGATACGATATTAGACGATGGCTATACAGCCATCGTGGATCAAAGCCATACAGGCTGCTAGGATTACTTACACGTGACAAATCCACATAAAGCTGACCATGCGAAAAACAGCTAATATTTAGATCCACACTCACAACATTTAGTGTCTGACCTTAGGCTTTATTAATTGTCATCGCGAAACATAGACTCACTGGAAACTGACCTCGTTTAAAACTAAACGGGCAATTGTTTGGAATGAGAGGAATCCGAGGAATAAAAACGCTATAAGGTTTTTTTATATATTAGCTTGCCAAAGTGACTCCACCCCGCCTGATGGTAAGCAGTCAGTGGAATCCAGAAGTGGTGGCTACCATACCAAAAGCCATCGTTTTAAGCTGCTGGTATGGTGGCCTCCACTATAGCGGCTGGCAATGGGGTTAGGGGAGTGAGGGAAGTGAGGAAAGAGGAAAGGGGGAAATTGGGCCCCCGGCACTCTCACTCACCGAACGAAACGCAGTAGTACGAATACTACTACTCTTACGTCGATCTTCTATGAGAGGGTAGTACTTCCCCGGACGATCCGGCCCATTCATGCTGAAACCAGCTTGGATCTACTACCGTAATACTACGGTTAGGTCTAATTGGGCCCCTGTACAATGCCGCGGGTGGTCAGCGGCACCACCGTTTATACGGGTCTCCCTGGCCGGCGAATTGACCCATACCACCCACACAATGACTCCACGGATACTCAGCTGGTCCCACACATGCTGCGAGGATTGTTATCTCTGCATCAGTTGGGCCTCTGGCTCTCGCACTTACCGAACGAAACGCAATAATATGGAGACTATTACTCTTACAACGATCTTCTATGAGAGGGTAGTACTTCCCTGGTCGATCCGATCCATTCATGCTGAAACCAGCGTAAATCGACTACTACTATTTCGTAATTCACTTTAATTCCACCGATTTCGTAATGAGACGTGTTAACAAACATGTTTTCATCACAAAAAATAAAAATAAAATACGTCCAGAAAAATATAAATCTAACTTTTATTTACATTTTAACTGATAAAGCATTTACATTTTAATAAAGAAATAAGACGTGTTAACCTAACTTAAAAACACACTAACCTGAGCTAAATACATACTACATGTATGACGTGATTATTTAAATTGGCATAACTTTTTTATTTATGCACCGATTGACATGAAACAAACACTAAATGTTAAGTGAAGCTTACCACAATGTATCAGTGAAAACCACATTTAAATCGGATAAGCCGTTTTTGAGATTAGCGTGAACAAACGCACAGACAAACAGACAAACAGACATACAGACAAACAGACAAACAGACAAAAATTGTTACAATCATTGTTTTGGGTTCTATTTGCGTTTATAAAGATCCCAATAACATTTTTTCTAAAATATCTTCAATGTACAGACAGCGACTGGTTACATTTTTATTATTATATATATAATATAATATAATATAATATAATATAATATAATAATATAATATAATATATAATATATATATATGTATAGATATGTATGTACTTACAAAAAATGTATTTAAGTATATATATATATATCCGCATTCTAGAACCCATAACACAAACTACATAATATATGCTTACTTTGGGTCTAGATGGCGTTGTGTGTAGTTGTTGTGATATTATATTATCAAACTAGCTTTCTGCGGTGCAGTTTCACCCGCGTCTTTGCTTACTGCCCTGCTCCCGTCGCCAGTAGCGTGATGTTATATAGCCTATAACCTTCCTCGAGAACTGGGCTACCATACGCAAAAAGAACTTTTTAAATCCGAGTGGTAGTTTCAGAGATTAGCGCGTTCAAACAAACAAACTCTTCCGCTTTATACAATAGGTATAGATTAAATAACTACTATATAATAATACTAATAATAATAATAATAATATTCTACCACATTCACACAGCGCCATCTAGCCCCAAATTAAGCAATTATATTTGCTTGTGTTATGGGTACTAAACAACTGATATACTACTTATATACTTTTTTTTTTTTGTAAATACATACATATTATAGATAAATTACACCCAGACACAGAACAAACAATCATGCTCATCACACAAAGATTTGTCCTGGGTGGGAATCGAACCCACGACCTCCGGCTTAGCAGTCAGGGTCACTAACCACTAGACCAACAGGCCAGTCAAACTATATAGTGCGTTTGAAAGTTCATAAAACGGAACTATATTGATACAGTCGTCATTTGTAATTTTGTAATTGTAATTTAAATGATCAATTACATTGTTTGTATTCATTGTTTAAAATGTTACCCTTTGTTATAATTAGCTGATTTGTTTGTTAATTATATGAAAAGGGTTATCGTGTTGTTTGTCAAACATCCCCGAGGAGAGTTGGAGCAAATGGCCCAGCAGCCCCTTTTAATGTTGAGGCATAACAATATTTAAAAATGATTTTGTTTTGGTAAGGTTTTTGGTAACGCTTAGCTGTCTGTTTTACTTTTGTTTGCGTAGGATGAAATTATGATTAAGTTCAAATGTAAAACTATTTAAAAATACAAAATACTTTTTTATAAAAAACTAGCTGTTGCACACAGCTCTGCTAGCGTGAATTTCGGTTATATATATCGCATTTCTATACATACTTTCATCCCTATTTTTTCCCGATAACATATAGCCTATGTTGTTCTCCAAGGTTAATTCTATCTCTATACCAAATTTTATTAAAATCGGTTTAGTGGTTTAGGCGTGAAAGCGTAACAGACAGACAGACAAACAAAGTTACTTTCGCATTTATAATATAAGTATGGGTTATGACAGCTACGATGGAATGTCAAGTATATTTTTTATAGAGGTAACTAGCGACTCACTCAGACTGTACTTAACTTATGTGTTTTTCCAACACCAAGTCAATAGTAGCAAAATTTAAAGACATTACTGCAGTGACATTAATCAGTTATTTAGTTTACATTACAGTTTGAATTTTAAAAAAAACAGTGCAGCGTGTCGTGACTTCATATAGTGCACATACTTACGTGTGTATAATAAAATACATTTTCGAGCCTGATTGGTCTGTGGTAAAACTTCATTCGATGAATTAATGGAATTACTGAATGTTGAATTTTATTGTCTTCGCTGTAAAGCCATTTTCTGTGCGGTCAGGCTATGAGTGATTATTTTGTACAATTACACGTTGTGACACGTTCAAACAGATGATGTACTTCAATTGTTCACCTATTTGTGGCGAACTGCAATTATTTTCGAAATAACTTTAGTAGTTAAAGATGAGCTGACAAGATAAAGATGAGTAAGATGAGAACTTTTTTTAAACTGCTTATTTATTTATTCATTTATTTATTTACTTTAATTAAAATGGTACATAAGTCCAATTACATTAATTAAAGAACATATAATGTACACATTTTATACAATGAAAAAGAGTACCTTACATATGTTGTTTGTCATTTGTGTCGTTCATGAGTCATGAACCTTTCATATGACGCACCTGATGGTAAGTGTACGTGCACTTAGGTGGCTGTCGGTCTAAAAGGTAATAATAATCTACCACATTCACACAGCGCTATCTAGCCCCGATTAAGCAATTATATTAGCTTGTGTTATGGGTTACTAAACAACTGATAAACTACTTATATACATTTTTTTTTTTGTAAATACATACATATTATAGATAAATTACACCCAGATACAGAACAAACAATCATGATCATCACACAAAGGTTTGTCCTGGGTGGGAATCGAACCCACGACCTCCAGCTTAGCAGTCAGGGTCACTAACCACTAGACCAACAGGCCAGTCAATAGATATAGCTACATATAGTAATATAATATAATATGCGGACAGATCACACACCGTCATCTAGTCCTAAGCTAAGCAGAACTTGTGTTATGGGTACTAGATAACTTAAATATAATACATATACATACTTTTTTTTGTAAATACATACTTAGAATACATAGGAAACACCCAGACTGAAGACAAATACAAATGTTCATCATATAAATATTTGCCTTCCGCGGGAATCGAACCTACGACACCTAACTACTAGACCAACAGTGCAGTCAATACTATAGTACTGTATTGTACTGTAGTAGGTAGAGACTGTATACGAAATATCGCCTTACCACCAATCCATGTGTCAAACGAGGTGATCATAGCAAACTCCAATTCCCTAATTCACTGACAAAATTAACTATGAAAAAAATGAAATAATTCTAATTAACTGTTTTATTATTATTTACAATTTCGAAAATGAATTGAAATTACAATAATGATCATTCGTATTTATTATTATTAAAAGGTTGTAACACAGTAGAAACATGCTTTATTATTACAGACAGCAGTAATAGCAGTGTTGTCATACAATACATCAGAGGCTCTAGACAAATGGCAAAGATTTCTATTCTATTCATAGAATAGATTAAAAATGCCTCAGATGTCCTTAGTCGTAAACAATTAGATTAGAAAAATCTATTAAGATTCACTGCGAGACTACAAAAATAAATTAATTTGTAATTTGCCAAATAATAAATGGAACGTGACTTTTTTTATAGTATTTCTTTGTTATTAATTTATTTTCTTGAGATTACGCCACAGACTTAGATTTAATAATAAGTTTTGTTATTAATAAACGTAGAGCTACAGAATAATTAACATTGTGTTTTGTCTCTTGCCTAAACTTTTAAACAGAGACTAGCCAACGCCATCTAGACCCAAAGTAAGCATATTATATGCTTGTGTTATGGGTTCTAGAATGCGGATATACATACTTAAATACTTTTTTTTAAGTCACTAATGTCCAAGCTAAACTTAGAAAGTACACATGAGTTTGAAAAATTTACGATTTTAATAAATACAGTTTAATTTACGATTAGTAAAAGTGACATAATGGACCATTAATATTATTTTTACATTTTTATCAAAAGCCTAAAAAGCCACAAATCATAATTAGTAATAAAAATCCTTGCCGCTACAAACACAACTCATATTTTCACAAACTGCACTCAATAACACTTTAATATAATAATGTTATTCCAAAAAGTCCTGTCATTCAAAACAGGCGGGAGCTCATTCATTTTAACTACATAAAAATCCTTCGTAAAAATTCTATTGAGAAGTGAGAACGTTTAGTTAAAACGTTGCCAACGCTTGAATAAAATGCTAGAAAAACAAACATGATGGTTGTTCTGTTACTGTAAAAGATACCTGCAGTAGTTTAACTCCAGATTGATAACTATATTTCTGTAGCTCATGATAAGGAAAAAACTTTAATATTAGATGGTTTAGATGTGTTTAGCTGTAATTTGTGTCGGTTATGTAATCATACTATAAACTATCTATATTACCGTAATATGTACATTTTTAGTTAGACATATAATGCTTCTAATATTGTTGCTATCCATACTTATTATATAAAGTTTGTTTGTTTGTTTCAATGCGCTAATCTCTAGAACTACAACGTGATTTGAATAATTCTTCTTGCGTTTGATAGCCTAGTTCTTGAGGAAGGATAAAGGCTATGTAACATCACGCTATTGGCGACGGGAGCAGAGTAGTAACCAATTAACGCGGGTGAAACTGCGCTGAGGGATGCTAGTATTTTATATTAAGCGAATGCATGATAGAATAAAATTTCCACACTGTGTGTTTGAAGCAACCTAGCGACCAGTAAGCTTAAATAACAATGTCAGCTTTATTATAATTTTTGTCAACATTTCCTAGTTCTGTATTCATAACATTTATGTATTCTAAATGACTTTACAGACTTACGGTAAAGAAAAATATCGTGAGGAAATCTGAACTTATAGCTTACGCTGATTGATTATGGCAATTAAAGTTCAACTTTAATATTCTGTGTATATCTGCAGTGGGAATATAGGATAAGAAAATAATTTCCGTTGTTATAATGTTCGTAAAACTAATAATGTGTTAGAGGAACAAATTCGCTTAAAACAAATTTTGTAGTAAGTATAAAGCAACAGCTTGCACTGCTTTGATTTTCTTTTATGTTGCACTTGCATCGCATTTGTGTTATAAATGAAAATACTAAAAACGTACACATAGGTACCATGAAACGACAAAGTTTTAAAGTTAATATACGTAATACGCAGCATGAAAAATTGAACTAACTTTAGTTTTCAGTTAAAGTGTTGCTCAAAAATTAAAAAGTTGTACATATAGGTTGTGAATATCATATGGTAGCGCGTAGGTTAACAGGCAATGAACTTGCATAGTTGTTGTTGATTTTACTGTGTATGTAAATAAAATTACGAAGGCTCTGACCAAACTATTGCCGAGGACCGAAAAAAAATCGTGGCCAATGGAACCTCGGCGACTTTCACCAGGTCGCACGAAACACCTGGCTTGGCACAGCACAGGACCGACGTAAGTGGGATTCATAAAGAGAGGCCTGTACCCAGCAGTGGGTACATAAGTACTGTGGATGACGATGATGATAATGGATAAAAATTATGTATTACATTAACGCAACGTCCAGTGCAAGACAAAGGCCTATTCCAAAGGCTTATTGATGACCACAGTAAACTTCATCCTAGGAAACAACAGTGAGATTGACGGATAGAAAGTACGTCCAAAGTTTACTCAAACATTTCTGAATAACCATATATGCGATGTTGCCGAAGCCACTACAAACCGCTATATTATACCTGTACTCATTACTTTACCTGTAAATATACTGTTACCTACCTGTCCTTTGCCTGTGACAATCGACGCACAGATCCTTCGATAAGACATTGATGAATAGCGGCAATTGCTTTTTGCAAATTGCTACCCCACATCGTACGCTCTTATTTATGTGTTACAATTATTTTTACACCGTACATAAGCGGAATGTATTATATTTAAGCTATGATAAAGCTTCAGACTAATGAGTTTTTGTTTTTTATGACGACTGTTTTAGATGTCCAATTGTCCAGTTGTTTGAGTTGTTTTGTTTTGTATTTTATTTTGTGATAATTATTGCTGTTATTAATCTTTATAAGTATAGTATTTTATTGCGAATTTTATAATAATACAATTTTATAATAGAAATAGTATTTTTTGTAAGTTCAACGACTTTCATCATTCGAATAAGCCGGATTCCAAGGAAGCTAGAGATTCTTTAAAAATCGACTCTATTAGTGGTTTAGCTCAACCTATAAACCTTATTCAGCGGTTGCTTATTTAATAGACTAAAGTAACTTGAAAATGCCAAATTGATAACCTTTATAGAGTTTGTGTATCTTAATTATTCGAAAAAATATATTTAATTTTTATATCTACTATATCCCTTCCCACAATATTATAATGTAAAATGTAAAAAGGTTAATTACATTATACTTAGTTTAAACGTAAACAAAATGTCAAGTTTCTCAAATCTATTGTAAACCTCATTTCTAAGACTTCTTGTGAAAATCTATTTAAACTAAATAAAATTACTGGAAAAGGATAATAGGATATTACATAATCCAAAGGTTACGCTTTTGCCTGTTTCTTGGAATTTTCTTACGACCTCTTACCATATCCACGGAAATAATTGGTGTAGATAGTACCAGCGCAGAGCCCACACGGTAATATTATAAATACAATAGGTAGGTTAGAAAAAATAACAACACAATTGGTGGACACAATTCTCCTGGTTTAAATCTATCTTTTTTTGACTGGCCTGTTGGTCTAGTGGTTAGTGACCCTGACTGCTAAGCCGGAGGTCGTGGGTTCGAGTCCTACCCAGGACAAACCTTTGTGTGATGAACATGATTGTTTGTTCTGTGTCTGGGTGTAATTTATGTATATTAAGTATATATTTACAAAAAAAAAATGTATATAAGTAGTATATCAGTTGTTTAGTACTCATAACACAAGCAAATATAATTGCTTAATTTGGGGCTAGATGGCGCTGTGTGAATATAGTAGAATATTATTATTATATTATTATCAACGCAATAATAATCATAAGCTTATTATAATTGTAGTTGTTTTGGTAATTTAACACTTTTCAATTACAGAAAGCAACACAATTGCGACGAAGCTAAGAAGTGAATTCAGGGATAAAGATCAATGTATGGCGGCAATTTCCTAAAGTGAAGGGTGAAAGGATCCGCCCAAGTTGTTGGATGTGGAATACGAATTTCTTAAAAAGATCTTTCGACGAGTAAAATGAAGTTTGTCTAGAATTTGTTTAGTAAATAACCAGGTAATTCAAAGGCACAAAAAGCTGAAAGTAATGGAAAAGTCTTTATTGTACTTACACCAATCATTTATCATTCAATATTGCAAAACTTAAACGTGATTCATTTAAAGGTAGGATGAATTAAGCTTCTAGATAATATTATGTTTTGTGTAAGTTCGTATGATTCTTTGTTGCGTTGAGTGTTTAAATTAAAACTCATACAAAAAACTATAATAATCTGACGATTGAAAATAGTGGTATGAATTTCTTGCCAGTTCTTCTCACGCCTCTACATTATCAACGAACTGGCTGTACGTTAATTGGCTGACTTCATTTAATTTGGACCTTTATAAGCATCATGTTCTAAGATCCAAATGAAATAAATGTGTGATTTTGGGTTTAGGTACTTTGTGCCCGTTATTTTGTATGTTTGTACGACTTGAGAGCTAGTAATTAATAATAATAATAATATCAAAACAACTACACACAACGCCATCTAGACCTAAAGTAAGCATATTATTATAGCTTGTGTTATGAGTTACTGTTCTAGAATGCGGATATACATACTTGAATAACTTCTTTTTGTAAAAATATACATATTATACATAGAAACACCCAGACCAATGCAAATAGTCATATCTATGCACACAAATATTTGCACTGAACGGGAATCGAACCCGCGACCTTCGCGTGGCAGTCCATACACATACCACGGAACCACAGAGGTCGTCACTCTGTAAAAGATTAGTGTCAGCCAATATATAATAATATAGACTATTACTGGATCCCCGTTCCTCACCAAATAAAACCATCGTTTTCTCAATTTTGAAAGAACCAACTTTTAAAATATTCTACATGTCCAAAGTCAACATTAAATTCCAATCATTGTTTTTAGTCTATTCTGCACTATAGGTAAAGTGCATGCTGGTGAAATTTTTAATTAGGTATAAGCATAATAAGGTTTCATGAACATATTGAATTTGGTTGCTTGTAAACATGTGATTAAAATGTAAATAGTCGGCAAAGGCAAAATCAATTCCTGTGAAAACGAAAGTATCTGGATATGGTAGTGGTATAAAAGCTTTATAATGAGAAGGTAATTTTACATACCAATTTTGATGCTGGAAGATAAAAGAGAATTGGAAAAAAAAACATGGTCTTATAAAAGCCTGGCATAGGAGCCACCTTATGAACAATGTAATAAAATAACTTTTGGAATGGTGATCGCCGATTCTAAATCTTACTGACCGAATCTTGAGAACATTTAAATTGTAATTAAATATATTTTTATGTATCAAATTGTCAAACCACCATTGAGCATATTAATAGGTCTTCTTCGAACGAAAAGTTCACTTTGCAGCCTGAATATAAAACAGGAACAACACTATTAGGCAATGTTCTAAACATTTGTTTTTTTAATATACCATATCCTAAAAATTCGCTTAAACCTCGCAACAACAAAACGATCCAAAACGATCTAACCAAACCAAATATGCGACCAAAGCAAAAAGCAATCGAGCTGTTATAGAGATGACCGCAGACCACGCAGCCAGTACAGATTCGTGTTTAGATAAACTACACTTTGGTGTATTTGGTAGGTTAACCACTGTCTCCGTAATGAGATTGCTAATTAAATTTGAATGAATTTCGGATAATTATTTCGCATTGGATAATGCAATGTTTTTTTAGTATGTGTTTGGTGCTATTTTGTTTTATCATAAGCAAAGCTCATAGAAAATGTACTAATGTATAAAAAATGTACAATGCTTGTGCAAGGGAATGAGAGAGGTCGGGAAAGAGGAAAGGGGGTAAATCGGGCCTCCGGGCGCTCTCACTCACCGAACGAAACGCAGTAGTACGACTCTTACGTCGATCTTCTATGAGAGGGTAGTACTTACCTGGATGATCCGACTCATTCATGCTGAAACCAGCTTGGATCTCCTACCACTAAACTACTGTCTACTGTGTCTACTTATCGTTCACAACTGAAATGGCTTCCAATTCGTCAGCGTCGTAGTCTTCGCGCACTCTCTACCCTGTATTCCATCCTTACATCTCTCCATACTCCCTCCTATTTAACTCCTCAGTTTCAGTATCTATGTTCTACAAATAATCTCCTTCTTTTGTGTCCTTTTCACACCATAGATTTCATTAATTCTTCTTTTCCAATACAGACCATCCTTCTTTGGAATGCTCTGCCCCCAGAAATAAGGATGTGCACCAGTCCAATCGTGTTTAAGGCAAAAGTTAAGTCACTACTTCTATGCAAATTAGCAGAATCATCACAATAGTAAGACAAGTATAATTATATGTATATATATTTATATATAATTATAATAATATGTATTATTTATGTAAGTAATTTATATTTATATTGTGAATTTATATACGTATTGCTTATTTGTATAAGTATTTATATCATTACGCATTTTATCATTTTCTAGTCTAAATTTATACATCTACCTCGCTTCATCTCTGTATCACCCAATAGGTTGATTGGTAGAGAATGCCTTAGGCATTAAGTCCGCCTTTATACATATTTTGTATAGGAAGTTTAAATAAATAAATAATTGTTATCATGGTGAATAAACGATCGACTGGATAAAGACAAGATCCCTGAAAGAAATCCATGTACTCGTAATTTCAATAGTGGACGTCTTGATTGGGATAATTATGAAATATGTAATACGAACGATATTTTACGTCAAATGCAGACAGTTGATCTCAATACTAGAGCCGTTCCGTATAACATCTATGTTATTATATGCTCATATTCACTATTGAAAACTTTGACCACTAATAGAGTGCGATGAGTAAAACTAAGGGGTTTTATATAAAAAAAAACATTCCAAAAAGTCGAAATAAACCGATAGCAAGAGATAAGATATACTTGATGACGGTGGTCTTTCAAAATTCGAAACATTTTTGTTTTCACGATGTAATAACAGCTTATTAACTTTTTTAACTTCGATATATTTTAAGCATTTATAGTTTCGTCCGTCGATATTTAGTAATACAGCAGTCACAGAAGGATACTTATCTGTGTTGCTCTTCCTTATTTGCCGCAAGATAAACATCTGGGGCCTTGAGCATCATTGCATTTGATGGTAACTGTCGATATTGGCTTACAGGAATCAGCGATAGCAGCTTACGACTCATTTTGGTAACGATAGGGACGGTTCTATGTGTTAGTGATAACTGCAAATAATATATTATAGAGATATATGTATTGTTCTTTAGTTTTTAGGAAAGATATTTTAGTTTTTTAATCAGCACAAGATGTATCTACGAATTTTACTGAGTGTAGTCAGTAGGCTATTAGGCGTAGCGGTTAAGGCACTCTCATTGTATACTTAAATCTAAATGTTAACTATGTGTGCTTTGTATGTTTACGTTACTGACTTAAAGTAAAGGAATTCATTGCAAGGAAACTTGGAGAAAAATATTAGTCTGTAATCATCAACCCATCTTGAGCAAATGTGCTCATTTGTTGTAAATATAATAATAATAATAATAATAATAATAAAACTTTATTGCGAAAATTAGGTTCGTACATAAAAAGTAAATTTTCATAGAATATAATTGTGTTTGTACATTTATACCAATATGTTAGGTGCAGAGCTGCACTCCTAGCTAGGTTAGGATTAACCTGTGAGGAGGTGCAGCGCCGATCCCCTTTGAGTTGTTTTATTTTTATTGTACAAAGTATTGCTCAGAATTAAATTCACTTTAATACAATTTTATAGCCAATGAACTATTAAATTACAATAAGTACTTAATTATAAACTAAATATAAAAAATTAAACAAAACAAAACTCTGCTTTATGAAATGTAAGGATGTAGTGTGTGTGTGTGTGTGTGTGTGTGTGTGTGCGTGTGCGTGTGCATAAAAACAGCATAAAAACATAAAAACATCATCTTTTTATAAAATGTAGGAACTTTCACAAGTTGATCTCCTTCTATTACTCTACTTCTCTTATTCAAGCCATTTTACTCGTTGAAGTTATTGATACCCCAAAAACGATAAGGATTATTAACGAGGAAAATTCAATAAAGAAAAATGTTGATTGATTCGTGCGTTCACTCTCAAATTTTTGACATAATGGATGAATATTAAAAATCTCGACGGGAGACGCTTAATTTTCTTTATAAATATTAGCAAAAATTAATTTTATTTTGGTTGGTTGAGCTGAAATATACTTGGCAGTAAACATGTTAAAATGTTATATTTAAACTAGCTTTGCACAACTTCGTTCACATTAATTTTTGTAAAAACTACGAACATTTCTAATATTCTAATTGACTCTGACATACCTTGTAATTATTCAATTCACGCATTTTAATAATTAAATAACGAAAATAATATTAAGCCGAGTATGGTTATTGCTTAAATTAACTTAAGATCCCTGTAAACCCATACTTCGCAAATGATGTTTTGAATTGAATTAAAACATTTTTATTTTATCTCAGACCATTATACAGAAGTGCAAAGGTTTCTTCTCATAAAGAAAACATGATCACCACAGTCAGTATAAAATAAATATTAATAACCGCATTTATAATCGATAAAAATTGGAACGATAATACCTACAATGTCAAACAGTTGTAAAATGGCCACGAAAGTTAATACCAGTTATAGTGGTTACATCAGATCGGTTATTAAATTTTGAACCACGCACAACAATTGATTAAACACTGAAAAATGTCTTCCATTATTTAATATTATAACATAGGTAGGTACATAAGTATGAAATTTGATTTTTCAAAAGGCTGGCACGTGTAGCTCAATCAGTGTACCTAATACAAATCATGTCTTTTGAAAGGCTCTAAATACTTTTATATAAAGTGGAAGAGTTTGTTTGTTTGAACGCGCTAATCTCAGGACTACCAGTCGGATTTCTTTTTGTGTATGATAGCCCAGTTTATTAGAAGGTTACGGACGTTAAGGTACGTTAGGGACAGGAGCAGAGCAGTAACCAAAGACGCGGGTAAAAAAGAAAAAAGCTGGTACTTCTATACTTAGGAAAAATTGTAATTACCTGGTGATTAAAAAGAGCGGCTTGAGTTTCTAGCTAGCTACCTCGTCAGTCAACTAGTTATAGGTTAATTGTCTGACATTGTTACTTTGACGTTCAAGTGTCACTGACGTGACCTAAATGAAATAAAAGATTTTAGATATATCACAATGGCCTACCTTTATTTCACAGTAATTTATATTTTATTTATATACCTACATAATACTTTAACCCTGTACACATAAACATCCTTTTATCTACATTTTCAAAAGATTCGATAGATAGATAGCATTATTTAAACCATAAAAACAACACCCCCATTATCGTAACACGAAAACACGAGAAGATTAGGTACTATCTTGAACATTTCCAAAAGATATATAAAATAGTTTTATAGCTTCACAGATAGGCGATGGGCGTTGGCCTGTAAGGTACACTCGCCTAAATATATTGCGCGTAGAGACGCCCGGTTAAACCCAATATAAAGAGAACAAAGATCAACGCTGTAGAAACGATATGTAGAATGGCGATGGTTTGTACCTAATGTTATGATAAATTGCATGCACAACATATGAACATTGTTTTAAATTGCAAATAAATTCCAGTATTTTCCATCTTTTTATAAAGTTCTTTTTTATACACAAAGAATAAGAAATTTTAGTTTTGTAAATAAAATTACGATGTCTGAAAGACTGCTAATAGTCAACCGGTGAACGTGGGTAGCTCATTTACTTGTCAAAGTCGAAATTATTTGTGAAAAATAATTTATATCATATTAATCACAGTTTATCGTATAATATATACATAAATAATTATATATAAAAATGCTTAACTTCAGGCTTGTTTGTCACCTTAATCGTATAAAAAAATACATATAATATGTACATAAATTGTATTTCTACTTTTAATAATAATATTATGTTTAAAGATTAAGCTTGTAATCGCTTTAGATTATTTCTGTTAGCGTATAAGTATTATTAAATAAATAAATACGTGGTGAATACTAGCTTGCTCGTTTCTTACGATACACAATAATTATGTAAGGTGATAAAAATACATAGTACGTTAAATACAGATCATATTATTATTTATTAAGCACAAAATCAGTTTGATAAAAGTAATTTGATTCCTAATTTTTCATTTAACATCATTAAACAAACTGACGCATCTACAACTTAATCCATGCAGTTCGATGTTTACAGAGCGCAGTGGATAGCTTGTAGCGCCACCGATCCATGCCAAGTGCTAACCCTTTGTTACTGTATCTCTTACTGCACGTTGTGTTTACTGTAGCCACTACCATGATAAATATGTATGCGTGTTTGTGCTTTTATTTTTGTAGTAACAGTAAACATTGTTCTAATAATATCAATGTCTCTGTCGATCAAAGAAAGTATTGTTTTCATTGCATGTAACATAAGTTGGACAAGGTTGTATGAATGAATATGGGTAGGCTTCTTATCTTTGTTCGAATATCTATTATGTCACAGGAAAACTTGATTACTTATAAGATCAATAACCCCTGATTTAGGAAACAAGCCTTTCTTTTGTGTTGTGGGTCCTGTATGTATAAACATACAATATGTATATAGACACATAGTACACTCAGACACGAAAAAATATTTATAAAAAGGAAAATATTTATTGCCATACATACATTTGGTTTTACTTTAATTTACATAGGGTTATTTTTTATGGATTATACCAATTAATTCAATAATAAAATTAATAAAAAGAAAAATTCAATGTCGTCCATCCATCTATCATCTCACATCCATCGAATCTTCAACCTATACAAAGCAGTCGCACGCACATTCACTGCATCGTTGAGGCAGTCATTGTTGTCATCTTAGTTTTGAATTTATCCGCCGCGGCTCTTCTCTTTCCCATTCGATAAAATGCATACAATTTTCTTTTATAGTTTTTGTAAATAAGATTCTCTTATAATTCTCATTTTTTCAATTATGTAAAAAAAGAAATAAATACGTATTTTATTAATTTACTATAACAAAGCATCTTTGGAGGTACATGAACCACAATTTTTCATAACTCATTGAACCAGTAATAACGTAGAAATCATAAAATAGAGGGGTTGTAATCTTTAGTTTAGCAGGCTCCTATTAGCTTTCAGGCTGTTTTATGATTTCATAAAGTCAAAATAATCTAAGGAAGGGAGTAACATTTGCCCATTTTCCGATGCATGTTTTTCATGAGTTCGATACTCTTCAAATATCAACACCAAGTTGGAAGAGAAATAAATTAAAATAATTTTGTGATCTCTGATCTAGATCATTCAATCATGTCATCTCGTCCTGTGGGAACGGATATTAAGTACGAAGTGAACACTTCACTGCATGTTTAATTTCTCTGTTCTGCTGTAACCAATTCGCATGTCCAACGTACTGCTAAACTTCATTTATTGGATTGGGCTATGTCCAGCAGAGAAGGTCCTCAACCGCAGTACAACTGCAACATGGTGTGCAGCAGGAAAACTTTTCTCCGACAAATCAATTATTTTAAATTTGTTCTATATCCCTCATGCCTTTTAAAAACAAGGAAAATAGCGTTTTCCTGATTAAGCTGGCGCCACCTTAACCTTCGTGTCGAGTGTGACAAATTGACAGCTAAAAGACACATGACCTTTACCAAAGGAAAATGTTTCAAATTCGTACTAACATTACCTCAATCTGGAATGATATAAAACATTTTTATTGGCTTTCTACCGACAGGACACCGAGGAAAATGGTAATACTAGTAATAACCTACTTAAAAAAAAGAAAAACATATATCGCGTAGATCGTCCAAAAATATATTCCTAGATTTATTCTTGTCACGTATAAAACTTTTCCGCAAAACCTGAATGCCATCTGCTCCCGAAAAAAGGAGAAACAGAAAACATTGCCCATTTTTATATATATTCAATTTCTGTCATCGACTGCCCGACACAAATACAGTCTGAGACCATAAATCTAATAAATGGATATTGAAATGAAGAGGGTATGTCCCCTACAGGTCCTTTCTGACTTATTCTATTGGAAGTCCAAAATATGCCTTTTTACTATGTTCACAATATTATTTCTGGGTTTTACATGTTAATAAAGAGAAGATTTTATTTTTCCGATTTAGGATTTTGTTTAAATAATTTAGTTTTTATTAATTCAGTATCCTATTACTGCTTCTGTGGTTCGGTGGTACTGTGTATGGACTGCCACGCAGAGGTCGCGGGTTCGATTCCCGCTCAGTGCAAATATTTGTGTGCATAAACATGTTTATTTGCATTGGGCTGGGTGTTTCTATGTATAATATGTATGTATTTACAAAAAAAAAGTATTTAAGTATGTAACGATTCGCATTCTAGAACCCATAACTCAAGCATATAATGTGCTTACTTTGGGTCTAGATGGCGTAGTGTGTAGTTGTTGAAATATTAATATTATTATTATTATTATTATTAATAGCGAAGGCAAAACACATCGTTAGCAAAATCAATGATTTTCATTATTTCAAGAAAATATAAGATTCACAATAACGATATTTACGCATCGAAAAGGGAAATAAATCAATTGTTTTCTCGCGGTGGAGAAAATAACGATGATCAAAACAATCGGGTCAAGGGCGAACTTGGCGCAGGAAAACGTGTGAAACATAACATAAGAACGTTCTGGAAACTTGACCGAAAAACCAATGTTTATTAATTTTTAAGAAGGGATGCTTGGGTGTGCTATTGATTTTACAATCTGAAAGTTTAATAAAGGGTTCCTATAGCAAAGTTTCTTTATTGAAATTTTCCTATTTAGAATGCAAATAATTTGAATTCTCGAAAACAAAATATCAAGAATTTTTATACCACACGGTCGGGGTCAACCTAAAACAACTAAGTAATGTATTGTGTGTTCGGATGTGAAAATGTAGAGATGTAGGTGCCCACGTCGGTTTTGAACTCAAAAAAGTAAAATTTGGATAGTTCTATAAATGTTTAGAATCAGACTTGTGCTAAATTTTAATAATAAAAATGTATCAAGTGACATGCTTGCTATTGTTTTGTATTTTTTTTGGTAATATTGCTCGTAAGAGTAATTTATAGTTCGCGCAAGGGACATAGACCGTTTTTATTGTTACCTCTATCCTAATGATGATTAGAAAATGCAATAACCTACACAAAACAAAAAATCAAGTACCTCAGTATACATAAGTTAAACAAAGATATATTGAGTTGTGATAAAGCACGAAATATGTAGAAACGTACCGGGGTATCGGGCGCACAAATAATAAACTCTGCTACCAAATCGAGTGGCTTGAGTTATGTGAAAAGTTGTCCGACCCCTGTGAGCGTACATTTAGGACAAGCAACTAAGGACAATGGAAGGGATTTTAGAATCGATAGCAAAAAACATCGATAATAATTTTATAGAGCGTGATTGTTAAATATATCATTCTTGTGATTTTGTGGGTAGGTATTACCGAAATACTTAGGGTCAGTACTTTTATTGTTTCAAACTTCTTAACGGAGCATTTAGACGTGAATAAGGGTGGTGGGCAACCGAGCGATGAAGGCGGCTCGCGACCAGTTAAGGTGGAGATGATTGTAAAAGGCCATGTCCAGAAATTCGACATCTTTCAGCTGGTATGTTAATGATGATGAAGACGAAGATTCACTCTGCCTGATAATATGCCGTTAGTAGGATCCAGGATTGCTGATTACCATTCAAAACGCCATCGTGGCAGACTGCTGGCTGTCATAGTGCCTTCAGCTGGATATTTCCAAAGGTTGCTGAGAAAGAGTACCTCTACAGTTTTTACAGTTACAAACAGACAGACAATAAAGTGACCTTAAAAGAATCCGGTATTGCCTTTTGCGGAATCCTAAAAAATAACTACCAAAAATATTTTCCTATTAAATTAATGAAAAGGTTTATATTTTATACCAATTAAGCCTCTTCGTTAAGCCGAAGATCATGAACCTTGAAAAGGATAAACAGGTAAAAGGATAATTTGTAATAGATACGGAATAATACGTTAAACAATTTAATTTCGCCACGGTTTAAAATGTTGTTCTTGTTTTACAAACACTGAAAGCTACTGACTCAAGATTTGGAGCCGCAGAGTTTATAAGTCAAATACCTTTTGTGGAGAAACAAAATAACTGAATACAGTATATTTGAACTTGAGGTTTATAGATAAAATTGTATTGTTTGATGTTCTTATCTTATGCCTGCAATTAAAACTTCTTGCATGTTTTATTTATCAACATCAAGCCGTTTTGTTATTGTAGTATGTATAGTCGACCACATATTTGCTTTACCACTTTTAACAAAAAAATGCATCATAAATTTAAATTCAACAAGACTCATTTTGACACTGACAACTGTTACTGTACTGGGGAAATTTACAAGCAAAAATAGACTTTAAAATAGACTATATTTAACCTGCTTCATAAGGCAAATCTATGCCAATAGTAAACGTACATACTTTGTAGTTCGCTGATCTGACGTCTGCTAGACCAGTGCCCCTACAACAATCTCTTAAAGCAATCTTATTGTAACCTTACTTTGCTTCTTTCCTTGTTTTTAATGGTACGAAAGAAAAAGACAAAACACTAAGTAACATTAAAATAATACTGATTTAAGAGGTGGGCCCCTATTTAAGTTCTGTGGCAACCATGATTCGGAAAACGTCGCTTGAGAGGCCTCTAAGAGCAACGGCTGAATTGGCAAGCAAGAAAGAAGGAATATAGTTGCTTAGAGTACAATCAACTGTTTTTGGTTGAATTTATAATGATAAATTATGATTAAAATATTATTTGGTTATGGTTAGGAATATAATTTTGTTAGGTACCTACGAAGTATTGCCAAATTTAATAAAGTGTCGCCACGTGATGTCTGACTACTCAGCAAACTCTATTTACAACGTTATTTTTAATATGTATAAAAAACATCTAAATAGTAGTCGGCGTACTGCAAATGTCGTCATGTTTAAATTTTATGTTAACACGTCCTCTAATACCTATTGACTTTTAATAGCTTACACTTCCAGCGTACGTACATCACATTCTCGGTACATTCCCCGACATAAATAATAAGTGAGAGACCGGAGGCGCCGCGGATACGTAACAAAAAGTAACAAACAGAACTCTTAAATAAAGAAAACACGGGCATATGTTAACATCTGTTGGTACTGGCGAGCACAGTAAACGTATCTAAGTATAAATATCCGCACGTGGCGTTGATTTTTTATTTGGCGTTTGATTAGATTTTTACTGATCAGTTCTTCCTTTTGTAATGCAAGGTTAAGGTTGGGTTGTGGTTTCTATGGAAGTTAAAGATTTGCGTATGATATGATAGTCAAAGTAATCACGAACAAAAACATTTTTTTGTATTTCTATTTTCAAACAATAATTTTATTTATTTATGTTTGTATTGTGTAGAAGTAGAAAAATACTCATTGGTTAGGTTAAATTAAATTTAAATTACAACAATATTTAAATATTAAAAAAATATTTTTTTTCTTTAATATAATTATGTACCTACAAAAAAAATAAAGTATGTTTTTTCTTTTTTTTTTTAATGTAGCCTACCAAAGTGACTCCACCCCGCCTGATGCTAAGCAGTCAGTGGAATCCAGAAGTGGCGGCCACTATTATACTAAAAGCCATCGTCTTAAACTGCTGGTATGGTGGTCTCCACTATGGCGGCTGGGAATGGGGTTAGGGGAAGGAAATGAGGGAGGTGAGGAAAGAGGAAAGGAGAGAAATTGGGCTTCCGGCGCTCTCACTCACCGAACAAAACGCAGTAGTACGGATACTGCTACTCTTAAGTCAATCTTCTATGAGAGGGTAGTACCCCGGACGATCCGGCCCATTCATGATGAAATCAGCGTGGATCTACTACCTCCAAGTTATCTACTATCTACTACCAGTTTATCCGCATTCTAAAACCCATCTCACAAGCTATTAATATATGCTTACTTTTGGGTCTAGATGGCGTTGTGTGGTTGTTGTGGTAATATTTATTTATATTTTATTGATTTATATCTTCGAAACACATACTATATTAGATTAGCAACATTTAAAGAAGAAAACACCGTACTTATTAAAGAAGTCAACTCATCAAAACTTTTATAAAGCTTGTACATTGTACAATCGAGCCGTCTCGCAAGGATAAACCACCGCCAGTCATACACTGTTAGCATTTTAATTGTGTAAAGTTTAGAATTGAAGTTTGCTAAACATTCACATTCTGGTTCTTTGTATGTTTTATACATTAAGCTGAAGTTAGAGAATTAAATTTTATAATGATCTCAAATTTGACGGCAATGCAATGAGAAATTATTAAAAGTATTTTTGCCCGACTGCAGAAGTCATTAAGGGTAATGTTTTTCGATATATTATATAGGTATATGGACTAGCATCCCGCGGTGCTATTTCACCCGCGTCTTTTCTTACTGCTCTGCTTCCATTACCAGTAGCGTGATGTTACATAGCCTATAACCTTTCTTAAGAACTGGGCTATTATACGCAAAAAATATTATCCAAATCTGACTGGTAGTTCTAGAGATTAGCGCGTTAAAACAAACAAACTCTTCCTCTTTATATAATGGTATAGATGTATGTGATATGTATGTATCTTTATAAGTATGTATGCATGTCTATTTCTTTAGCACGCTCTACACCCTAAATGGCTTACTTTTATTAGATTCGTATTAATTTTAGGAGTGACATAGTATATTATGTTGTAATGTAACGTGAAAAAAAGACTTTCTTTCTTTTTGTTTTTTAATAAATATATTTTGCTTGTGTACGCTTAATATCGAATGACACGTAAGAGGTACGCCTAGACAACACACGTTAAGAAATACTTGAGATTTAGTAAAGTTAGGAGGTAAGCGGCAACAGATAAAATAGCACGGAAATACATGCGAAAACATCTGTGCAGATACTGGCGAAATGTGGCTCTTTATAAAAAACCTTTATTTTTTATTCAAATGTCTTCTATCTAAAAATTGGTTTCTTATTGTTATCATAAGCCTCCATTTAATAAACACAAAATTTTCTACAGTCACCAAAATTACAAAAATAACAATAGCTTCTAACTTAATTTCACTAAGCATATAATTACACTGTAAAAGTTGAACAAAAAATAACATGCCAGGCGATTCTCCAAACGTTTGGAAGCAGGTCATTTACATAATATAAATAGTGGTACGTTCAAATGAATGCCCCTTTTGAGACTCACAGGCTATGTTCAAGTCTTCCTGACCCTTACAAATAACACTTAAACCTTACTTAAAATGTTCATTTTAACATTTTTACGTTTGCACTTTTAACATTTCGGTTTTTGGCAACATTATCAGATTTTTCTTAAATCTGTTTTTTTTTTATATTATAGCCTACCAAAGTGACTCCACCCCGCCTGATGGTAAGCAGTCAGTGGAATCCAGAAGTGGCGGCCACTATACCAAAAGCCATCGTCATAAACTGCTGGTATGGTGGCCTCCACTATGGCGGCTGGGAATGGGGTTAGGGGAAGGGAATGAGGGAGGTGAGGAAAGAGAAAAGGGGGGAAATTGGGCCTCTGTACAAACTGTACAATGATATCAATAATTCTTGGTATAATCAACAATATAATAATATGTATGATTAGTAAATAAAAGAGGATCACTCCTTATTTTGTAAAAATATATTATATATATTTAATATATATATTATTAAAAAGAACTTACTTAAAAATTTTTTTTTCTCCCGCTGACGCTACATTGAAATTTTATATACCCTATGTCACTCCCACAATCAATACAAATCTAATGACGCCTCATATGTTAAAATCCATCAAGACATTTAGGCTGTAGAGCGTGCCAAAGAAATAGACATACATACATACATATACATACATACAAACATACGCTCGAAAAACATTACCTTCCTTGACTGAGTCAGTCATAAATTAAAAAACGCATCACCATGCGTTCATGCCTTAAATTTAATAGTTGCCATTTGGATAAGTGAATTAACTTGTTAAACAAAATCTCTGGACTAAAATAACATCATTTAGTTTTATGTTCGTTAAAAAACAACATTGATTAGTTCAAACTGTTTTATTACAGAATCTGTATTCTGTTTCCTCTAAAAACCGTATTTAAGTCAAAATAATTGTATTGTAGCTAATTATAAAATTCTAACGTACCAAACAATTTTAACGTAAATTGAACTTTATCAATGGCAGTAAGAGCTTAATTTTCTTTGTAGTTTAGATAACATTTTTCGTTGTTTACGTCGAACACAAATCAAAAGGTAATAAAAAGTACATTTTATATGTTCTATTTAGGATTTGTTTCGTTCAATAAATGTTTTAAGATCGTTAAGTGTAATGGTAAATACAACTATCGTTTTACGGACCTTGTTTGGAAGTTATTTTGAGTATCATTTGTTAGTAGTAAGTACTAAGTCGATGACATTAAACACTACTCGTCATAAATTGCTAGAGAATGGTTGAAAGGCTACGTCAGATACATAAATGAAACGGAATAGGAGCTCGATTCACTTCGTAAAATGATCAATACTTTGTGTCTGAATATATTTGAGTTATTTCTCTGAATTAATTTCCTATTTTTACTTAAGTTCGGGTTTTTTTATGAGGTTAAACTTCATAATATAAAGGTTAGTTTGAAAAACATGAGAAAAATATAATTTACTAAAAACAGGTGCCTGTCGATATAAGCTTGAGATTAAAATAATTAAAATAAAAGTATGTTTAATCATTTAAGTTAATTAAATTAACACTTATGAATGCCAAATATTACAAAATATCAGTAAAAGCAGTAAATTATACTTATCAATCTAAAAATGTTGGTAAATTGCCTAATACCTAAGAGTAATCGTGTTCGTAGTGTTCAGAGAAAATTTAGGCACTGAAACATTCCCAAAAACCTTCAACAACTTTTGTTATCAAACTATTTTCCTTAAAACGCTACTACGAAAAAACCATTAGACAATATCAGCTGATGCCTATTCGCATACAAGCAGGCAATAATACAAATAAAAACAAAAAAAGAAACAAGGAAAAACATAAGTCACCCCTCAGAAAACAAATAAAAAGAGGCGAGTCGTAAAGAAATAGTAATTACCTATAAAGTCAGGTGCAGCTGAGACTACGGTAAAAGAGATACTTGCATCTTCTGTAATACTGGCTTATAGTATTCGCTGAAATTGAAGATTTAATACGACAAGCTTTCTGCGGCGCGGTTTCACTCGCGTCTTTGCTTACTGCTCTGTTTACGTCTCCAGTAGCGTGATTTCCTCCTTCCTCGAGAATTGGGCTATAATACGCAAAAAGATTTTTTTAAATCTGACTTGTAGTCCCAGAGATTAGCGTGTTCAAACAAACACACAAACAAAGTCTTTCGCTTTATGTATATTGATGTGTCTAAAAATCGACAAATACAACAGTACTTTCATTGTCGTCAGTCTATCGTCGTCCAGTAGTAACATTATTATTTCTGCATGTTTTATATTTACTCTATATTGATATCTTAGTCATAAAACATATATAGCGTCACACCTTTTATCTTTTTTTGGTCCCATGTAACAGGGAGCGAGCCTGTTGCCATATATCGGGCACAATTCCAGACTCGGGCCGGGCTAATACTGAGAAGTTTTCAATAGAAAAACCCAATAACACTTTATCCGATCCGGGGATCGAACCCGAGACCCGAGTAATCCGTACTCAGTACCACCAAACCACAGAGGCAATCATAATTTTACTCGGATTTACATGAGTATTCAATGGACGTTACGTATTTTGTATCATACAAACAACCTTATACTATCATTAGTAAAAAAAAAACACATCTCAAATTATTTAAACAAAAATTTAAGTTTATCAATTTTGTTATACAATTTTGCATTTTCATGCGCGTTTTATTTCTCTTCTTCTAAAGTAACTTTTGTCACCATTGATCAAGAGTATTTCTGGCAAATTCAAAATGCCAAAACCCTGAGTCACTAAGACAAATTGTTACTTAAATTTGTTCCAAACGAGAGCACCAAAATAACATAATGTACGTGTCGTATTGAAATGAAGTCATTTTTAAAACTCCCCTCCGTGATTTTAGTCATGTTTGATGTTAAACATTTGTCAATGTATATCGTTTATTTACCCTAAAAATATCATCGCCTGCAATTTCACCCTTGTTATTGTTAGTATGAGGGTGATTTGGGAAAGATTATTTATTTGATAGTGAAAACAATGCTTAATGGTTTTGATGTTTTATACATTTAGTTTGGTTATTTTTTTATTTTATTATTTGTACTTATGCTATTTAATTACGTAAACAGACTCCTTATAAGGTAAATTGACGAACTAATAAGCTATCAATAAATAATAGGGTAACGAACAGTCGATGAATAGAGCGACTAGCAGTCTAAGTAGCAATCCTTAGCTTATGTTCCGAGTTACACGTCGTCCAAACGAAAACGTACAACAAAAGTAAAGACATGGTGGTGGTGAAATACTTATTGACTTTTATTGTGTTCTACTATTTATTGATTACAGCAAGTAAATAAAAAAAAATATTTATAATACCAGCCTGTTTATTGTTCCACTGCCGGGCAAAGGCCTATTCTCATATAGACAAGGCATGAGCATTAATCACCACGCTTGCTCAAGGCGGATTGGCAATTTCAGACTTTTAAGTCCAGGTTTCCTCACGATGGTTTCCTTCACCGTCCGTCAGAAATGTCCAAAGAAAACTTAGAAAGTACTAATGATTTGAAAAATCACATTGGTACTTGTCCGGATTCGAACCCACTACCCTGTGTTTACGAAGCGGGTGGCTTATCCAATGGGCCATTTCGACTCCTTACCTACCTATTATTTATTCAAACTAAATTGTGTTTTAAGTCCTGCCTTTTACTGTACCAATTTCAGAATTCACCACAATATTTTTACCAAACTAAATCGTACCAATAATCAAAACAAAATAAAAATAATGCCAACTTTGCAAACTAATAACCGTATTAAGAAATTTAACGTACAAAACTGAGACTACAGTTAATTTCTCGTGACATAAATAAAAACGGAACGAGAAGGGGCATTCTTGGAGGGGAAATAACAAACATATCTCTCGAACTAAGAAAACAAACAACGTGTGTTAACATCTGTCGGGGAAGCACGAGCTTCGTACATTTGATGAATTATAGCTTTTCATTTCGTGAGTTTTACTCCTTCGTGTTTTAGTACGACCGACACGTTTATATTTTAATTTTACTAATTACTTTTTGCCCTAGGTTATAAAGATTACAAAACTCTTTGAGATTTATATTTTATTTTCGTAATACTTTTATAAATTTTATTTCACTTTATAATATTTAAATTGTTATTAAATTTAGCGTGTTCAAATTTGTGTATAATTTAGTTTTATAATGAAATATAATATATACTACTCAAAACAAAATGAGGGCCATCAAGTTTTTTACTTTACCACAAAAACAGTTAAGGTTAGGTTGGCTTAAAGTTTATGCTAACAATTATTGTTTTCAGTTAGATTGTTTTTAAGTTAAAACGAATTAGGCCATTTTGAATGTAACATCACGCTACTAGCGACGGGAGCAGAGCAGTAAGCAAATTTAACAATGAGATATCAGGACGTTATTATTTTACTGCAGGGTAAATGCCTTTTTTTATTGCCTACAGTGACAGACAAACAAACAACCCACCTGATAGTAAGTTGTAATGGTCGCTTATGGAGGACTCAAAATCTCTGTCATTACTTTTGCAATGTCGAGGGTTCTGTGAAGCTGCTGCTGTTGCTTACTGTGAAGGAAGTGAGGTAAGTGAAGAGATTAAGGGAGGTGAGGAAAAAGGGAAGAGAGGAACCTGGGACTCCATCCTGCCTGATGGTAACCTGTCAGTGGAATCCAGAAGTGGTGACCACCATTCCAAAAGCCATTGTCCTTAACTGCTGGTACGGTGGCCTCCACTATGGTGGCTGGGCACGGGGTAGGTGAAGGGAATCAGGGAGTTAAGGAAAGGTAGAATTTTCTTATACAAAAAAGTCATAACCATTGATAACCCACGCTTGCTCAAGGCACACACATATTGGATATTTCATTATTTTTTTGATAATATACTGTCATAACATTTTTTTATTACCGAATACTTTATTTATTCGATTCAATTTGGCAGCTCATGGCTGGCCATGGTGACAAACATTGCGGGAGGCAGGTCCAGCAGTGGATGTGTTTCGACTGATATGAAGACAATTTGTTTCGGTTACGTATTTTAGCTAAAAAGCGCAGGTCGAGCGAGTACCTTTTCAAAAAGACCTTGCAAAAACAAAAGTCCTAATTTTAAATGTAGATTGACATGTTGTGAACCGTTTTCTTTTGAGAGCTTTGTTAGAAAATTTACTTTTTTAAGAATGTTGCCAAAATGCAAAAATGCTGCTGAAACCACAAAAGAGTCCAAAAAAGAAATTGCACGTTATATATATATATTTTTAATGCTTAAGTCTTATATACAAACAAAATATAAAAATATGTTTTATTATTCAGTTAAAGGGTAAGAATAAACGATGTTTTTAAAGACTGAAGATTGTTTTTAAACAAAGAAACTATTTATTTAAGGATTTATATAATGCTTTCTTTTAGTTTTACAGCTTGAAGTATTTACCTAAATATTTTTGAACAAATAAAGTTTGAGCCTACATGCTTTATACCTTTTATGGATTCGTTAAACTTTGCATATTGTATTTGAGATTGAAATCGTAAGCAACTTATCATAATATACGCATTTTTGTTTTTATAACCCTTACAGACTTAAACTCTAAAAACAACAAAGCAGTCGAAGTGTGTTTTGTTAATAATAACAACTTTGCGTGATTGAGTATAAAGACAAACATTTTTGTTCATTATATCTACTGTAACGAACATTACAAAATAAAAACTTTCAAGTACTAATTAAATATAAGACAACTAGTGACACAGCGGCAGTAAGATCAACTAACAAGACTATGTGTGACAGGTCCTGAATGTTAAAAAATTTGGACGACAAATTGTTATGAAATGTGAGTACCAGTATTTATGTTATGTTAGGATGGCCATTTTTGTTTTCACGGAAGATAGTTATCATTTAATTTCATTTCAATTTTTTCTGTTTTTATCATTGTAATATACCATTAAAATCATCAACAAGAACATTATTTTACACTTAACGGTGGCAGAAGCTGACGTTCTCCGAGTTGTCAGTGTTCCAATCAAGAACAGTCTGCTCATCACATTCTTTGGGTGTGTAGTCTTTGGCGTAAAGACTGCGACATAATTTTAAATAGTTTACAAGTTGCATCAGGACCAGTTTATTATGAGGATATTGTCTCATTTAGGGTGAATTTCTGTGCGTTAAGCATTTCTGCCATACATATTACTGGAATCAGATATGGCTGACATAGGTCCCTTAATATTATTGGTACGTAGTGCTGTCTTTTAATAGGTCATAATCCCGTACAGATTAAATTTGTCTCCCGCTTTGCAATGGAGGCAAGTGGACATTTTATTTTCAACTCCTCCTTTTACTTCTGATTAAATTCGTTGCGGGTTCCAAGACAGTAGGCTTAGCAGTCCCTGGGACTCACGAGTGTCAAAACTTGGTGTTTCTTCTTGGATATCACTGTTAATCATGGCTTACAGGAGTCACAGTGATGGGCATGTGGATGGGATTGTCCCGATATTGACGCTGACAGAAATAGTTGATACGATTGTCGGCTCAGTTGCCATAATAAAAGGAGAAGAAAACTGTTAAATTAAGTTAAATCATTATTAATTATTATTATACAACTTTTGAAATAGTTGCACATCAGGTAAAGCCATGAAATACATGAGATACTTCTTATTAAGTAATTATCAATGACATAGATAACAAAAATACCTATAATTTATCACGTTATTGATTAACAAAATAACAACACCAGTTAAAAATTTGACGAGGATAATAATATTATGACTATTCTGTTTTTTTATACCAGGCAACATGTGTGTCAACGATATACAAATTCTTGAAATTCTATACGTCAGTGTTGATTGCAGTTAATTATAAAATCGTCCCCTCTTATTGTTGCATCTATTTTTGTGAACCGCCACCATATGCTGCTCAAGTGAATTTGTGATTTACATTAAGTGCAGTAAGTCGATTTTTGATTGGCTCTATTTGTAAATTTAAGTTGTTTAAAGTACACCGATCTTAAATCAAATCTAAATCAGTGTACACAGCTTTGAGGATATTGCTTCCGTCAATAAAATGCTTTCTTTGTACTGTTACTGTTGAACCATGTACGAGTACAACAGTGTCTGTAAGAGAAATATCTAATTCATTTACACTGCCATCGTTAGTTATTATTCTTAGAATAAATACAATAGGATGTGTGTTATTTTAAATGTTCAAGTTAAAAGTAGATATTGATTATTTTTTTTTCCTTTTATTAAAAAACTAAGTGTGATGATTATCATTATGCCAAACACTTCTTTCTTCAACCCGATTACGATAATAGTGATCATTATTTGTATATATATAACACTAGCTTTCTCCGGTGCTATTTCACCCGCGTCTTTGCTTACTGCTCTGCTTCCACCGCCAGTAGCGTGATGTTACATAGCCTATAACCTTTCTCAAAAACTGGGCTAACATACGCAAAAAGAATTATTCAAATCCAACTGGTAGTTACAGAGATAAGTACGTTCAAACAAACAAACAAAATAACTAATCTGCTTTGTATATAATAGTATAGATATATACTGTAGGTACTATTTACGCAGTAGTAGTCTCAGAAATGAATTACTGAGGACGTATTTTGCCACACACACACACACACACACACACACACACACACACACACACACAGGTGGGTCTACATATTTGAGGCTCTGATTCAGAACACGTCGCATTCAAATTAAGTTTTTAACGTATCAAATAGTAGAACATAAGTCTTACTATGGCTGTAACCAAAGATAGTAATCCCTTTCTTAACATTAAATGTATTTTGATTAGTTCCGCATCAGTCTCTTACATAAAGGTTCAAACTTGAGTTTCAGAGACTAGGGAATGCGTAGTTAATGAGTTATTAACTCAAATAAGTTTTAGCCTTTTGGGTGTTTAGTTTGTTGTACATACATCGTGTATGTGGTTAGCAAACTGTTTCTTAATGAATGTTCATTTCACGATTTTGGATTGAAATCAAATTTAAGCGGAGCTTGATAAAGCATATTTCGATCTTAAAAGAACTTCACATTACAGAGGGATAATCGTCGACTGTGCTATTACGAATACTCAAGTTTTTTGGCCATATAACGCGAAATGAATACTCTATGGAGCGACTTGTAGTCGAAGACAGAGTACAGGGCAAGAGATCTCGTGGTCGCTCGCCAACCAGATGGGCTGACCTAATTACGTCCTTCACTAACACCACCATGTCCAACTGCTCTCACAAAGCCTCAAATAGAGCCGAATGGAGACGCATAGCAAGGAGCGCCATTCGTGAGGACCCACCCATAACCACGACTACTCCGTCAAGAGCGCACGACTAAGAAGAAGAAGATAAAGTGTCTCATTAAGTCACTTTTTTGGAGGCCACCAGTTCGAAACGATGACTTTCGGAATGGTGACCACCTCTTATGGATCCCAGTGACTGCTTTCATCAGGTAGAGTGGAGTCACTTTGGTAGTCCCATATAAAAATAAAAAGTAAGTTATTATTCTATCTATCTGCCTCAATGATGTTCACAGCTTTTGTTCAGCTCCTCGCAAAGGTATGAGCTTTTCGAAGTCACTATGGTAGATAAGTCAATGAACGCAATAAGATGATATTTAGTACGCAGATAATGTTATTATCATTGCCCAATATATTCACTTTGTCATGTGGGATAAACCCTTGGCGAGTCATGGAGTTGTTTCGTGTTCCAGACCAAAAATCACATGACCTAAGTTACTATTTGTACTAAGTTCTAAAAAGTAAATAGATTACATATTATTTTTGTAAGTGCTTAAAAGATTTCTAACTGGAAAAATTTTTTCATCCAAAAAAAACAATAAAATTATTCTCAAACAGTGATTTAAGTAGACACCTCAAAATCACTGTTACAATTAAAAACACCATTATTTATACATCATGAGGAAAATGCGGCGACAACAATGTTAATGAGAGTAATTACAAAAAAAGATTTTCTTATGCTAATCCCGAACAAAGGATTCTGAATTACCATAAAATAAAAAAGGAAATTATAAAAGAAAAGGGCAATACTGTACAAGGCTCATTGTGTATTGCCAGAAACGAGACAACTGACAAACTGTATAATGATTTGACTTTAGAAAGATGAGCTTAATTTGAATTTAATATCTACCAATTAACTTTATTATAATTGCGTACTGAATACAGAAAATAAAGTTTAACAAATCCAATATTTTAATAAAAATAAATTTGTTTAAGAACTCATTACTGTCTTCTTCTTTGTTGAAGATCATATTTCTCTAATAGATCATGATATAATTAATTCGAATAAGAAATAATTGTATCGAAACGATCGGCTGATACTACATTTAACCAAGAGTAAGTAGCTTTACCTATTTCTTACCAGCTAAAACTAGGTGTAGCCGCACTTCGGGTTTTAGTCGTAACATAGACAATGTCATAGATAAACCCTCTTGTAAGTAGAAGTAGTAAAAAAATATTATCTCAGATTTTTGAGTATCTTTGAGTTTTATGTGCATACGTGACCTTTGTAATAACTGGACAGGTTTTATATTCGTTTATTACTTTATTCCTAAAAACAACATACTTTAATTATCCCACAACCATATGAAAATGAATGTTTCAAACATTTTCACGTCTTTAATTATAATAATATCAATGAGGCTATGGATTTTAAGGTTTACTGAGAATTATAGTAGCGCTGGATAATTAACATTCATAAATGTATATAAGCCATTATCTGCCAGATTAAATACTTATTAACTTGGACGTGTTACTCCTGAAACGTATCTCTTTCGGATTTATGTACATTTTAATTGCGTCTTCACACAAGATTTCAACGTTACGTTTTAACAGACCATGGCTTGAATGCGAAAATCTCTTCTGTCCCTCTCATTTTGTACCAAACGCGACCTGCAACCCTTACAGAAATCGTCTGCCATCCCTTTCCGACAGACGCTTGGTTGGCACCGGGCGAATCCCTTATGTAAGTCAGTGCTTTCGCGGCTGCCTTCCCAATCGGACGCACGCGCTCACACAGAAAAATCACCATCGACGATGCCGATATACAACTTGTTCCCTAAGCCAAATGATACCAGTGAACCTTCTTGTGCTGCAAAACTTTTATGAACACAAGTGTCCACAGTGTGCTAAGTGAGCGAAATTTAAAAAAAATAAGATAAATAAAAACAAAATTTTGTTTTAAACTATAAACCGGGCTTAAATAAGATTTATAATAAAAAAACAACGGAGTATTAGGGTTAATTTTAGATGCTCCTTACTCATTATGTTAAGTAAAGTAATCCAAGCACGCATTACTCAAGTCACCGGCGCTGTACAATTTATACGCCAAACATCGCCTAACGATAAAATAAAAATAGACAAACATTAAGTAGAAAGTAAAATTTATGAAAGGACATTCGTTTAAACTAAGTGTCATAAAACTATTTGTCAGCGCGTTAATTACTACGTAGAATAAATGTTGACGTATTTAATGGATTCCCGTAGAGTTGTAGAATCGAATAAATTGTGACAAGATGTTTAGCTATTTAGTAATTAGGAGATAAATGTAAATTGTACATCTGTTAGAAACAATACTGCTAAAGTGTTAAGTGACGATGAAAAGAAGAAGAGTGTCAAATTAAAAATAGTATTTAAAAGTATATTTAATAAATAACAAAATGGCTGGAGAACTGAAGAGGATAAAAAGGCATTCATACGTATTGAATGCGATACTGCTGTTCATCTCGATGATCTACGGTGAGTGATTGTATATTGCTAACCTAGCGTCGACTTAATTAGAATACGCCTGATCTCTTAATTAAACTGTTGATTAATATTCAAGCGGATGGTTATCTACTATATTGAAAATGTTACTTAGCAAAAGCTTTATTGAATATCATAACTACATAAGCTGGTTTTATTTATGAATTTGGTTTATGTACCACTTTATGTTTATTAATTTAGACCTAAATGTGTTTCGTATTTTAGTTTGATTAATATAATCAAATGGAGCTTTTAACATTCGTAATTGACTGTATCAGTTCATTATAGCCTGCTCTCATATATACTAGATGTTGTAGCTATCGGCAGGAATACTTATAATTAATCATCAACGACATTTTTAATACTAATTTGTATGAAAAATATTCATTTAATATAATAATGATAACACAACAACTACACACAACGCCACCTAGATCCAAAGTAAGCATATAATTTAGCTTGTGTTATGGGTTTTAGAATGCGGATATAAATCCTTTTTTTTATTATAATATTAATGACGCTAGAAAAACGTGGGTATTCCACATACCCTTTCAGGAATAAGGCGTTATGCCATGTTAAAAATATTTATTAAAAAATGTAAATGAGAAATGCAAATCATCTGCATGCAACAGTAATACAAATAGCTCTCCAATCAGACCGAAATCCATCGAAGTAGATTGAAAACTTATGTGCACCAACAATATTTCAACCGGAGCGAGGAAAGACCGTGGCTGGATTAATTGCTTCTGTCAGTAATTACTTCGAGTAATGTAGTACTCTTTCAACATTAATCTCTAAAGGATAAGCTTTTCGCTCACCCACTTATTTAAATTAAGTTAGTCCATGTGAGTAATTACTATAGTGGTCCTAGAACACGCAGCACTCCTACTTTTATTGAAGACACTTTATTCAAATTTTGTTCATTTAACAAATGACACGAGTGTATAAGGTTTCTTATTATATGTTAAGGTGGTAATCAAGTTGGTAAAGTTCATTATATCTATTCTATCAACTCTACGAGCTGATTATGCAATTAACCAAGCTACTTAATAATTCTTTACGTGATGAGACTTATCAAACAATAAAAAATATTGAAATAGTTTATTATTTATTTTAATATATTTTGTATTGAAATATCCTACTTAAAAATTTATCGAAGTTATATATTCAGTTTAGTCACAGAATTAATATAGCTTTAAGTGATATAAAAATGTCCAAAAAAAACGTTTAAGTTTATTACTAAAACTGTAAAAACAAATTTGATGGTAGTACCAAGAATTTAGACCAATTCCATACTAATATTATAAATGCGAAAGTAACTGTCTGCCTGTCCGTCTGTTAGGTTTTTACGACTAAACCACTGAACCAATTTTGATTAAATTTGCTATAGAGATAGAATATACCTTGGAGAACAAATTAGGCTTTTACAGCGAAAAGATGGCTCGAAGGAGTTGAAATAGGGGATGAAAGTTTGTATGAAAAATGGCGGAACTGCAGGTAACAACTAGTTTAAGATAAAGTAACGATGTTATAGCATTAATGTTTATCTTTTTATGCTGAATCTCACTTCTATCTAAACTCGTACTAATTAATAAAGGTCTTTAAGAGCTTTTCCCACTTGAAACTCTCGTCGTCAAGGCTTTTCGAAGTCTCTTATTGAACTTGTTAGACTTATATTGATTGATTTGTCGGCAAACTTTTGTATTCACATAATTACATTTATTTGCTACAAATTTAGAAAACTACTTGTTGTGGTACAAATTAAAATATGCTTTAAGTTCAATTATGAATAGTAATTGTAGCAATTTATACTTGGATGTTTTAGTACATTTTGGTTTTCTGTAGAGTATATGCGAGATAGTACGAATATATTTCAACATTCTTTATTCATTTCATTTTATTCATTTAATTATTAAATACTTTAATGAAATGCACATTTATCTTAATTGTATAAAGTTTAAAATAATTACAGCAACTCAATTTTCGCGGCCTTATGAATAGGCATAGGCAACGCCATACACCCTACCAAATGAAATGTTAATAAAACTGAATTAAATACTTTGACTTGTGTCACTCGAGCGGCACATTCCGTTCATATAAAATTTATGTTTAAATCCATATTGTCGTAAACCATTATAAAACTTAGTCACTTTCACGAGAGTTTTGAGCTAAATTTAATTATTTTGCTCGCTGGCAATCCAAAAACTTTTCAATTGAACAAGTAATTTTCGGAATCTTGTAACTTTTATTGAAGTGAGGAGCAGAGAACGAATTAAGATGGACTCATTCAGTGGGTCATGAATGAATTGGAATTAAATCACTTTTGTGAGTTTGGCGTTGCGGTAAAAGGTTTTCGAGCTCCAAACTTTACTCTGAATTTAAGAGACTTCTATTGTATTCCAATATCCTTTTCATTCGTTTCATATAAAGCATTTTTTTAAGGTAATAGCAGTACCTATTATTCCATCTAGCAACAGTACCAAAATTGTATAGAAATTATAAAGAACCTTTTACTATGTATATGAAAAAAGATTTGGAATCACAAATTTTCGTTTCGAGTGAAATAGACTGTATAAATTTACATTACAATGATTAAGAAAACACACTGTTTTTGTAAGACGTCTTTTTGAAAAGTTCTTTGATGTTAATTCTATAACGTTAACTATTTTTTGACAAATAAAATGCCACAATGAATTTAATCTAAAATATACTAAATCTCGAGCAACGGGCGATAGCGCAATGATGTTATTGGATGAAAGCACGTAGGTACCGACTTTGATCTTTTCATTCTATTGACGATTGTCTACTAGCAGTAGGTCTCTTAGTTTAGAACGATATAATTATGTCTACTACATTGCCTGTATATTAAAATTTGAGAAATTTTGAGAACCTGTTTCATACGATATCTATGTTCGCGATTTACGCATTCTAACATCCCCTACGGAGGAGAATTCATCGTCTGATCAACATCAGATCAGATTTATACTTATAGAAGACTAGCTGATCCGGCGAACTTCGTTTCGCCTAACAGTCGATCAACATTACTTTATTTTTCTAAAATAAAAGATTTTTCTAAAACAAACGTAGGCTAAGTTACTCCTTATTACATCAGCTACCTGCCTATAAAAGTCCCGTCAAAATCGGTTCAGCCATTTCAGAGATTAGCCGGAACAAATAAACAGACAGACAAAAATTGTAAAAGATGTTAGTTTGGTGTATGTACCGTATATATGAATATACATGTAGTAAAAAACGGTTATTTCAATATTACAAACAGACACTCCAATTTTATTATATGTATAGATGTTATTCTAGTTAGCCACTTAAATTATAAGGTATTTGTTTATTTATTATATACTTTATAAATAATAACGTATGAGTATTACAGCAGTATTACAGTACAATAAGCGGCCTTATCGTTAAAAGCGATTTCTACAAGGCAACCTTTAGAAAGATATAATGTGTATTGTACGGTAGTAGTTCCTTGCAGGCATTGAGATGAAAAAGCAAAATTAATTTGAGAAATTGATCATATTAAAAATTGTATCTTCTAATAAAGTATCGATGAACAGCAGTAATACATGTACTATTATTGTATCTCGATCAATGACTGGAAGTGCCGGAGACCGAAATATCCCCTCAATTTTCTCTTTTTTTTCTTGTGAGATCGATATCGTAATAATATTAGATAATACAATCATGGTATCTCGTACGAAATTGGTAGTAGAATAATATATAGCGTCAGTTAAGTTAGTTAAAATTACTAACTAAATTTAACAAGCGATTTTCACAGGTAGTGAATATAATTTAAATTTACCTATTAATTACTTACATACTAACACTACTAAGTCGAAATGGGCCAGTGGATAAGACACCCGCTTCGTAAACACGAGGTAGTGGGTTTGAATCCGGGCAAGAACCAACGTGATTTTTCAAATCATACATATGTATGATTTGAAAAATCACGTTGGTACTTAACTTAAACTAACAGAGTACATAAGTACTCTGTAAGTTTATCTTGGTCATTTCTGACTGACAGTGAAGGAAAACATCGTGAGGAAACCTGGACTTAAAAGTCTGAAATTGCCAATCCGCCGTGAGCAAGCGTGGTGATTAATGCTCATACACTCTCTATATGAGAAGACTACACTACTAACCCTCGTTATACAGACACAACAATTACCGTAATATTACTTGCCATAACAGAAATAAACAAAAGTTTTAAGCATAAAATCACCAAATTGCTTTTTGACGTAAAAGAACATAATAAATCACAAGTAATATAATTCATATGGCTACGGTATGTAGAACCAGCAGATCAAAATAAAGAGTAATGGCACATAAACAGTGTCATATTGTTGCCAACAATGCAAAGATGATCCATTTTCCTCAACAAAGTCATACAAATTGTCAGTAAAGATAAACAGCTCATACAAAATATGTTTTGTTTCTATTCTATTCATACGCAAAGGATATTAAACATTTTATCTCAAGGATACCCATTAAAATACTTTCATTCTACAAGAAGAACACATTAAACCCCTCAAAAAAACAAATAAAGATCAACAACAAACAAAGATCGATTCTGAATTTGAATACATCGAATAATGACGTTATTTATCCAAGTAATATAATGTTATCAAAAAAAGAAAAACTATGAAAAAGTCAATTTCGTAGCAAAAGCTTATTGAAACTCACTGTAAAAAGTTAATGGAGGGAACGTCGAAATGGCGCCCAAAGTTGTTTCGTACTTCATTCGACTTTGCACTCTAAAATATATACATAAGGATGTGATTCGCATATAATTGTTTAATGCAGTGCGTACGGTTAGTGCTTCGATATTAACAGTATTTTTCAAATGCAAGTTTACAAAGTTGAAGTACCTATTTTCGGATGTTTGGCAACGCATTCTCTGTAGCATCGAGGTTTTAGATGACTTTATGCTGCGGCCAACTGAACAAAAGTTTGTTGTTCGTGTTTTGACTGCAGATACTCCGTTGTGTGATATTCTATTAGGTTTTTGAGTTCAGCCTTGGATTAAGGGTGTCTAATATATTTCATGTAAAGTAAAAGGGGTTGCAGGTGTACACTGGATGTGGAAGGCGGAGGACCGAATGTTATGACCTTCGTCTAGCGATGGACTTAGATAGGTTGATTGTGCAGGTGACTTTAGTATACACGTGACATTATTATTTTATGAATCGTTTCTGCAACTGATGCACTACGTACCAAATCTTGTATAGCACAATTTTTTATAATCCAATATTTAACGAACACAAAGCACAGTAAGACCAGGCACACGTCATCGTAACAGAAGATCTTGTTGGTACTTAATGGTAAACGTAGCGCGACTGCCAATCTTACTCAAATCAAAGACAAGATTTAAAAAATAACTTCTTACATAAAAAAAATAAATTTGAATTTCGCTCCAACCAATTATCCCAATAACGTTTTTATTACAAGTAAGCAATGTTGTGTAATTTGATGCCGTGACAAGTTCATTACTATAATTGACGAAGTAAGATTGGAACCAGCACTGAGCATCAATCAATCTTCCTTGTAGCAATAACGTTTGAATCGATACCGTAGTAAACAAGGGCGAGATAATTAAATTAATTGTATATTCTCAGTTTATTTTTAAGACATGGTTTTATCAGGTTGATGAAGATCGGAGAAGACTTTTACTAACTGATAATACTTAAAGAATATTGAAATAAAGAATGCAGTTTACTTTTTGCTTAAATTGTTGCAATCGTTTTTGTGGATTATCTGGCAATATATTTGACGCAAGTGAACATAGAATTGTTTGATAAGTTAAAACAACCAGTATTAATGACTAGGCACAAAGTACACCTTAACTTAGAACAAATATTTATACCCATATACCCATTCATGTCATGAAAAATAACTAGTCCGCTATCCTAAGCAATTTAAAGGTATATACATCATTTAATTTACTAGCGTCGTCTTAAAGTCTAAACGTTTTAAAAAAAGGTTTTAAAATTTGGGCGTAGATTTGACCCATACTAACAAACAAGCTAAATAAAAGCTTGTGATAAATTACGTTAGATTACGTTTTTAAAAACTCATTGGAACAAACGATGAGTAACATTGAAACATTAAAACTGTGTCATGTACATTAAATATTACAACATTTCCTTTTAAACAATGGACGATTTGGGTCAATGGATTTTTTGAAACGATACTCGTAATTTTTGAACTATTATGATCATCAATTGAGTGTGACGGTATTATCGTTTTTGTTTTTTATAATTGAATGCTTTGTCTGTTAATCCAAATAGTAGGGTAGGGCGTCATTAGCATTCTCACTCTAAGTAATGCAGTCCGGTTGAAAAAGTATCTCTTTTCTAAAAGACGGCAGTATAGCATATAAATGAAAAACTTTACTGAAAAATTAAATTGACTGACATTGCTGTATGACATTGTTGCATTGCGCAGTATTGTAGATATAAAAATAACTCACATACCTAATAAACATGATCGCTAATGGCCTCATCAGAAGGCTCAAAGTCGCTCAGAGAACGAACGGGCCATGTTAGGCAAAGCATCTTAAGAAACGAAGAAATTCGCAGGCGAACCCAAGCAACGGCGAAGGGCAGGACACATATCTCGCAGAACTGACAGCCTTTGAGGCAGAAAGGTTCTATAGTGGCGACCACGAAACGGAAGACGCAGCGTAGGCAGACCCCTCACAAGGTGGACAGACGACCTTAAAAGGGTAGCGGGCAACCGATGGATGAGGGCGGCTCACGGCCGGCCAAGATGGCATAAATTGGGAGAGGCCTATATCCAGCAATAGACATACGATCGGCTGATATGATGATGATGACCTGATCATCGTTAATTATGCAGACTCAGAGATATAACGTGCGTATGTATGTAAGGCTCCCACAACATGTACCTAAGATCTGCTATCGAGTAAATAATAGAGAGTAGCTCCAGGCCGCTGGCCGGTCAGGTAGACATGCATGGAATGGGATGGTGACCAGACACCAAGATTCTGCTGCTGTGTGATTATGAACTAATCGTTGTATGACATTGTAAATGTATCAATAAAGGGTGTGTCGTAACCTTGCTAAGATGAGGTAACTATTCTTACTGTATTAAAAATTATAATGATACAAAAATAAGAGAGATTGTAAAAGAGTCTCGTTTTGATGACAATACTGACGACGTAGTGTTCAACGGAAAAAGAAAGTAGGTAGTTTACTACCTACTTTCTTTTTCCGTTTAAATGACTTAGAAATCGGCAAGTAATTTTACGTACAAAGGTACTTTAACAGTAACATCTTTTACGCTATAGTACACAGAAAATATCTTTTTAAATCTAAAACAGATGATACAATAACAGAAGGTGGAGGCACTGAGATAGCCAATATCTGGCAAAGCGATCAGATAAATACTCGAAACGAGAAAGTTATTCAATTTGACACACATGACACAGGGAATGCACAAGTTTTGTAGTAAGTGCTTACACCAGTGTACGTACATTTGATTACTTAGAAGTACAAATTGTAGTCAGAGCTCAGATTACTTATTTAGATAAAAGTTATTTTAAGATTACTTACTTATTTGAGTATAGCTGTGACGCAAATTAATAAGAATACAAACATTTGTTTTAATAAACTTTGTATTATACCAAGGTCATAGTCAAATATATTATATATAAGTATTATATTTATGAACTATGAATTAACATTTATAAACGTAAAATAACAAAATGTTAGCAAATAAACTTATAGCCAGTTAGATGACGTAGAGTAGAGCCATGACAGAAACTGGCAAGTAACTCAGGCCACTCTTTTTAGTGGCCAGGTTATTAACATTTTCTGTAAGTTACAATTTCAAGTAGCATGCAAAGTGATGCAGACCTAACATTTAACTCTATAGGTAAGTAAGTTCAGCTTTCTATGTTGTGAAATAAAATAGGTAGAATGTGTGCTTTACAGACTGCCTCAATTTGCATATTGCTGCATAATGGTAAAGCATGTGACATGTGGTAAAACCAACTGAATAGTACAAGGCTACCAAATAAATTTAACAAATAATGTTAATAATATGGTAAAGCAATATATTATCTACTAAAGAATCTGAAGAAAACGAGTAGTTCAAATCAAAGTGCACTTTGTGTATTTCAATAGTTTGCAAGATTCCTCGTGTCAAAACATCTAGAATTCAAACAAAGAACAAACTATTGAGCATGCAGCGCATTTGGCTTTTGTACTCTTAATATCTAGCGACTAAAAGCAACGCCGTGGCTTAGATATTAAACCTCCCAAAGACTTCTAATTTACCGATCTTATATTTGGCCAATTGCCAGGGTACTTTAGGGTATTAGCTATTCATATCGACCGTCTAAGGTGTGCATGATAGATAAAATGAATGATTTAAGCTCTAATACTTTGAGGGTATTAGTTAGCTAGGGTTGAGAATCGGACAACATCTATTTTTCATCCCCCTAAATGTTAAGGGTGGTCTGAAAAGGGATGAAAATGATTGTATGAAACTTCTTCATAGTTTTGAAGTTTTGTTTTGGAATACTTCTAACTTTTTTTTTGTAATTGGGTTGGATTTAGAGGGATGAAATTAGGGATAAAATATTATATGGAAAGATCTTTGCTTTTGAAGTTAGCGACTAGAAAATTGAAGAGAGGAGGAAGGGAGGGGGGCGATAGAGAAGTGAGGGGGAAGGAAGGGGAAGTGAGAGGGAAGGGAAGGGTAAGAGAAGGGGAAGGGCGGGAAAGGGAGGCGGGAGGAAAGGGGCAACGAGAGGGAAATGAGGAGGATGTGAGGGGGAAGTGAAGGGGAAGTGAGGGGGAAGCGAGGTGGAAGTGAGGGAGAAGCCAGGGAAAGGGAGAGTGAAATGACGGGAAAAGGAGAGGGGAGGGAGGGGGAGAGAGAGGGAGGGGTGAAGCGGAATAGGAGGAGTGGGGAAGAAGGGAGAGGGGAATAGGGGAAAGTAGTGATATCTGTAGGTAGGTGAAAGAGGGTTTGTAAAATGGGAGATTAGAAATATCTATTTATATAAAAATAAATCCCTATTTCCCTTGGTCACGGCATCACGCGTTAACGACTGGACCGATTCCGTTAATTATTTTTTTGTTGTGTTTGTTATTGTCAGGAGAAGGTTCTGCGAAAAATTAGATAGTAAAATTAAGACAGGACAACGTCTGTCGGGTCCGCTAGTGTATGTATAAAAGTATTTAAGTATGTATATTTGCATTCTAGAACCCATAACACAAGCTATAATAAATATGCTTACTTTGAGTCTAGATGGCGTTGTGTGTAGTTGTTGTGATATTATTATTATTAATTGCCTGCGATGTGTGTGATTTTGTTAAAAACCCCTAAATTTAAAGACCTTTGTTCAGTGATGATATAATTTTTTTTTTTTTTTTTTTTTTTTTTTGTTCACCACAGAAACACACTTTAATTATTACAAAGAAAAAAACAAAAACAACAAAACTAAAAAAGAAAATAAAGTAAAAAATAAATAAATAAATATGCTCACTGGCAACACCACATCTCCCAGTATGTGTATGTTTACGAAACAAAAGAAAAGGTCAGTTTGTCAGCGAGCATATTTTAATTTAAATTTTAAATGAGAAAATAAAAATAAAAATAAAAAAAATAATTTAAATAAAGTTTGTAATGTGTGAGTGTGTGTCCCATTAGTGCCAAAAATCTGGACATCGCTCAGTTACGTTGCGATTTTTATGATAAACCGCAACACTGATATTCTGCGATATCCGATTAGTGACGCCGGCGCCATAGTTGTGTCTGTTTTTACTAAAATAATAAATGAAATTTCATGTAAAATAAATAATATTATGTAGAATAAACGTGTAAATAGGATATTATAAACATAAATACTAAGTAGTGTAAAGTGTGTGGAGTAAATTGTGGACATTTGTGTCTAATTTTAAAGCAAGCGTCTGTTTGTACATGATACGTATATACATATAGGTAGCAACTATTGTTTGCTTGCGACCTATGCCAGCATTTCTAAAAATTGTGAACAAACAAATGCGCAGTGACATCGACAAAGTGAAATTCTTTTCTTCTGAGAAGAAGGGCAGTTCGTAGTGATTGTTATTATATGACAAATTAGGTGAAAAATATTAGGTTGTAGTTAAGCAGTCTCACTCAATGCAGTTGTGAATCTAAAAGTGGACAGATTCGTGTGCATCAGACACACTTTAAGCAACACATTTGCCAAACAAATTCACAAAAATATGAGTAGAAACCAGATCACAGAGCTTGTCAACAGTGAAGGTAAGCAGTCAACAGTCATCTTATTTGAACATAAATAAACAACTTTGTTTGAGTAATATAACATTAATGAATAGTATTATATGAATATAAAATGCAATTGGAATTATAATTGACATAAATTAGAATAATTAATGATTCACATACATTAGAATAAATATTAGATAGGTAAAGGTAATAAAAAATAAACCTGTTATGTTACAGGACCAGAAGATGTATGGATGAGAAGCAAGACAGGACTTATGCCTGCAGCCCTGGAATCCCTCCATCCAATGCCCAACAGCCACACCCAAGAAGGTATATTAGTTAGCAATATATAAATATATATTAAGTGTTACAATAATAATGCATTGATGTAAAATTAAATTGTGTATAATTAATAAGGATAATAAGATTAAGTGAATTGGAACAAAATGTTAAAATAAATAGGTTTTTGTAATAATAATTAAGTAGTCTTTTGTGTATTTAGTAAATATTTTTTTAGATGAAAAGCAAAAGAATTTCTGGATTTCAGGCTGCAGATTGGTGGTGGAAGATCATTCCAGCAGTGGGTTGCAGCATATTTAAAACTACCTCTAAAAGCAGCAGTCCTGTGCTTCGGCATGGATAGTGGATTTGTGACTGATCTCACCGTATATTTAGACAGAGTTTCTCTCCAGCATAGCTTATCATACAGGTATGAAGGTGTTTTTGTTTGTATAACTCCAAAAAGTAAAGTGGCTAGGTGTAACTTTCTTCTAGCAGCCATCTTGAGAATGTTATATTCATTTAGATATGGAGTGACATGGCTGCGCTTGGGTATATTTATACAAAATCTAGCACATGCATTTTGTATGCGTTGTATGAGCCGTGCAGTACGTGCTAACAGGCACGGCCCATACACCACATCACAGTAGTTCAACTTGGACAATACCAGACTATCAACCAGCTGCTTTCTGATCGGAATACTTAGGAAATTTCTTATATTGTACAGTATTTTTAGCCGGTAAAAACAGTTACTCAGAATCTTGCTTATGTGGGCCTCAAAGCGCAATTCTGGGTCCATAGTTAACCCCAGATTGCAAACACTATCTGCTTTATGAATTGCCTCATTCATGATCATTATTTCGGGCTTAGCAGAGAGTATGTCTCTGATTTGTTGTCTGCTACCCAGCACCATAAACTTTGATTTATGGGGGTTCAGAACCAGAGAGTTATGTTTTGACCACTCAGTAACTCTTTGTAGGTCTTCATTAAGTTTCTGAACAGCTGATGACACTGCGTCAGGCTTAAAAGAGTGATACACTTGCAAATCATCTGCATATATGTGGTATTTACAGTTCATGAAGGACTGAGTTACATCAGCACTGTAAATTATATATAATAGAGGCCCAAGTATTGAGCCCTGCGGCACGCCTCTGTGAACACTGCGCGGCTCCGACGACTTTATACTGCCAGGAATCTCAACAAATTGAGTTCTATTTGATAGGTAGCTATTAAACCACTTTACCGTTTCTACTGAGAACCCATAGTAGGAAAGCTTCGAGAGCAGCAATGTGGAATTTATAGAGTCAAAAGCCCTGGAATAGTCCAGCAAGACCAGAATTGTACCTTCACCTTTATCACGAGCCTCCAGTATATTTCCCACAACGTCACACAGAGCTGTAGCAGTACCTCGTTTCTTACGGAAACCTGACTGTAAGTCAGGGAGGATATTGTTGTCCTCTAGAAATGATACTACTTGTTTATACACAACTCTCTCCAGTACTTTGGACAAACAAGGCAGTATACTGATAGGGCGCAGATCTTTCACAGATTGAGGGCTACTGTTTTTGGGAATGGGGCGCACCACTGCACAACGCCAGAGATCAGGAAAAGTGTTTGTGATAATAGATTTATTGACTATGTCTGTTATGGTCTGTACAGTGACTGGCAATGTTAGGGAAATCATGTCCAAACCAATACCATCAATGCCCTGAGCGTTCGTACGTATATTTTGTATTATTTTTAGAATGGATTCCCTCACCACAGGCTGTAATTTAAAAGTAGCGGATCCATGCCTATGATACTCAAGGTACGACAGCTGTGAGATATTTATGTTGCACTCACCAGGCACATCAAGAAAGGCCTTGTTAATTGCATCAGGGTCATTAAAAATTTTCGGCAGTGATCTTTCTGTGTGGTCTGGCAGTATATCAGACTTTAAGTTCTTCCATAATAACTTCGGATTCTGCAGATTGCTGTTAATGTGTTTGGTGAAGAATGCTTTTTTTTCTGAAGAAAGGGCAAAAACAGCCTGGTTTTTTAAATCTAGGTAATACTGTTTTTTGTTGAGATCATCTCTTGACTTGTGATATCTGTCTCTGGCTTTATCTCTCAATTTAAACATTAGACGAATATTAGGCGTAATCCAAGGTGTTGGCCTAGCTTTGACGACCAATGTTCTAGTTGGAGCGTGTAAGTTGAACAAAAACTGAATCCAGTAGTTGAATGTATATACCATAGAATCAACATCACACATATCACTAATTATTGACCATGGTATTGTGGCTAGATCGAACAGAAAGTATTCCTCCAGTATATCCTTTAAAGGGCGGTAAACGATAGTTCTTGGGCTAGGTTTAGATTTTTTAAACAATGACTCGCATGTTATAAAAGCGTGATGACCAAGGTCGCTATTGTGATCCACTTCTATGTTTTGAATGCTTAGATCGGTACATATAACGTCTATCAGTGTACTGCTGTCTCCTACAAAGTGTGTTGGTGTTGAAACAATCTGTCTTAAATTAACAGTACCCAGAAATTCATTAAAAAGCCTCGTTTTGGAGTTACAAATATCTAGCATGTTGATGTTAAAATCCCCTAAAACTACCACATTATCATAGGGAGCCAATGAACTTATACTCTCTGTTAGTCCCTCAAAAAATCTATCAACGTCGAACCAAGGTGGACGATATGCAGTGCCAATAAGTAACTTCCGGCCGTTCACTGTTGTAGTCAGCCATAACTGCTCTATATCCGGCTGTTCGGGATGTGGTTTCACACGCGCGTTAGTGCCTGTTCTGATGTAAAAGGCTACGCCTCCGCCTCGTCCAGCTTTTATACACGATGGTCGCGGAATATGTTTTAGCCTGTAGCCTGGTACACTAGGGGCGCGTCCGTCTTGACCTGGACGTAGCCATGTCTCGTTAACAGCTAGTATATCAACGGCATGCCGGTCCATAGCGATTAAAAATTCATCTTGATTGGTAGCAAGGGACCCGGCATTGAGTAAACCAAACTTTAAACACTTGCTACGTATCATTTTGTGTGTTGGGGAGAGTTATGTATTTTTTGTATAGTATAATAAATAGAATAATGTTAGCCATGTTGGTGTTATAATAGTTAGTAATAGGTATATGTATATATAAATTAATTAAATAAGTTGTGTAAATAGTATATAATAATATTAGTCTTATGTTTGTGTAAATAGAATAAATTTTGTATAAAAGATAAGAAAACGTTAGGTTATTTCTAAGTATGTATGTATGATATGAATGTATTTTAAAGTAAATAATGAACACAAATATAAAGTAATATGTGTAAAACAAAAATGGTTTTCTTTTGAGCGAATAATAGCGACTAATAAGACACACAAGTTTCCTTAACAAAATAATATATGACAAAGTTTTGTCCATCAGTAAATAATAATAATTAAGAAATGTAAGACCTAAACTCTTATAATTAGTATCCTCACAACAATTGACTGTTGAATTAAAAAAACAATTATGGAGACACACTTGTAGGTGTGATAACAGTTTGTATGTCTGTTTCAGAGCGAATTTTTTTGGTGGGATCTCCTGGCTTACGGCATGCCAGTATACGACCACGCTTAGTCCACACAAACCTCCATCCAGCTTGACCTGCAGCTTCCCTAGCTCGACGAAACAACTGACGATTCGCCTTTGTAAGGCGCTCATGCAGATAAAACCGCCTCGGCGGTCCTGCCATGTCCAGGTCTGCTGTGGTGGCTCCGCGCCTCACTCGAGCACTCTTGAGCAGCTCGTCCCGCTGGTCACGCCTGGCCAGGCGTACGACAATAGGGCGCGGCCGCAGCTCCGTGGGTCCTTCTGGACTCCCCGCATTTAGTTGCCGCCTTCCAACTCGCTCTGCGCTGACGATGTCCCGCTCTTCCACCCTGACACCCAGCTTCAGACCTATGGCCATGACGACATGTAATGGGTTCTCAGAGTTAACCTCTGGTAGGTTATTGATCTCTATGTCGTTGCCTAGTAGATCCTGGTCTCTCTCATTGAGCTGCTGGCGAAGGTCGTCTATGGCGTTGTCCACTTTCTCAGAGTCATATGTACGCTGCTCTAAAGACTTTATTCTCTCATCGAGGCCCTCCAGTCGCTCATTGTATGTTAGCACAGTACCTCGCAGTGTAGTCAGCTCGTCTTCCATGTGCCTTCTAAAGCAGGTGAGTTCCTCACGGACAGCCCTCAACTCGTTAATGATGGCTTGGTACTCAGGTCGGACGATCGGGGACGTCTCCTGTGAATTACCCGCCATGGTGCTGCTAGTTTTAGCGTCTTCCGTGTCAACCGTGTTCGCAGAACTGCCTGGTGTGCTAGCGTCGTGGGGGGAATACCCCAAATTGGCCTGGCTGCACGCAGTCCTGACTGGTGTCTCTGCTCTGTTGTCCCTAACAATATTTTTCTTGCACTCAGGGCAGCGCCAATCAGGTGCTACAATAGATTTTGTTAGAAGGCCTACACAAGCTCGGTGATAATACGCCTCCCCACACTTTGAACCGCAGCACCTAACGCCCTCTACCGGTTTTAGGAAGCGACCACAACCTCCACACTTGACCATAGTATCCGCTACAATGCGTGGATAGCTGGCGATGTTAATAGTACAGGATCCAATTCCTAGATGGCGCTGTTTATCGATCAGCTGATGTTTATTGACAATATTTAATTTAATAGCTTAATAACGCCACAAGTGTAGAAAACACAATATTTATATTTTGCACGCACCGTATACACAATTTCAACAATACCAATTGGTTCAAATAATATTTTCACTTGTTTTTAATAAAGTTTAGGGTAGTTTAAGTGTTTTGCACTCGAAGTTAGTTTAACTTATTAAAGTTATTGCATAAACCACTGCAGATAATCACAAAATAACACTTGTACTTATTCCACAAACTATTGTTAAAGTTTTTATGGCGAAAATAGTATGTTTATTCGCTTTTACGATTTTTAATTACTTATTCGAAACACGAAGCGTGTGACAGAACTCGACGCCAAACGTCACCCCATAATATAGATAACACTGTGAATTTCAAACAAAATATACGCTTCAATGAGATTTCTTCTACTGTTGTACCACGAAATATGTAATTTAACTGTAAATTTACTTTTAATCTAAATAGAAATCTTGTTAATAATAATTGTAATATATGCAAGTAAAATATTATAAAATCTAGAACAACATGCTTTTTTTTTTTTTTTTTTTTTTTTTTTTTATATATATTAGCCTACCAAAGTGACTCCACTTTGCCTGATGGTAAGCAGTAAGTGGAATCCAGAAGTGGCGGACACCATTCCAAAAGCCAAACTACTGGTATGGTGGCCTCCACTATGGCGGCTTAGTGAGATGCTTTTTCACGCCCCGCTTAAAAGACCCAGGATCAAAATTAGATGGGAACACATGCTGAAAATATTGTTGCATTACGTGTAGTCACTTTATTACATATTGTTACTAAAGTACGAACAAATACAGCAATGTACATACATTTATGCGTACGTATGAGTTATATCTAGATGACACACTTTACGTTTTCCTTTTGAAACTTCATAGCAAACTTTATTGCAGACAATATCGTGGTCATATCTGTCTGTCCGTCTACGTACCGAGTTTGTATTTTCCAAGAACATCTTGTTCAAGAAATCTTGGCAAGGCTCATTGAGATGTCGACCTAAAAACTAGTTATTACAATATTAAGGAGATGAGTAACTTGCAATGTTGCCTTTTATTTTTTGTAATTTATCTACTAGGTTGATTATAAAAAAATTGCGGATTTGTAGCGCCATAGATATAATATTTATATTAACCTAACGCTTATAGGCGACGCTATCAAACAACTTACTTTTAAAAATGACAAAAATAATAAAATCGTAGTAAAAAAAGAAAGTACTATTGTAATGGCAGATTGATCTCAGCAGGGAGATCTCTCATACTTCAACCCTACACTCAACGGGCAATTGACAAACTTGCATTCTTAACTGACTCGCGTAAAAATATTAAAGATCTTGGTATGGAAATTCGTGCAAAAACAACATGTGCAAAGTGCATAAAAGACGATAAAATATGGGAGGGAACCGTCGACCTCAAATAATTAGGTTAAGGGATGGAGTGCGCGTGCTGGTGACATGAGTAACAAAGAGTGACGCGCTAGATTGATATTAACTAACTCACTCTATTTTTTACACCACTCTACACAGGGAAGCAGTCACTGTATGTATAAAGATAGTTGCAAGGCCTGAGATATTGAAAATTTTTCAGTTAAAATTGGAGCTCATTAGGAATTAAATATAATAATAAAATAAAATGATAAGTACATGATATTATAATAAAATTAAATTCATATAATTAGTGTTATTAGAAACAGATTTAAAGTACCAAACCATTTTGCTTTTATTCATTGGATTAAAAATTTGAATACAACATTTACGTTTTAAGTTCGGTTTTGTTGAAAAATCATTTTTGTTTTATTTACTCTATTAAATTCGTGCATAAAAAACACTTGCACCAGGTTCTTACTGCCTGTGTTTATTCAAGCCATTAGCGACTTTTTTAGCTCAAGCTGAGGTTAGTTTATTGTTACATGAAAATGATCCATTCTCGTATAAGTACTAGTACCTACCTGTCATGATGACCAATTTCATTAGAGTAAGTATATAAATAAGTAATATACAAGTAATAATATATAAGTAAAAAAATATATTCAGAGATTTCGTAAGCATTTTATTTTTCTTTAAGTACTTACTGTATATTATTCATTATCATAATATAATTTTAATTTTTAAGTCTAGTCTGTTAAACTACTTAGTACTTAGTACATTGTTTAATTAAAAGGAAAGATTTGTACATGTAAAAATAATTAAGCTCCATACTAAGTAGTAAGAGGCTTAACACTACAATTAATTTAACAGAACTTACACGTATTTTTGTATAAAACATCATTGATTATAGAACGAATTACAAAGTCTCAAGACTTGGGGGCCTACCACCACCTCATAGCAGTATTATTTTAATGTTTCTTTGTGTTTTGTCTTTTTCTTTTGTACCACTAAAACAAGGATAAAGACAAAGTAAGGTTAAATATAAAAAGATTGCTATACGAGGTTGTGGTAGGGCCCCTGGAATGTTCCAGCAAGTTCTTTCGTAGCACTCTACGCTTGTCGACTTGCTAACTTAGTTCTTAAGAAGTTGTCTCAGGACTTAATATGTAAAATATCAGCGGGGCCAGATTAGCAACGTTATTTGACAATGAAAGTCGCCGTCAAGTTGATACAGTTTTTGATCTAGTGATCGAAGCTAAAACTTTAAAAGATTTTATTGAATCATGTTTAGATAATTTTAGAGGAGTCGTACTCGGTTTAGCTTTAAAGTAGTAATTGTAATAAAATTAGAGTTTTGTACTAGTAAATCAATATTGGACAAGTCATAAAATATTGAGAAAATTGACCAACTTCTGTATTGCGGCAAAATTTACAAACATATATCAATAGTTATGAAAAATAAAATATACAGTTACGAGAGAGTCAATCAATAGAAAAATAAGAAGTAATTGTTGCCATCTAGTACAATATATCCAGTATTTCGTTATTATACTATAATAATTTTAATTCGTAGTGTTAAACTATTGATAAACATAACTTACAGCAAACAATAAGTTTATTGTAACGTCTCTTTGTTTAGCTTTAGATTAAACCTGACAGAACCAGATAAATGTATCTGATTAGTTCATAGACGCATTATACACGTTTTGTTCTCTAAAAGGGTTAATTATAGCTGTTACTTACAAAGTGAATGAATGTACACTTTAATATAAATTTATGACGAACCTGGCGACGACAGCTCCGTTTCAGACTATTCTATAGCTTTTATCGCTCAAGTTTTGAATTTCTGTTTTTGTTTAAAATATAATAGGATTTTTGTTACGCAAGAGTCTAATATTTTATAAATACATTTTTAAAACTGAGTTTTTTGATTACATGATCAGGTAACTATTTAGCGAGAAGTGACTGATACTATTTTATAAGTGTCAACGATTTTAAAAATTTAAATAATATAATTATTTTTATAATAATTTTAATTTTAGTTTTTAGAAAATGTATCTAAGCGTAATATGTTTTAGACTCAAAGTTTTGGAGTACAGCAGTTAATGTTATTTTATTAATTATTGTATTTTCTGTTAAAATGCTTATGTATGTTTGATATTATGTAAACTTTTGTAGTCCGTGGGTTCAATCACAAAATTGACACTCTGTACGTCTACATTTTGAAGATTAGGTAGGTATACACAACGACATCGGATTAAAAAAAAAACTACATTGCGTGGTGAGTGTTTGAAGATACACGATTCCCCTTTCTTATTTAAGGTAGAGAAAATGTTTTATATGCCTATCGCCATGAGTTCGCTAGTTGGCTATATTGCCTATGGGAATACAAGATGTCTACATCAGACATCAGTTCTCGCACAATTTATTATTGTACAGATTATACTGTCTTGTGTATTATTATGAACAAAACTTTTGTATATGGTATAACATGGGACGGGCTGACTGCGACTTGATTGATTACAAATTCCTGAGGGAAATGTTAGATTCATTGAAGAAAATTCAAAAGCCCAGATTTTCATAATGTGATTGTTCAAATGGGACAAAATTATGGCAATGATTATAATCCAGATATGACTCGTACAAATGGTATTCAAAATTAATAAATAAAATACATTTGTTATTCAAGGTGACGTCATATATCTTAAGGTCCAGAGCATTTACATATGACATTATAGAACTTGATAAATATTTCATGTTTTATTCAAATTTTTCGGCAACTCGCAATTCCACGAGTCGACTAGATGTGATACATCAAAGTGTTTTATTTGCTTGTTTGTTCCTTTTGAGTTCCGTATTAATAAAGATGTCATCTTATGATTTCCTTAACAAATTATATTTACTCAAATCCAATTTTCTGTTTCAAAATTCTTTAGGTGGTAAAACTTTTATCTTAAAAGCGACATTTTCAAAGATCTCTCACCTATATTCAAACAGAAAAAAGTCCCTAAAAAGTAAAGCCATTGTTCCAGGAAGAAATCTCATTAGAAGGCCATCAATCTTCCATACAAAGTCATTCCTAACTGTTGGCTGCTGTGATTGCACATTATTGAGGCTATTTTTCTTTTAAGATAGAGTGAGGTTAGCGTAAAGTGTCTTGCATTTGGGTCAGATTCTATCATACCTTCTTACTAAAATATAGTGAATATCTAACTAGGTGAGCTCCACGGCTTCGTCCGCGTGTAAAATATGTTTTGTTGTATCCCTCGGGAACCATACCGATTTTCGGGATACCATTTTACATCGAAATCGTTTTAGCCGTTTAGGCGCTGAGTGGCGACAAACACACACACACACACACCATTTTTTTTCGCATTGATAATATTAATACGATTAGTATTGACCAGGCTTTGACTAATTTTGATACAGAGTAAGGTCGTTTACGTTTTGTTTAAATCTAAACTAATATTATACAGAGAAAAGATAAGATTTTTTGTATGTTTGTTTGTTCCGATTTAAGTCGAGATCTACGTAACCAACTTAAAAATATCTTTCACTTTTAGAGAGCTTCAAAAAGGACGGATAAAATGGGCCATATTTTACTATGTTTAACATTTTCATTTTCAGTCATTCGTTCAATTTTTTGTTATTTTATATGTATATAATTATGAATGATGCATTACTATTGCAATTATATTTTCCGTAGACGTCTGTTGTGAGACCCAATCAAACTTTTAATACCTGAGCAAAGCGAGGGCGGACGTCTAGTAATAAATAAAATAGAATACAGCTTACGTTAAACAATTGACAAAAAAGGACCTCGATCTAACGTTATTTTATGAATTAGAAGATTATTTGACCGTTCAGATGTTTGTTATAATTCATAAAATATATAATAACAAAAATAGCCAATATGTAAACAGTATCTATGTATATTATATAACGTTTCAAATGAAACTGAAATTGTAAACAAAATAAATAATATTAATGATACCGTAAGAAATACTAATATTGTATCTTTGACTTATAATAAATAATATTTTATCAAAAAACAAAATTGAATTGATAAAAAAACATACTTTTAATAACATAAAGAAGAACTCTCTAAGTATAAAATCACCTTTGAATGTTTGTTTTCCTTGTATGGAAACATTTGTGTTTGTACTCATTAGCAATAATTTCTCGTTTCTTATCATTTCAAAGTGACTCTTAGAAATTCTTCTAAGACTTTTAACATACAATGACATGATAATTTAGATTATTATAAAACTTTGAGAATCTGTAATAATAAAAGTTTTATTTATCTTTATTACTTTCTTGACATACGAAGAATCTAAATTCACTAGGCCGTTATAACATAAAATTTAAAATTTTAAGAACCCCCGACGCAATGTACATTATTCTACTATTCAAGCCTATTTATTTCATACCATATCATGGAAGTTGTGAAAAATATGAAATCCGCCATTTCGTAACGCTGGTCATCGTGGACCGATTTACATCAAACGTACCTAAAAACACTCCCGACTATTTCACCTTTCAAACAAAAATAAAACAATCAAAATCGGTTCATTCGTTTGGAAGCTACGATGTTACAGACAGACACACACACAAACACGTCAAACTTATAACACTCCATCGTTTTTGCGTCGGGTGTTAAAACTAGCATTTCTAGAATCTAATAACTGCTTGGATGAGGAAACGCAATTAAGAATTTAAAAATCTAATCAAATCTGAGCATATCTCATTGTATAGTGTAAAAAAAGTCTGAGTATCCAACAGTAATAAAACACTACCAAAGTAACTCCACAAAATTGAACTACTTCTAGAATCGGGCAATCGAGAAAAGGTTGATCTCGATCCGAGAAAACCAACACACCAAATCTACATTTCCATGCATAATCTAATTTATTATTAATTAGTGACCTCAATTGAATAACTCTACATAAGCAACGGATAATATCATGTATTCAAGCAACGTGACCAATAAGACTCGTAAATGAAGTTAGTGCGTGTTCACACAGAATCTCCGTATTCACCGGATCAGTTTTAAGAGGATGTAGCTACTGAAGATAATGTTCACAACGCATTTACAGGCATGTTTTTAATGCATATAGAAACGGACTGCTATTAATTTTGTCGGATCGGTATTTTGCTTGCTCGTACAACTAAATACACCAATGCTGAATACAAATGAATACGATAATTGATCAAAAGGGAATAAAACGAGCCGAAAATCGGACTGGCTGTGTGAATGCGAACTTACACAAGAAATATAGTTCCACAAAAGACGTACACGTGTACGAGGATACACACTAATTGCTAAAACTCGGTCATTTCTGTCTATGAATGCTTCTAATTTGTGTTAGCAACATTTCTATTGTGTAGCAACTAAATAGAAACAGGAAGAGTATACTTAATTTTAATTATCCTATTCGTGATGTAAAACTGGGCAGTGCAAAGTCTAAATCAAAATTACAGTCGATTCGCTAACTTTTACTAACCCATGCAATAGATTTTGATACGTTTTCACTATCGTTAAGAAAATTCTCCTTTTTAATGTATAATATGAAATAAATAAAGATATGACAACCTCTGTGGTTCGGTGGTACTGTGTATGGACTGCCACGCAGAGGTCGCGGGTTCGATTCCCGCTCAGTGCAAATATTTGTGTGCATGAACATGTCTAATTGCATTGGTCTAGGTGTTTCTATGTATAATTATGTATGTATTTACAAAAAAAAAGTATTTAAGTATGTTTATCCGCATTCTAGAACCCAAATCACAAGCTATTAATATATGCTTACTTTGGGTCTAGATGGCGTTGTGTGGTTGTTGTGGTATTATTATTATTATTATTATTATTATTATATAAATTTGCATATGAAATAAAGTCTTATTAAACACGTAAAATCAAACAAAAAGGGTCCCTTTCTCAACTATGTGCTTAAGTGAGTAGACTGACTTAAGCACTGATCTTCGAAAAGGGCGCTTATACTACATACATGGTTTATAGTAGCAAAAAAGAATTTATAAGATTCGGAAATGTTGTACCATGCAGCAATACTCAAATATCTATACGTAAAAAATAACAAAAACTTTAAAACAAAATTACATATTAAATTCAAAAACTAGCTATACCAATTACAAAACTAGTCATATCGACTGTTACAGTAACAGTATTCCTTACAAACAAAATAAAAACCCAGAATTCCACAATTTCTTAATAAATCGCTGTAAAAAATTTGCAACACAATTAGCAAGGAATGGAAATTGTCCCATCACAGGCGTGTGGCTCGGACTAATTGCCGACGTCTCTAATGAAACTGCATGGTTTGTTTCCGCCCAACTTCCTCTGCTATTATTCCTTCGTCTCCGTCGCACTTATACGTTTTATATGCCGTCTTTGTCTTTCCGTATCTGTTGTTTTCGTAGTATTTTAGCTCTATTTTAGTACTTTAGACTTTATGTAATTTTAAATTCTTTGGATTTAGTAAAGTGAAGTCACTAGTTTGTTACTACATAATTATATAGATAATATATACGCGTATTAAATATGTAACGAATAGTTTTTTTTTTAGAAAATTGAATGCGATTACTCTCAATCATGAAACTGTGTATATTAAAAATAAATTAGAGACTAGAAAGCTAAATTATTTTAACATTATATCTATATAATTAATAATTATAAAAAAATACGTACGTTCGTACTACATAAATAAAACTTTCATAATTAAATTTTGAACTTTAACACAAGTTTATCACTTAACGTCGACCTAATTACTGAATAAGTAAGTGCTTTACTTACTAAATCTTAGAATAAACTTAAATTGCAAAGTTTCTGTGATGTTTATTTTCAATTTAAGTAAAATAGTGAAATGAGAGCGGCTCACGAGGGAGGCCTATGTCCAGCAGTGGACGTCTTTGATAATATGATGATGAAGACGAGTTAAAATAATTTTTGTGTGAACTGCCCCAACACTTTTAGTCTGTGGGTGACATTCAAGGTATCTAAAGTTATTTTTATTAGAAAATATATACGGTCGAAAAGAGTAACCTCCTCTTTTTTGAAGTCAGTTAAAAATAGATTACCATTGAAACGGTATCTGTGATATGGTAAGCTTGGACTAAGAACCTAACCTAAGACTTAACATATGAGTAGCTATAGAAACGCAAGTGTATTAATACATCTGCTGACTTCTTGAAAATGATAGCTCATAAACAAAAACACTCCAGCAAAACGTCAACCGTTAACCACAGTGGATTCGAATTCATTCATAATTAACAACCACCACAAGCCTAATTACGCGAATAACAAAACAAAGTCTGGTTTTCCAGAACAAACTGGTTTTCCAGAACATTTTTTGGAACATGGTAGATAAATTTAAATTCGAACAAAATACAAACGGCATAAAAAATTCTCTAAAGGTTCAGGGCTGAAAAATCTTGAAGAACTTAATCTGGGAAATATGAGAGACTTTATTTCAAATACGTTATACTGCGTCGTATATTTTATACAGAGTTTGAGTAAACAAGGAGTTTTAAAAGTAAGTTGATTGTAAAAAACAAAATACATTTGTTTCAAAATAAAAGTAACTTTAAAAACTGTCAATGAACTGAATAAAACTTGGTTAATATTATACTTAAAAAACATTGACAGAGTTATATCACCCCAGTTTATTTTATTTTATAAAAGTTTTGGTTACATTAAAAAATAATTTTAAAGTTTTTTTATGTCTAGGTTATTATAAAAATAAAACTCCTTCAAATGCATTGACCTAACCTTTTTTTTTTTTTTTTTTTATACGTGGGAAATGCATTACGCATACGCACCCGCCCGGGCCAGGCGGGGGTTATGTCGGACTCTCCGACCGCACTCAAAGCGCGGCCAGCATACCGACTAAAACCCACGGTGTTTCTCCAGACGGCCAGAGTGTCGGGGTCACGGGAGTCGCTTGCGCATTCATCCGCGACCCCGACGGGCCATGGCCCGCTCACCGCGAGCGGGCCCCGTCCGATTTAGGGGCCTAGCCCCCCCCTCCTTCGAGAGGCGCGTGCGGAACACGCGCACTGCCGTCTCGGGCCCGTGCTGTTCGGGCGGCGACTGCCCGATCGCCGCCCGCAGGCCAACTCGGCCGCAGAGGATAGGGAGAACGGCGCATCGCAATACCGACACTCCTCTTCCCCTGCGGCCCCACCGCGTCCGCAATCTGGCGGTTGCGGCCCCGCCGAGGCCGCGGAAGGTAGGGAGAGCGGCGCACCGTTATACCGGCACTCCTCTCCCGCCGCGGCCCCGCCACTCCTCAGCCGCAGTGTCGCCGAAGCAACACTGCAGCCCGACCCAGTTGCGGTGCCGCCCAACAGCACCGCAACCCACCAGAGCCGCTCCATCGTGGGCTTACTGGCAAAGCCCAGAGGAGCGGCGCCTCCTTGGGGTTCCTCTTGGTTCACCGTGGTCCTTGGTAACCACGGCTACTAAGCCCCCCCGCCGCGACAAGGCGAGAACCCCGTTGGGGGGGTTGACCTAATTGGCATTGACCTAACCTTGTCCTAACTTAACCTAACCTTTATACTTTATTACCAGTACAGAAATTATTAGGTTTTCAGCTAACACACGAAACATGAACAATGATGCTACTAAATATATTAAATGATGAAGAAATATGCCTACCGCTTAAAAATACGCCAGATTAAAACTCACCACCATGACTGAAATATTCTGTCAAACTTTTCACAAAATTACCAAACGTCAAATATTTATTTTTCGAGGAAAAAAGAGGCACGTTTCTTAATATCGGGTAATTAGCGGGAAAATTTTTCATCCAACTTTCTGCTCTGTTGAAAAGTATTAATCAAAATGCCGAACGATCTGAAACGTAGTAAATCAACATAAGCGAAAAATCTTTAATGAGACGCAAGGGAAGCAAAATTATCGGGACCTCGCAACGCGGCTGGAATATCTAAACCTTAATTATGTCTTTTAACGCAGATTCATTAAATCACCTTTTAGAAGTTGACACGTGTTTCGAGAATGAAAAGTATTTTTTTCCTTTTCTCAGCGTTTGCAAGAATTGGCTTTGAACAACGCAGATTTCAAGGTTTAACAGATGTAATACAGTGAAGATTGTCTTTTTTGTTGTACTGGTAGCAGTTTTATGTCTTAAGCTGTAAGTATAGTGTTTTCAGTTTCTGATAATATTGTTCCTTTGGTTTACAAGCCTGCCCAGTTGCTATTTAGAATCAGATGTGTCACTAGAGTGTCACCCCACTGTTAGGTTATTTTGTTGCCATAAAATAATACAAATGACCTACAAGACCTTACGCTGGTGAACGTTATTCATACAGTTCACCTTAACTTAATTATTTTGAAATTGTTATTTTCGCATTTTCGATTTTACCCGACATAAACGTTTATATTATCGCAATTTAATATTTCAGGTCACAAAAAACTGCAAACAAGTTAACTGAATTATCGAAACTTGAAATTTTAGTAGTATCATTAATTTTATAACTCGTGTTGTCCAAACATACAGTCATAAAACAAATCAATCTTTAGTAATATGCTAAATTATTAGAAAGTAAAATAATATCTGGACTAGACGCTCAATGAGACTCTGAAAATGTATTTATCTAGTACGTCACCAAAGTAAGACAAATGCTAGTAAATTCATGGTGAGCTACAGCTATTAATACAGAGTATTATCCAACAATAGCTTTCAGAATTTGAGTAACACGTGGTCAGTCTATTATAATACTTACTTCTCCATCGCTAAACACCCACACCTTTCTATTTATACTTCTTACATTATTAAGACAGTATTAATTAGACATTGTAGCCTACGAAATTGCGTACGCCCATCATTGAAGCGACCGTTACCTATGTTTATAGCCGCTTTTGACATCAAAGCCTTGTTATTATGTTAACAGGAGGTCAATGCTTGCGTAAATGTTTGTAGTGTCCCCTGTCTAAGGACATATTGTGGTTGTTAATGAACAGTGAGTGAGATGTCAAGATGTGCTTATATCGGTTTACTTGTTGATTTTTGGCGTATATATTGGGTTTCTTGAGTGCTTTTGTCATATCACTGTCCAATATATTCGAAGAAGCACATACCTAAACAAAGTATAATAATAGGTATAATACTGAAGGCCCCACTCACTTCGCTTCGGTATCAAAAGTGTTATTCGGTCTCACAATTAACGCCTACGGAAAATATCAAGCAATAGTCACGTATTACATCATTCATATTTACAAAGACGCTTGAAATATTGAAATTTTGATTAAGACTCAAAAATATGTTATACATAAAGCCTATGTTAATCGTCCCATTTGTAGCTTTCTAAAGGTGAAAGAATATTTTTAAATCGGTTACGTAGATCTTAAGTTAAATCGGCACAAACGAACATACAAAAAATAAAATCTTTTCTCTTTTTAATATTAGTTTTGATACAAAGTAGTAGTATAGTGATGATGTTTATTGAATATACATTAACAATAAGTCTCTTCCAATTTGCTATAGTCCTCACTTTCTTTATTCGAATGGGTGACGGCATTTGCATTTGCGTTAAAGCATAAGTACCGTAGCATTTCTTTACCTTTTTCGCGTCTTACGAAATTCAAGGACAGATATGACATGTGGCGATTCATGTTCTAGCCTAGGCTAGGCTAGGCTACGGTATCACAAATATATCAGAACAACGAAAATTATATCTCTGGTATTGATACTGTAGAGTTCGGTGACCACTTACTACACAGATCAAACATTTACGTTATAAACGTCGTTAAAATTTAGATTAAGAAAATTTATTACATCTATTAATCACTACGTGACAGAATCCTTGCCTCTCACGATATTTCATTAACTCTCGCCTTCGCATTTTTACGGCACGATAATTCAGTACTTTTTTAACAAGCCAAAAATAATTACCCACAATTAGTTGTCAACACAAATTTATAACAACATTACAGCCACAAAGAGCTAGTTAAATTAACTAAGCCTAATAAAGCTGCCATTTTCGTCACCAAAACAGGTGCGGTTAATTTTATAGAAAATGTAGTTATATAAAGCGAGGCTACATCGAAACAACTTATGAACAAGTTATTATAAACTGTGAAGTTGTATAGTTTTTGATGGCAATGGCTTTGACGATATAAGTTCCGCTGCGTTAGTAATTGTCTACGCAAACTTTTATTATTTGCGACTAAGATTATAAAGACTTCGCTAGAAGTTAAAATTTTAAATGTTAATTAAGAGTTCAATACGGTATACGATATGCGTAAGTATAGTGAAAATAAAATTGAATTAAAATTCAATTTATAGAATAATCTAGAGGCTTAGCTCGTAATGATAAAAAATCTATGCTTATACAGTGTCCTTCAAATAAAATGTAAATAGAACGGACAATGGCATACTTGGAAGAAGCCTACGGACAGCAGTTGGTGTTATTTGACTTAGATGGTAATGATATTGATGGCTGAAGTTTATCACTCAAAAGAAAAATATAGTATACATTCAATAACCAAAACGATGCCTGTGGAAAAAGATTGGTGAGCAGTTTCAGTTATCTGTTCTTAAAACCTTAACCTATTTATATAATGCAAAACTATTAATATCGAATAGTACTATCTCACTGCACAGATAATGGTAAAAAAAATAGCTACACAAAACAGAAAAGGACCAAGAATTGCACTCTGGAGTACACCCATTGCTGCCAGTAACCTTGTAAACCTATTTTTATTTATGTTAATGTATTGCACTCTCTCATTTAGATAGGTAGCAATAACGTTGTGTGCAGCATTTTTAATACCCCATAGATTAGCTTTTCCCTAGAGTATATTGGACTGGACGAAAATCTGAAGGCCTGATCGCATTTACATGTTTACAAAAAAGTTATTAAAGAAAATTGCAGCGTGAGCATACTCTTCGTCTGTTCTATTGTCGTATATTATTTATTTTTATACACAGATAGTCCTTTGAGAATTTGTTAAAATAAACCTCCAAATAATTATTATAAACTTTAATAATAATGAAACTCTATTTCAAACTATACGTACATTTTATATCGCGTACCGTATTAAACTCTAAATTAACATTTAAAAATTTAACCTCTAGCAAAAGCTTCATAAATAGACAGGAACTTATAGACGGAACAGATACCAAAACAAAAAAAAATACACAATACGAACGGACAAAAATGTGTTTTAAAATTCGACATTGTCAGAGTACTAACAATATATAAAAATACTTGTAATGTAATTATGTTTCTTAGAAAACATTATTTCCAAAGGTCACATTACTTATTATTAATTAAACTTTTTCATTATTGACAGTTTATATATAAGTTCCAGTTTGTTACAACTTTATTCATACGACCCACACAGTTTATTTATAAGACAAGATATTGCGTGGGATATAAATCAACTTACAACTTACAAAACAATATTATTTAGGATGCCGTATTTCAAAGATCACTTTGTTGTCCATCTGTCCACCTTTTTCACAGAAACGCGTACAGGTATAAAGCTGAAATTTATATCGAATACTCTTTTCTGCTACCTATTGAAGCTGTAAAAATAAAAGTTCTATGTCAACGCAATTAAAAGATATATGGCCGTTTAAATGGTATAGTACGTCTACTCGCACTTAAAAATAGGTACTGTTCAAAAATGTTCTAAAAATTTTAGTTTAGATACGCCTGCAAATATTTTATCGAAGAATTCCTTAGTAACTAAAAGCAATTAACTATCTCTTGTAAATGTATGCGTTCACTGCTACATCGAAGGGATCGATCAAGTAAACTTAATTCATTTGTGTGCATTTAATACACTTGGAATTGCAAATTGAATACTTTCAACACAATTACTCCTCGTTCCTCTTTATTTTCCCTTTTTCTACCTTATTTCCTTCTCCGTACATGATCGGCAACAACTTCGCTATGTTCTTGCATTATATCTAAAATGCTAAATTAACATTGCTATGTGCATAGGTTACCTTTTATCCTCAGACTAGCTTTCCGCGGCGCGGTTTTACCCGCGTCATTGCTTACTACTCTGCTTCCGTCACCAGTAGCATGATAACCTTCCTCGAGAACTGGGCTATCATACGCAAAAAGAATTTTTAAATCCGACTGGTAGTTCTAGAGATTAGCGCGTTCAAATATACAAACAAACTCTTTCTGCTCTATATATTATCATCGGAAGGACTGTATGATAGTTAGTCGCTAAAGTTGTGTAAAAAATCTTTGTGTGATTTAAGTAAGTCAGCTGAATAAAATGAACTACATGTATAGAACTGTTATTAATGCTATCGATTTCTATCAGTCTTGCTAATTTTTCCAAAATTATACATGTAAGAAATAGACACAGTCAAAATAATCACATCAGCCGAAAGGCGTCCACTACATGGACGTAGCCCCCCCCCCTGCCCCAGTTTGATTGGCCGGTCGATGGACACACTAGCAATAGGTTATACCAGTTATGATACCAGTTATGAGCCTAGTGCAGATACAACTTGCCTACCGTTCATAGCGATGGCGACGGCTAGTTGTTATCTGATCGGTGGCAGCTCTTTTATGTGCTCTCGTGTAGTTGCAATAGTCAATTTTATTAATGAACATGCAAAAATAAACTATATTACACATTAAATTTTAAAGTATAAATAATGTTCCTCTTGACACCCGATTCTTTATTAAGGTAAACATAAGGTAACATAAGATTTAGGTATATTTTATATTTAGTTATGTACTTATTGACTTATTTGAAAGAAAGAAAAAGCATTTATTTACTGCCCAGAGCGACATACAAACGAGAACAAGCTATAAAATTAGCACAAAACCTTAACTTAAACCTAACCTAAACTCTTTGCACTAGTAAGTATAATTAGAACTTAAAACTAAACTTGTTTGGTTTTGATTGACACAATGATGCATAAAAAAAAAGGTTTGCACGTCACATCTGTGCAGGAAATTTGAATCCCACTCAGCATGATGCTGTGGTGGCAGCAGCGGCGGCTGCTGGTCACCTAACAGCCCTGGTTTTCAGTGGGACCCACGGATAAGTGAAAATAAATAATAATAATGATGATTATGATTTCTCAAGTTTATTTATATATGCACCTGCTTCGACATATCTCTGCATCACCCCATGGTAGACTGGCAAAGAATGCCTTAAGCATTAAGTCCGCCAATATATGCTTTTTTGTGAAGTTGATTAAATAAATGAATAATAAACGAGATCCAGACTGCAAGTCAATCAGTACTATTTCATATTCTGTCATAATTTTTCATGTCTTATCTTTGGAATATGTTTAACAATAATATTAAAAAGTATCAAAAGCCGCTGAACGCACAATTCATTTCAAATGAACGAAGAAGAACCATAGAAGCACAATACATACTTACTGTTTTCATAAAAATACGCGGAAACCCTTTGTGTCTCACATCATATTTTGTAAAAAGTACCTTTTTAATTCATGTTTTTGAGATTCATAATTGTTTTTTCATTTTATACTGTAACTAGATACCTTTAAAGTATAAAATCGCTCATTCATTTGTACGTGATTTTGTTGGCAATTGTTAAATCAAATAAAATTTATATTTTTAACTACTAAACGCGATTATATTTTTAATTAGCGAACCACGTGCGGCTTATCACAAGATTACTAGAATGTTGATTGTTTATATGGTTTTAAATTCTCAGCTTTTTCTGTTAGATATTTTAATACAAACTTTCTAGATGAAATTCTCTAGATAAATGCTAATATTCGAATAAATTTTCTTCTGATAGTCGTAACTAAATCTGTTTAGGATAAATAAACGGAGAAAGAGATAAAAAACAGCAATTTTGCTTTATTTAGAATTAAAATCAATTTCATTTACTCTATCTGAGTTCGCTATTTTTAGTACTTCGGGTTTATCTTTATACGACTTTACTAATATCACGTTAGATTTTTCACAAAGCGAGTGCCATATAACATTCTTAATCGTTGATCATATTAACTTCCACCTGTCAAAGCTGGCCGTGATTGACGAGGCCTACGGCTATAAGTGCTCTTTGAGGGATCGCGATTTAACTTTCATAGAGGCTTCAAGGGGTAATATTAAATTAAAATAATTATAAGCTTCTATATGTATAATATAATATTAATACAGCACTTTAAACATCGGAACGAGATGAATAATGACTTAGTAGGAAGTATAATAGGGTGAATTTATAATACTAGTACTAATGATTTTTATACACCATACCTATACATCTTTTAGATACTTAGTTATCTTTAATAAGGGCAAATACATAATCGACTCATCAATCAGGGTGTTTAGGAAAAATTGTACTACCAGTTAGCGCCGCTTTTACTTTCACATCAGGCCAATCAGGGTTTAACTCTTGCTCAACAAAGCACTTGACAGCTAGTAAGACCTGATGCATCGGTGCTGCCATCTCGTGAGCACCATTTTAGAGAACCATCTCAACAATTTTGCTTTTGTCTATATATGTATGTGAATTATCCATTTTGTAAACTAAACATAAAAAAATTGCGAAATGAGCAATGAGAAATATTTGTAAAATATTATCGCTGTCCAAATAGAAGACAGTTTACCAAAGTGAGGGCGAGAATTTTTCTAATCACTGGTAAGCTACGTTAAGGGTAATAAAATAATATAATGTAGTTAGCAAGAAGATTTTAATAACTGAATAGTATTAAACTATATTCTTGGCTGAAACACAAGATTACCTAGTTCAGGCACAGACGCTGTTAGATTACTATTACCGAATTTAAGACTCTGTATTTGTTATTTTAATATTATGTATATAAGGTTTCTGAATAAATTATTTGATTATTTGATTTGGTATAAGTCCTTTGCTTTGATCTTTTAGAGAGCTTTGTTTTGATAAGTTTTTAATGAGAATATAATAATAAGCATGTTTTATTCAAAGAAATCTAATAAAGAGTCTGGGCCGTCATAATAATTTTATTCCTTTAATTATACAACGGAATAGTTGTTGTTCTTAACAACAACGTTCTGGTGTTTCTGTATAATGCTCGAGAGCATTTTACATCTAAATACGTCCACCAGAGCACTACAGCCTGATTCTTATAAATGAATACCTATGTTTACTATTATTAAGATGCATTGACAGGTGCTTTAGTGCAAAGCTTTGCTGTTGCCTGTAACCTCAACACCAATAGCAAGAAATAGTGTATTTCTATAGAAGTGTAGAAACACAGGAGACCACATAGTCACAAACAAACACAGAAAACATGTAAATTAATAGCCCTTCTGTTTAAAATCAATTCATGAAACGATAGACAAGAGTATGGGCATCACAGAAAATGTCCATTTTTGGGCAGAACGAATGAGTTGATCCGTCGGAGTCGTCGATCAACGTCAACCTAGTTGGTGTATTTAGACTAAAACTGTATCACAATATCATTTGTTTTATTTTTATACGTTTTCAACTTTTTGGGTTTGTTTTGGATTTTGAGCGACCTGGGTGCCTAGTGCGAGTTTGTTTTTCGTTAACGTGATCGACACGCTGAAGTGGTTTTACAACAATGAGTTTGAATTGGTTCGGTAAAATTGTGTTTCACATGCAGTTATTTGCTGACTAATTTACAGTCGGTATAAATGCTCGTACTTTATTAATTACTGATTATTCAGCAAATTGATGATGATTCATCTACTTCTTCTTTGATTCAATATTTAGTTTGATCACATTTGTCCACGTCAAAGCGTTTGGCTTTGCAGCGGTTTCTTGCGTCTTTATTTTTATTTATGTACTCGTATATGCTAACTAATTAAGCATCAAACATATTTTTCATTGCTTTTTCATTTCATTTCCTTATTTGTTAACATTAATTAAATCATTTATTACAAATTAAGTATTATTAATACTACTTGAAAATGACAGAGTTTTTATTACACCCGCCTTTTGTAATACTGACAATACAATATCTATAACCTCTAACTTTCTCTTGTACGTCACGAGTTAGATAAATCTTGGCATCTAATACACATAATCGTTTGTTCTCATTTTCGTCCATCCGAAGAGGATTAGACTAATAGACGTTATGCTAGATGATTGTGATATATGGATTATGCTAACGGCTTCTACAGACGTTTTGCCGTCTGAAATCAGTCGGCTTATAAATAAACCATTTTGATTTAGCTGTGAGGATTGTATACTGTGTCGTCATTTGTCATTAGTGTTCCAAATTTTTTAACTCGACTTAAAAAAAATCTTCAGTGTTCTTTTTTTAATCTCGAGAAGTTTGAATTTAGCTCAAAGAGACTAACCTGTATGAGAACAAAAAAATGTTTTTTTTTCTTTCATTTCTTGAGGAAGGTTCTTGAGGAAGGCTATGTAACAGCACTCCACAACCCACGAGGGAGGAGTAGTAACCAAAGATGTAACTTAAAGCGGGTGATACCGCGCTGCGGACAGTGGTAAATAATTGATCCTGAACATTTAAAGTTTAATTGGTCATTGTAATTTATAACATGATTAACTTTCACCTATTATATTTAACAATAAAATTCGTATAAAAATATTAACTATTAAATTTCTTCATCATTCTATTTTATTAATTAATAATGATGAATGACATGTTATAACAAAGTTAAAATTATTTCAAACAAAATTATAAATGATTGTTTGACATCGTTCTGCAAAGGAGATCAAAGAACTGTCTTTTGAAAACTTTAATGTTATTTAGTGCGAAATAAATAAATAACACGACTGACATGAATTGTCTCAAAGATACAAATAGAATCGACAAATAATATTAACGGCTTAATACCACATAATTTACTTATTTAAATTTATATTTTTGGCTACTATATTTTTAAACTTTAAAATACAAAATCTAGTAATAACAATATAAACTTATGAAAACTATGATTGTTTAAAAAGTCCTCAGGTCAGGAAAACCTAGAATTAAGTGTACGGAAAACAATGTTCTATCACAAATGCAGCTAAGATGAAGTCTGGAAATGTACCAGATACGATGTAGGTAGGGCGTAATCAATCCAACACATAGCTAGATAAACGTGGAATGAACGCCTCAACTAGACAAAATGGCGAGACTATTAGACTACCACCGTAGAATCAAATATTATTTTGATATGTATTGTTTGATATGTGTATGTATGTGGTAGTCAATGACGTAGTCCACCCAGAGCACCTGCGCGTTGAGCACCTATCCTACCAATATTTTTAGTGGGTTTTCGGTAGGTGCTGTCCTTGATAAAAATATTGATAGGTGCTGAACGTGAACTAGGCTAGGTGCTCAACGCGCAGGTGCTCTTCGGACGGGTGCTCTGGGTGGACTACGTCAGTCAGTTGTAAAATTGAAAATTTGCGCGGGTTGATGACATACTATGAAATTTTATTAAAAACATAATTTTTATTATATTTATTAAAACTTCTGCAGTACCATGTACATAATATGTAAACTCAATATCATGAGACATTTTTTACCAGTGTACCATGGTTCATTAAGTAACGCTTATGAGGTTAAAAGTTTCGCTAAAGTGATAACTTACCACCAAGCAGGTCATCTATATGTCTGAAACTTTAATATATAAGAAATAGAATACATATATATTGCTTTCGAATCCCTTATACAGATACTTCTGTCTTGTATGCCTACTAACGTATGCAGAATAATGTAGTCCCACGCCTATATCCCTCCTCCCACATAAACTCTATAAGGAAATATTTATATACCAATAATTTCGTCATCTATAGTATCGAAAAACCATAAAAAAGAAATATTCTCCCTAGGCAATATCTTATACAATACCTGGCAATTTTATTCTCAATATTCTATATACGATTATTTCCTGATTGGAAAGTGCTTGAGATCTTTGAAACCTTTTATTGACTACACATAAAAAAATCACTTTTATAAACGTCAACCACAACAGGCCATCAGACCGTGTCCATTATTTTTGTTCAAAAATTCTCAGAGGTTTTACAAAACCGATTTTTCGATAAATTGAATTCCGTTGTCTCTTGTAAATTCATTCATCCTGCGGTAGGCCTATTTGTCAGCATAGTTGACCGTGTAGTTCCACTGCTGATAAAACGAAGTACATTTTAATTTAAAAGGTTTTAATTACGATTTTCACAAGTTTCAAAATTCTATAGTGTATTTTTTATTATGCCGATATTTAAAGAGACATATTACACACCTGAAAAACTTTTAACCTGTATCATTGGCTTGTATTTGAGAATTTCAATAATATTTTAAAAAGCAACTCGTATAAAAATTAACAATTACTATCATAACGATTAAGACCTTTGTTATGACTTTTCAAATATGCAATAAAAAATAATTACAAACTAACTTCAAAAAAATATCTCTAGAAATTTAAATAAGAATTTGGACCTGTTAAAAATCAAAAGTGATTGAGATACCATTTTCAATAACACTAAAATTAAATATCATCGCAAATATTAAAAACAGCTTATTCAAAACAGTAGTTCCAATCAGGCATATATTCGTTTTCAAAGTATCCACATAGCGTACAATTTGGAATTACTCTACTGTAAACGTTTAACGCATCGAAGTGTAGGGATGTTAACATGAGCGTCCCTATCTGAAGTTCCATGCCGTCATGTATCCTGAAATACGTGTGATCTCAGCGATCAAATTTAAGACTGCAGATTGTATATTGATATTAGGCCAAATTGTTGGTTTTAGTAGTGTTGGTTTAGATTTGAATAAATCCTTCATTCTTATTAAATTGGGGAGTCCTATGTCCAGCAGTGGACGGATTTCGGTTAATATGGTAATAATAATGATTTTATAGTATATTATTTTAATTTTGATTATTATAGATAATTTCAAAAAGAAATAAGTATACTAATTGATGACGTTCGGAATGGTGGTCAGTACTTTTGGATCCCAATGACTGCTTGCTATCAGGTAGCGTAGAATCACTTTGGTAAGCTACCAAATTTTCCCCCTTCCTTTTTCCTCACTTCCTTCAATCCCTACAGCTACCCCACTCCCTTCACGGTAGGCAGCGGCTTCGCAGAGTCCCTGGCATCGCAGGAGCAAAGCCAAAGACTGAGTCGTCCATTAGCGACAGTTATCACTTACCACCACATGAGCAGTTTGCTCGTTTACCAATGTAAAAAAACTTGAACAGTATCGCGAATAATTACTTACTTTTATAGTGAAAAAGCATTTGCTAGTTTAATAAGCAGAAATGGATTTTAAGCTATTGTAAATAAGTACTTCTAGGGCCGGTCTTTAATTTGTTAAATGGAAATGGAATATTGAGTATCAATCATTCATATTCAATAGATTTATCTTCTTTATCAGACTATTATAGCATTCTTTAATAAATTCTTGATAGCAAATAAGACTACGGCCCTCCTCATTACTATGAGGAGGGCCGTAGTCTGGTGGTCTGGCCGTACTATGGGTAGTCTAGCGGTAACCATAATTTATAGACATGGCTATGTTTTCTAAATATTGCTAAAATAATGCTTAGAATACGGGACAGAGGAGGTAATTGGGCTAGTACCTAGATCACCTGGTGATCTCAATACATTACAGAATTTATTACTCGTAATATAAAGCATATAGTTGAGATTGCATCCTTTCAGACTCACACATTAAAATATTTTTTTTTTCTATATTTAACGTTAACCTATGTGTTTGTGCATGTCCTGAATGAATGTTTTTCGTTCTTCTTTCTCTTTCTATAGTTATGACATTCGCGTTTCATAGCAGGTTCTAACATTTTCATAACAGGGAACAAGAGTAATCCTTTGGCCATTTAATAGCCATTAGTTTTACTGACCGTTTTCTCATAAAAAACCATAACATCACTTTACACGAGGTTCAAATGCACTGCATATCTTTTAAATCTTTTTGGAGATTATTTGTTTGAAATTATAAAGACATTGCATTAAATAGTTTCCTTAACGTCTTCTGTAGTATGTGTTAACCTGTGATTATCTTACCTGTGATATTGTATAAAATATTAAAATGGAAAATGAATAGCGCTAAATGAACCCACGTTAACTAATGGCAGAATAAGAAAGAAAGAGAACCAGCCAACGTGAGCCTCTTAAGATGTTGGTTGAGTCTCTTAGCAATAAGTTCATTCACTGTAACCATTATCGGAACAATGATCGCTGAATCCACATCCCACATGTCAATAACCTCAATAGTTAAATTCAGATACTTGATCTGTTTGTCTTTTCATCATAAAGTATGGTGACGTGGACGATCATTACAAGGCGCTCTAATCGATCTATCACCACTATGTCAGGCTTATCGGCAACAACAGTCCTGTCAGTGATGATAGATTGATCCCAGTACAATGTCATGCAACCATTCTCGAGAACCACCTCAGGATTGTACCTGTAGTACGGCACTTTAAGGTTCAGAAGTTTGTACCGCGAAGCAAGTTGCTGGTGGATGATCTTGACCACTTGGTTATGTCTGTGCAAGTAGGTACTCTCCGTTAGTAAGACGCGGAAAGCCGGAAACAATATGCCTGAGAGACTCAACTGGGCGATGACATGCCCGACATATATCAATAGTACCGTCTCTCAAGATATATTTTCCGTAGGTTTTCGTCTTGATAACTTCATCAGCAATTGCACAAACAAACCCTTTGGCTTCTCCAAAGAGATCACCGAAGCGTAGCTAGACCACGGATTCATTTCTGTTCACGTCTGGGCTGTTTAAGGTTCGGTAAAACCTTCCGTGGAGCCCTTGCTCTGCCATACCATCCGGCGTTCGTCGACGCCAAGCACTACAGGCTTGTGCCAGTTCTTCTTAGCCAATGCAAGCGGGGTTAGTTCATTTTCCACTGTGACAACATCCCGATGCAGAGCCCCGTTCCGCGAACCACCACATTTCCGCGGAACATACAACCTCATGGCAGATGAACATGGATGATGCATTCGGTATGAAGACAGCAATGTATGGACTCTTATTATTATGGACATATTAATATTATGTTATCGGTATACAAATGCTTATATCAAACGGTTGCTTTTAATACGGCACTTATCTTCTTCTTTAATGAAAGATAAAGTTGGTGACACTTATTTTAATTAGCCATTTATTTTACAAGTACCTACTTAATGTCTCTACTGAATGTAATTTGCTTTTAAAAATGTATGCGTAAATTTTAAATTAATTGCAAGTGATAGTAAACCAAGATGCGTAATTTGATAATGATGATCCATTGAAGTTGTCCGAGAAAAATTTAGAAACTTGTATCAAATTGTTAAAATAGTAACAGCCACTACCAAGAACAGTTGCTTCGAGAAAAGGGTAATTATTACGAAATTAAAAGTAAATGTCAGACTTTTTGCTTCCGACAGCCCGTCATACTGTGACTGCTGAAATTGACTGGTCGTAATTTTATATTCTAACTTTGCTCTCGAAAGAGTTCAACACTCTACTAAGCTAGAAAAGAATAGACGACTGATTTGGAAAATGAATTGAAATACTTTCTGACGCCTTGCATTTGGCAACAGAACTAATTTATGACAAGTACATGTATTTGTTACTCGTGATTAATCCAGAAGATCGTTCATACGAATATTATATGCAAATATTGTGAGGGGCTTCATGAAATGCATTCGTGCGTACTTTAACGCTTTTAGTCGAACGTGCACTTATACTTACGAGGGCATATTGTGTCAAATAACTATTTCAGTTATGTATAACAATATAATAATATTAATAATTATATAATAATACCAGCCTGTTTTACTGTCCCACTGCAGGGCAAAGGCCTCTTCTCATATAGAGAAGGAATGAGCATAATCACCACGCTTGCATAAGGCAGATTGGTAATTTCGGACTTTTAAGTCCAGGTTTTCTCACGATGTTTTCCTTCACCGTCAGTCAGAAATGTCCAAGATAAACTTAGAAAGTACATATGAATTGAAAAATCACATCGGTATTTGCCCGGATTCGAACCCACTACCTCGTGTTTACGAATCAGGTGCCTTATTCACAGGGCCATTTCGACTTCTGTATGTATAGATATAGTAAAATATTTATTTATTTTAAGCATTTTACACAAACGCGGATCATTTCTAGTGTCAAATCATTAATTGAAACACAACTTTGACTTTTACTGCCTCTGACTTTTACTTTGACTTTGACTTCCTCCGTGGTACAGTGGGACGGTTCGATCCCCACACGGGACAAAACTTTGTGTGATCCTTAAATATATGTTCCGCATGTGGGTGTAATTTGTGTTCGTTAATGTATGTTTGTAAAGTCCCCCGCGACACAGGGCTTTTCCAAAAAAAATAAATAAGAAAAACAAAAATAATAAAATTATATTTAGAAAAAAAAACGAAAATCGACTTCAAAACCGTACAGTGTTCAATCCTTAACTAAAAAGTAGAAATTAATATTTTAATTTTTTCATAGCTAAAAACATTAAATGGGAATCAACCTTAGAGCATTAAACCAACAGGAGTGGACACGCGCTCTATTTCCCTTGCGCAAAAGTCTGTCACTTTCGGCGGGGGACGGGGTAACGCGAGCAACGCACACTAATTACGATGTTAACTACTAATGCATTTTTAAATCGCGTCGTTATACACGCACACAATAAAATTATTACACACTAGCTTAAACTAAACACACACAATCACATTCACACACAGGGACATCTATCAGTTTACGCTTCCTTAGCGTAAAACAGTTATAGCTTGACTCTGTCGATATTTAGTATCGATGTTTAGGATTTCATATAAGTACGCGAAAGATTTAATTATTTTCATGATTATTATGTTTGCTTATTAAAATGAGCATTATCTTATATTATATAGAACAGTTTTAGGTAATAATAATCTATTATAATTTTAATTAATAAGGTTTTTTTTTATTTAAGCACTTTGAAATAGATGAAAGTAAAGTAAATAGTTCATAAACATGAATTAACTAGAAGTAATTCTGTTAATTCATGTTTATGTCAATATTACAGGAAGAATAAAACAGTGTTTCTAACTAGCACACTTTTTTGTAATTATTATCAAAAAAGCCCGTCCCGTCATACGGTCGGGCTAAATTTATTTGTTAAACATTGTTCGACAAACAAATCTGGTTATGCGGTCGGGCTCTCCTACTATGTTTACTAATGTTTATTCAATACTTCCGATCCCTGATAGTACGGAACCCTTGGCGCGCGAGTCCTACTGGCATTTAGCCGGTTTTTTTTGAAGTTATTTTTTTTTTTGGCGCGATTGGGAAAAATGATGAGAGTGAATTTTTACGATGCGCGCGCACACCGACAGAAAAAAACAACACCCTGAAGTTAGTTGCGAACCTTTTACACACTGAAGTTAGTTGCGGATCTTTGTGTGTCGTATCAGTACAAATAATCTGTGTGAATAAATAAAAAATATATTGGCGTTTATATCAATTCAAATATTTATGTATGTACGCGTTGTATTATTATTTGGTATTTTCGGATTGTTATGCCAAAGAAGTATAACTTCTTACGTGCGTACATGGGTACCCACTCTTTTTTTTTTATTTTACTACTGCGCACAAGGATGTATGTTCAATAACCACCACCTGTTGAAATTTGTTCTAGTGTGGATTAAAGATTGTAATTAATTATTACGTGTCAATTTTACGTGTATTATTCCTAAGTATGTATGTATATTCAAACCAAATAATACTTTGAATTAATTGTCTGTTGCTATTAAATTTCGTTCCAACTAAGCAGAGCTTGTAATTGGAGTATTTTGTTCTGATTACATAGTAACAAGACACTGACATGAGAATGAATGAATAGATTTTTATTAGAGAGATATTTTATCTGTTCAGATAACAAAAAAACAACAGAATATATTTCAGAAAGTCTTTATTTAAGTAGGTATAATAAAATACTGAAAAACTGTGCAATTTAAATTAACCTTATAAATCTAGTTTAACTAATCCTAGGTAATGCAATAAGAGGAGGTAGCGCACAGCGAGTTTACTTGCTAAAAACTGAGCTCTCCGCCGCTTGGGGGGTAGAGAGGAGGTAGCAGTGCTGGCAGCACAGAAGGCTTTGTCTTTTAAGCTGTTAGTCAGATACTTGTACGCTTAGGAACCCACTTATATGGTTCCTACAATATTGGACCCAAGCGACTCGAGGCGCTGCTTCTTTTGAAAATCTAAAACAAACAAAAAAAGTAATTTAATACTGGAAAACCAATATCGATATTTGTGATTAAACTGTCTCATCTCTAATTATGTTAAAGTGTAACCAGTTTCTTAAAAATAAATACGCTTATTTTTGTAAGAAATGAGCAATTATCTTTCGGAATAAAGTGCACTAATCTTGTATATTTGGATTTATAATCTCATTTTACTTGTTCATTTAATATTATTTTGTGCATTACTTGGTAAAAAAAACATTGGTTTTAATTAAAAATAAATAAATATGGGAACGGTGACACAATAATGTACATCCAAAATGAAACTTATTAGATATGTCAACAAGGCGAGATATAAAAAAGGAAAGGTTAGTTTTTATGTTAATTCAACTTAAAATATTACCCCAGATTGGAGTATTGATGATAAGCCTGGCAACACTTGTTGATTAGCATTTTATTTGGTTAAATTGCTAATTTAATGCCTTATTTAATAATATTAGAACAAAATAATATTTACAGGTGGAATGTAATATTATCCTTTTGTAGACTTGATGTCGCTGAACGCTTTTTACACCAAAATACACTGCAATTCGGCATTTCTATTGAGACGCTATTACGCATGCACTGATAGGTGACTTATGATGCGGAACGCGCGTCAACTAGTTTTATATAACGGGTATGACCGGTGGGCTGGTACCTTTGGCAGAGGGGTACGCCTGTCAGTGGCCTCTCCGGTTGGTTTAATGCTCTAAGGAATCAACGCAATCATTGATACCTATAATACTTTACTATTTACAATTTACAATCAATTATTTTGGAGTCGGTGCCTTTTTTGTTAATTATGTTAATATGTGTTTCCTAGTAAATAAACTGCCTAAATTTTCATATTTATCAATAAATTCAATATCAAATAAAAAGCAATTTGTAACTCATATTTACCTTAATGGTTCCTGTCTAGAAGATGTCCGCGAAAACTTTTCACGATATTGCATTATTGAAATTGGATAACTTACCATAAGTACCTGAAACCCTTTACAAAGAAATCAAATAAAAGTCGGGTAATATAAACTCAGTGAAAATCTTAAGAAGCATGTCAAAGGAGCATTCAACTTATCAAATAAGAGTTACAAGGTATGTGTTTACTTATTTAGTTTGGTCCTTTCAAATGTTTGACATTCTTACGCTGCGGTACGTATCTTGCATTTTAATAGTATTAAATTCCATGAGTTATTTCTGCGAAAAGGTTCAAGGTTCAAGAATATTTAAATAAAAACCTTATTGTCAATGACGATGTTATTTAGTTTTTCCTTTATTCTTAAATAACTTTACTTGTATAAGAATAAACATTCAAATTGTAATATAAATTTCGATGGGTCCAATTTCGAAATGACAAATTTAGTTTAATCCAAATAACTTTGAAAATTATTTTTGTCTTATTTATCTAATTTCATTTTGTCCACTCTAGCACTCATTACAATAATGAATAGAAACTTTCATATTCTTAATTATATAAGTCTTATATCAAAGAGTGTTTGCCAACAATATATGAGCCCACAGAGTCTCCATATTGGGTCACAATAACCAAATAGCAGTCACTCATCCCAAGATTGACGATGTTTGACCATGCAGATTGATGGATTCGCACCGAAGCCAATTAGTCACCAGACTCTCTAATGTTCTTGCGTCATATTGCAGGAAATGCTATTAACATTTCTTATAATATACATATTTTGGAGACATTTTAACGAATGACTTGATTTTAGTAATATTGTAAAAAAAAAATACAAAAAATAACATTTTGTAACCACGATTCGAGCCAAAATCCAACAGTTATTGACATACTTGCTATGAAAGGACAAAATATTCGATAAAAAATATATTAAATCAAACATTGGTAGCCGGACAGAGCTAAAAGGGCGAATGCCGGAAATAATAAACTCATAAAATCCCTTTGAGATGCCGAAGTATCCTATTTACGGCATTATAACACATAATGGTATTCACGACGAAAAACATGAAAAACCTTGTTGTCAAACACTCAACGATATCTTATTTCCGCGTTTGTAAAAATAACGATTTATGGTTTAGTTTTGAACTCTAAGAAATGTCTCGAATAAAGGTGTAACTTCAACACAGTCAGTCGGTGATGATTCAAAAGATAGAACATCTCTCCAAGCGCACAATAATTCTTCTTGGTGACTATAGACACGTGAGACTATTTGGCTACTCATCGTCTCATTGAAAATAATAAAGATTTATATATTTACATATATATATATATAAAGTTATGGTATACCATATAATATATACCATAACTTTATGTAAACATTATTATATCGTAGTTGGGACACGATGGAAAAATACTAATAATATTTCCACAGTGATATCACAAGCTTATTCATTGGATATATGAGAACTGGATCAAGAAAAGTTCTTTACAAAATAGGAAATCGTGAATTTTTTAAGGCGTAATTTGTTTTTTTATCTCGGTTGGATTTATTTACTGATAAGACATGTATGTCCTATGAATATAAAAGTTATAGAAAATTAATTTGTACGTACAGCAGAGAAATTTTCCATGACATAAAAATAAAATTGAGCACTAAAAGCGACTCACCTACTGGCATAAATCGTAAAAGCTGTCGGAATGGATTGATTTAATGGACTTGGTTTACGTATATAAAACATTTCTATTCTAGATTATATTCTATATGAAAGGTTATATTATTAAAGTACCGCCTGCACTCATTATCCTTGTAATAACTTAGATTCAAAGTTCGTTTCTGACAATGATTCTCTATTTGCTCAAAATTAATGAACCGTACTTATTGTCAAGTTTTGCAAGATTTTTATTCTTCAAATGTTGTTCGGATAGGAATTTATCCCTAATTCATGTTATTTGTTTGATCATACACAATAAGTCGCCCCCCTGGCTCATGTCTTGCGACACAGTATTGTACGAGCTTTTCCGACTAATAATGATAGGCAAAATAGAGAGAAGCGTTGCGCTGGACGCAGAAAAAAGTCGTGGTTGCAAAACATCCGAGAATGGACCAGTATTGCAAGCGTAGAAGAACTATTTCGCTTGGAACAAGACAGAAATGAATTTGTTGAGCTGACGGCCAACCTCCAGTAATGGAGAAGCACCAGAAGAAGAAGAATGAAAAATGATTTAGGATAATTTATGTTTATAAAGAAATCAAATATTTTGGATTTGTAGCTGGATTATGGCAATGGATATTCATCACATATTAACTTGTACCTAAAACGGTAACAGAAAATGCATCTATTTCGTAAAATTGATTTAGCAGTTAAAATAGCTATGTAATGTCTACGTTATTACTGTTTCAACATTTCTCAAAAACTATAAATGAATCCACAAACACGCTTAGAATTTTGGCACCGTTTTAGTTTTATTCAATTTCTCAAAGATTGATCTACGATGAGTCAGACCACTATTTCCATATATCTTAATGCACCAAAACCTTGATTCACGGATATTGAAGTTAAGAGCATAAATTTCATTCACCCAATATCTCTGAAATTGAGATTTACATACTTTAACTTTGAATTTATTTGCACCTGCTTAATACTCTGTTACAATTTGCAGGTATTACCGTAATATTTAATATTTTCTGATATCAATTTTATGAGTTACATCTAGTTCTATAGTATCGTAACATAACCAGACAACTTTTAATTTTTAATTTTTGTGTTAAATTTACTGAATTAATAAAACTAGTTTTACTTTGTTAAAACTTCTACCATCATTATTTTTTCTTACGAGTTTATGTAGTAGTCGCCATTTGATTTATGAAAATCATCAAGAGTACAGTTAATCATTTACTTGATAAAGCTGCTAAAGTACTACATAAGTACTAACAAAAATACACACTACTCAGGAAATTTTCTTGGACTACGGTTTTTTGTATTTATAAATGAACTTATATAATTGTGATATTCTATTTTATTAGACAAACATTTTGTTTGAACTTAGTGTGTCTTTTCTTTAACGTACATATAATATACTCGTATTATGTTAAAGTTATAAGATTCATAATGACTATTGAAATGCGTATATTCTCGCTTCAAAACATCGTTACTACCTAGAAGTGGTTTCTCGTCTGAATTGTTATAAATGATTTCACTCGTTCTACATTTAGAAATATTACTTCATAAGATGGTTAGTAAAAAATTATTACCTTTTTAAATCACTGAAGGTATTGTCATCTTGCACTTTGTAAATATTATTCTTTGCATTGCGATTTTCTGAAACATTGAAAGTTAATTCAGAAGCTAAAGTTGTTCGTCTTCACCTAAATTGATTAATGTAGAAGGATACCATATAACTATTAAACATTGAACTCGAAAACTTAAGTTCTGTCTGTAAATATTTGTACTGAGAGCTTGTTTACTATTAAATTTATGATTGTTTGTTTAAACAGTTCAAAATATTATTCTTAGACAACAACAATGTTAAAACTAACTTATATTATTTCATTAGCACTCTCTCTTTATTAATTAAGCAGAATTTCAAAGATCTATAAATATTTGTTTTGAGAATTTAGGTATTATATTTATCTGTTAATTGTAGCTTTATATTTAAATCTTGGACTAAGACCCTAATGTAAAAATAGTCTTTGAAAAAATCTGTATAAGCTTTCGTAATCTAAACTACAAGCACTTATTTCGGTAGTTGAACAATAAAAATAACAAATGAAAATAAATCAAAGTAATATTACTACTAGACTTTTTCTACATTGACATCTTTGAAGACTCATATGCCGTTTTTTATATTTATCACAGGATATCTGTTGGCATACTCCCAAAATACGATTCGATTACGGCGTCAGAACTTATTGCAGTCGAACATATTGGCTTCAATTCTACAGATTTGGCGCGAACTAATCTTTGTGCAAAAATATGTCGTTCACGGTAATCGTTCAAAAATCTTCCTAATATTCATCTATTGCAGACTCAACTTGATTTTAAAAAGCTGTGTGTATTTTTGTGTTGTAGTTGTCAAATTGTTCACTTTGACCAAACTTCAAACTGATTGTATTTCATAGCATGCAGTCTCAATAACTCTTCTATATTAAACGTTTGAAACAACACTGTATAAAGAGAAACCAGAGAGCGTTGCGTAGGGAACGCTGCATGTTCTGGCTTACGTTGATATTTATGTATGTATCTAATCCTCCCTCCCTCCATGTTTTGTTGGCAAGTGATTTAGAATTGATTCTATATACGGTAGCCTTACCTATGCGTGCAAGAGTTATAGTTAAAATTTACTCACTTTTTACACATTTAATCACTTTTCGGGTCAACAGTTTACACTATGTTCTGTATATGACTTATTAGTATAAGTTGTTTGCCTTTTATTACAATGAATCGAGAACTTCAGAATGTCTTTTACAGTGGTGAAATTTGAAGTTAAAATAAAAACCAGCTGTCAGCGTATTGTCCGTTAATTCATTATCTCACATCTTTTTGTTTTGTGACTCATATTATTATTGTCATTCATCAATTTATTCAGTAACTAGCTTTGCCCTGCGGCTTCGCCCGCGCGGAAAATGTTATGAGCTTACCTCGGGAACCCGACACAAACACATACAATATTGTAATAAGATGCATCTAGATCGTCTAAATTAATATTTTTACTTCTTCTTTAATTCAGGACACTTTAATAAACACTTATAAAAATATGAAAGTCGACCGACCGGCTATATTACTACTGCTGTTCTGCTACTAGCTTTTTAGGTAGTTGTAGATATGTAAGTGAATAAATAAATGACAATAAGTTTTTATATAGAATGTCCCAACTATTAATCAAAATACTTTTAAGTATGTAGTCACTTGAAAAATACAAATTATATTTTGCTCACCTTCTCCTAAACTTGAAATTAAGAATTAAACACGATTATAATAGAAGCTGGAATAATTTTAAGAAATACATTACTTTGCATTAACAAAGCATTTGAATTCTATTTTTGAGGCTTTTAACAATAGTGTCGGCAAGAGTAAAAATCGTTTAATTTAGTACAAAAAATCCATTTACGAACTGGTATAAATAGAAGTAATAAAAATAAGTAATATTTTATTCACCATCGGTCTTAAGACCTAGGTCTGTCCAAGAATTTCTATAATAAAATGCCCTATGTAGTTTGAATGCCATCTCCCCGCTACATTCATTTATTTCTTTTAAATTGGCTGTCTTTTTTTGTCAAGTGGTTAAACTTCTATTATATTTACTGTTACGTTACGCCGATATATATATTAGGAGACTTTTGATGCTGGCCATTCATGCTTAAACAAGAATAGATGGAACGCTCATTCATCTGTCACAAAATAAATCGTGAAAACTACAAGATCTGAAGAAATATAAAATTAAGATATACCAGATATTTTACTGTGTCATTTTATTATTCAAAAGTAAGTATTGGTTGAATTTTGTTGTTTGTATATAAGTGTTCCGTTCATACGTATGTAGGTACAGTATTACCGATATTTCACACGCAGAGAAGGCATTGATTACCATCCTTGCTTAACCCTTTCATGAACAGTGATGTAGACACGATAGATGTTTTATTTCATCACGGCTATATCCGTTTACTGTCCCAAAAGTGTTAAAGATGACTAAATTAATATGCTGTACATGTTGTAGTCAATCTTGTATATATAATAGCTAGAAACACTAAGTAGAAATAATTTACTTAAAAAGGCACAATCAAAGCTAAAACATGCAACCTCTTTTTTATTGCTTTGCGTTTGTAATTTCTTTATTCCTTACTGAGGTTTTCCCTCACATATGCATAATGACGTCAATTTTGTAGGTATATAGTATGCCAGAATCTGGGATGGCTCAGAACTTATTATCGCATTCCCCACTTCCCACTGTGATTCACTGCGTATTTCAAACGTTTCTTTTTTTGTTCGGTCCATGTTAGAAGAGATAGTAAATTTGAATATACATATATCATGAATATTTTTTGTGGATTAATAAATTATTTTCGTAATCTTACAAAAGTAAACAAGTAATATTTAGTTACTGTGCATATATTATATTGCCAACACTAATCAAGTAAAGTAAACTAAATATTTCAAAATTGGGTTTATTAATGCCCGAATACTTAATTACTCTTTCTAAATAAATCTATTACTACATAATACATGACAAAATTAAATATTCTCAAAATAGCTATTTGTTTTAAACTGTCATTAATATTTGTCATAAGGTCACAATTAAAGTCTGTTGTCCAACAGATATGTGTATCATTTTTCATTTTATCCCTTAGAGTACAAACATAATATACAGTTAATGATTATTACTTTTATTGGCCTCTACATATATAAAATGAGCTATAAATAAGTAACAAAGCCAGCTAATATTAATATCCGTACATTGTGTAGGAATTGAATGCAAAATGTGAAATTAAAATGAAACTTTCGCAATAAATGAGCCGATACAGCAATAAATAATCCAGGAAACGTAATTACAGAATTTATGAATAAATTATTATGATTGGAAATATGATAATGAGTATCTCGGCACACATTGAAAGTTAATTATTAAATATAGCATTATTATTATTATGTTTATTTAACATCTAAACATATATGTACATAATACTTGTCATACCTGTCCTGACTGCATATTATTATATGGGTCCTTTACTTTCATATCATCTTTTAGGAAATTTATCCACATTATAGATACTAGTATTGAATCGCAGTAAAAGAATACATCGTGATGAAATCTGAATAGAATAGAATAAAAAAATAATTGATTTCTGCTAAAAGTTTCATATTATATACTACCGTATCGTTGCCAGTGTAGAAATATTAATTTTAATATATATTATATTCTTGTAAATCTGAAACTGTAAACCCGTTCTGAGCAAATGTGATGCAACGGTTTCTCTATTTATGAACTTATACGGTGCAATTAGACAGTAAAAAAGTAGCAATTTTAATAATGGTTGTAATCTTGTTGGTAGCGTTTACCAAAATATGTAAGAAATGATAAAATCGCTACCGGCTATCACTTGTACCCCAAAAACCTTTTTAACAGTGTTGTTCTGATTCTTCTTTTGTGTTCTTGTTTTAAGAATGCTTTCATGGCTTCTAAAGGCGGCGTATGATTTGTTGCCGCAAATATTCCAAATACGCGCTTTGTTACTCTCCAAATAACGTTAAAAAAAGATTGTTGGACACTTTATCATACTTTAGGGAGCGGCGTCAATGATCAAAAAATTCGTGGCAGACTTGATTAAAGAAATGTGTTCTATATTAAACAAGTAAATTTAAATAAGAGCAGAAAGCTACAGCAGGTTTTCTTGCTTAGTTTTCTCGGCTCTGAAAAATTTCAAGATTTTCTTTTGAAAATCACAGTTATTGTTGTACGTGTGTAACGTATTAGTAAGTATTGTGTCACTGCCAGTCAAAGATGGAAATTCCATTAATCCTACTAATATTATAAATGCGAAAGTTTGTGTATTTGTGTGTTTGTTACCACTCAGCACCTAAACGGCTGAACCGATTCAATGAAAAGTTCCCGACCGAGACAAAACTTATTTTAAGCGCGGGCGAAGCCCTAGAACGCGGCTAGTTTATAATAAGTAGAGAAATTTAAAAAGAAGAGCTATATATAATATCAATAATCAACAGAATTCAGGAATATTAAATTTTATTATCATATGATCTGACAATGTACACTAGGTATTTCAAATATTGGGCAACCTGAACAGGTTGACCACTAACCACTCGATAAAAAAAAAAGAATTTATTTATTGTTCGTTTTTAGAATTAGCTAAAAGATAGCTCGCAAATAATCAACTACAAACAGTTGGTTAAGTGTGAATGTGTACGAAATAAAGGATTGTCGAAAACATTATTAGGGTGCCACGTAGATGTTCAAATAGAACGCAATTGTGGTGAGGATGAGTTATGTTGCCAAGCAGGTGTTATTATATGTTTTATTTTATTGTTTACAGCTATTTATGATGTGATGTGATAACTGTATGTATGTAACTTTTAAAAAATCTAATGTCTATATATAACTAGAAGCGCTACACTTATCCCTACAGTTAATCCAATATCACAGTACTGAACTTCATACTATCAAAACATAATTAAAACAAAGCACCTCTCAACTGCTATCATTGCGTGGCTTTCGTCAAAATAAACGTGCATATTCAAAGGGGCACGACATACCGTAAACATCAGACAAAGAGTACTAACAATTGTTTGTTTATTCGTCAGTGTGAACATTTTGAAGTAAGCCACCTTTGCCATTAGCTGTTAATGCGTTTTTGTTTGTTTTGTTGCTATCACAGTGAATATTTCCTTTGGTTTTGTTAATTTTAGATTAGCTATGCACTGTATTCGTTCATTTACTGGTACTTATTAGAATTTTGAACTCAGTTTGCATATTTGTATTTTGTGGTTCATAATGTGTTAAGTGGAAAGAGCGGACACTTAGTGTCTAGAATTACTTCAAAATGTTTCGAATTATTTAAAGGTATACGGTACACTGTACAGCTTAAGAATTACCGTGCGTACTTGCATTACTATTGACAATAATTTGCAACTAATATCGGGACACTACTTGGAACGTGTGTTTTAAAAACATTTGAGTTTGTTGTGGTTACACATTGAATCAAGTATTCTTCAATCCCTCTTTATGTAGGCAAATTAAAAGAAGAGAATTTTGGTATCATAAAACATTTGTGAAATTAATTCCTGAGGTTGTGTTAAAGTCAAAATTTTACTAACTTAAAAAAAATATTCAAATGTAATTCTAGTAAATGTAGATTTGTCAATGTAATTGTAAACTGGACAATACAAAAATAAATAAACTCCGTCACTATCTCGTTGAATCTCATAAATTATTTACTAAAAGTTAGCAAATTTATAGTTTTACGATTAGATAAGAACCCACAGACAAGGCCGTATGCAAAAAAGAAATGAATAAAGATATACGACCAGAAAACGGGTATAAAGGTGTAAAGATAGGAAGAAACTTGCAATATGTAGGACAGATAGCCTAACCCTTTGCCGTAGACTACTTTACGACTTTTGCGCCAGTCGATAAGCAGATGATGTCTGGCTTTTTATACCCAGAGGTACATAAGTGAATACGTTATCTAGCTACAAAGTGGAAATCACCTGAAAAGTTTGGAATCTTCTCTCGAAAGATCTAGTAAAATTTATGAAAATTTATACAGATACTTGAATAATAATATCAGTTTTACTATTGTGTATATTTGTATGGACGCTATAATAATATCACACTTTAAGGAAAAAAATGGCATCAGACACCTTTATGGTAAACGCTTACCTTAATTACATGCTGATTTTCTCTAAGTTAAAAAATTGCATCATTGTCCATTACTTTGCTACTAAAGCCGATGGCGACTTATATTTTACAGCGTAAGACCAAACAAAGATTTTAATTAAATCATATTTTAAACATAAACTGAACAAGAAATTAAAAATTAAGCAGTTTATAGTTCTTAAGTTCTTATGCTCACTTTCCATAGTTTGAAAAAGCAAGCAAGTAAAGAAAATAATAACTTTTTCAGCCAAACTCGACAAAAGTTCAATAAAGCTTTTTTTGTGAAGCGAGAGCAAATTTCCAACGGTCTTGCACCAATGAAACGCTGGAAGAAAATTTCCTTTGCATATTAAAAAAACTGCACTAGAAGAGCAAAGTCGTCCAACTAAAAGTTAAACACTTTTTCTAGAACATTCGAATTGAAAGACTTAAGATTGTTTCCTCAAAGTTGATAATAAATGTTCTTACTATAATACCCCGTAGCTGTTTTTTCTTAATTATTCTGAGTTTTTTTTAAATTTAAATCAGTGGATAATTGATTTATCTGGGCATTCTTTTAGGGTGTCGATTAATAATTAATTATTGGCCCAAAAAACAGTTACAATTGTCGCACTATCAGCAACGTCGATTAAACATTGTCTTTTGTTATGATAAAGATAATAAATAGACATAGCACTAGTTTTGTACCGAGCTAACCAATGTTTTACTAAACTTTGCAAAACATAAATAATATTGCAGCAAGAATCTATTTGCCAATCAATTTTTTGGTACTGTGTATGGACTGCCACGCAGAGGTCGCGGGTTCGATTCCCGCTAAGTGTAAATATTTGTGTGCATGAACATGGCTAATTGCATTGGTCTGGGTTATGTGTATAATATGTATGTATTTACAAAAAAAAGTACCTAAGTATGTTTATCCACATTCTAGAACCCATATCACAAGCTATTAATATATGCTTACTTTGGGTCTAGATGGCGTTGTGTGATTGTTGTGGTATTATTTATTATATTATTATTATTTATACTTAACGTACCATGTTTACTTTTATTAAATCGTTAAATTATATATAAAATAGTTTAACTGTTTACCATCGCTGAAAAACTTCTTTGTTGCTATCTAAACATTCTATACATTCACTAGCTATCTAAAGGAAAGAGAAAAATTACCAATAACAGGAAACTCTTTAAAACTGAGACTTTTGTAGAGAAATATTTAAAAACTATAGATTGTACAATATTTATCTTAGGAAAACAATACAGCTTATGATATTTGAGAACGTAAATAAAACTCATGTTTCTGTATGCTAGCTTTGGGCCTCGACATTGTGTTGGACAATCAAGAAAATAGATTTAAAAATATAATCCGTATTTTGTAAGATCAAAGCATGATTTATTTATTTATTTTCTATTTATTAACTTTATGCACAAATTGTACATGGGTGGGCCTAATGCCAAAGGCATTTTCTACCAGCCAAACTTTGGGTGATGCAGAGATAAACGAAGTAGGTGCAAGTTAACAACAAAATATTATTGCCTGATATAGGTAATAGACGTAAATAAATATATACTTAATACACATAAACTTATAATATATATAGATATAATATACATATATATATACATACATACATACATACATACACAAATACTGATATATAAATATACATATATACATAAACTATTGATGTGATGATTCTGCCAATCTGTCGAAGAGTATATTCTGTACCTTTAGTTTGAATTTATAGCGGTCCGTAACCGTCCTGACTTCAAGAGGGAGCGCATGCCATAGTAAGATAGATTGAATAAGGAAGGAGAAGCTAGAAGAAGATTATTAGAATAGCGAAGATTTCTGTCATGAAATGAGCACAAAGGTTGGAAATGGGGAGATAAATAACTGGGTAGTGTGGGAGAGTGTAAAAAAGAAAATAAGGTAGTAAGAGCGCGCTGATTTGAATGGGTAACATCTATATTAATATTATAATGAGAAAAGATTTGATTTTTGTATTTTGTTTGGTTGTTCCGATTTAACTCAAGATCTACGTAACCGATTCAAAACTCTTTGATTTTTATATATCAATAAATGGAACGGGTAACATAACTATATTTTATTATTTTTAACATATTTTTTAATCATTTTCAAAATTTCAATATTTTAAGTGTCTTTCTAAATCTGAATGATGCAATACGTCACTATTGCTATGTCATTTTTCTTCGTTGTCAGAATTATGAAACTTTTGATACCTACCGAAGCGAAGGCGGACGTCTAGTATCGTTTAAAGCCTAACTGGATTCCAGCCCTGAATTCCAACACTGTAATAATTATTGTAAAGTCTTCGAGCCAAGGTAAAACTTGCACCGATAAAAAAATTATATGTATATACACATACACATGCCATCTTCTTCTTTAATTTTTTAACATAAAGTTCATTTTGCAACAGCATGAATATTGACGTCATCTGAGAGAAAGGCTTACTGGAACCGTTCAATTGAAACAGGTCACTCGATACCTCACTTTTTACACGTGTCCATTGACATAGTCTACGTCAGTATTCAGTCATTGATGAAGATAGGTTGTGTAATTTACTATACTGAGGCTAAATATTATTGAAGTAACGATAAACAGTGACAAATTTAATGATAACGACAGTAGATACATAATATTTTTGTATAGTAATTTGCTCACCTGAAATGTGTTTTGCCTCTCTCGGGAATCAGACCCATATAATTATGTCCGTCTCCGGCACTCTATTCACATACCAATTTTTATAGAAATCGGTTTAGCCGTTTAGGCGCTGAGTGAGAGCAATCTTTCGCATTTATAATATTAGTAGAATTGGGTAATCCACAAATATACGACCTAGCAACCGAGCAACGGATCGGACGGGGCGGCTCATGATCAGTTAAGTTGACCAAACTTGGAGAAGACCTATGACCAGCAGTGGATTTTTCATCAACATAGAAAGAAAGGAAGAAACAATGAAATAGTATTTAATTCTGCTCAAAAGCAAAATACTAAAACATAAAAAATATTATAAATACAGATAATAACATAATATTAAAAACTAAAATCTAAACTTTAACAGGCATAAATGATGATGTTGTCGATGAAAACAAAACAAAATATAAATAAAAAAAGCACGATTATATTATCTTTCAAGAAATACTATTATACGTTATTGGATAAAAACTTCATAATATAAACTCATTACACTCAATATTTAAAAGTAATACATCGGATTGCCAATAACATCTTTCGATCTCATCTCAGTGGTATTTCTGGGATTCCAGGAAAGCCTTTACAAATAAATTGACAAAGAATAATATAAGTATACGTAGGGAGGCAATATAATGTATTGAATAAGTAGGTAAATACAGTTGGGAATGCGTTTGACATATTTTGTCGGAGTGATATTATCGGCTTGAAAAGTTACGTCACCTTTCATATAAATTTTATTTATAAAGATTGCTTGTGTTTGAGACGTGTGTAATGCTTAGAATTTATTTATTGCATAGTATTTTTCCTTTGATGACGCGCACTACTGGACATTACATCGTTTTACGTCGTATATTGTTTTACGTAATATTTGCAAATTAGCGTCTCGCAGCGCGGTTTAATCCGCAAAACGAAACTGAAAAGTACTGTATGAATTGATGAATGAGAGAGAGAGAGAGAGAGAGAGAGACACACAAACTTTTGTATTAATAATTAAAATATGCCTGAAATTTAAAATTTGCTCTGAGCAAGTACTATACTCACTTCTTTTTTGTATGAGAAGAAACCTAATAATGAGCTGATACTAATAATTAAATGCGGGAGATGCAAGCTTTCAGAGATTTTGTGTAATCAATGACATGCACTACTTTTCACACTGTAGTACTTCAAAACAAAACCCTTTAAACATCTGACCAATGACCTTTATGAACTGGTGCAGTGAATGACGTCACATCATATAACAGCTAACGTTGTCCAGCGAACAGTTTCCGGTCGACAGTGCGCGAGATTGCAATCAGCTGATACTGTCGAACACAATATCGGTGCAGACTATGCTAATGTTTTATGTTTTAATCTATATGAAGGGTATTATGAAGGATGAAGAACTGCGTAATGTCATTATTTTAAGCCAGTAAATTCTTGCTTTAAAATAAGTAGACTTTAGATACATGAGACCTTTATTTTGCAATAGGGCAGTATAAAAAGAAAAATTCTACCATTTTAAATTCTACCCAAATGCCATGTCAAGAAGGGTAATTTTAAAGATTTTCATGCGTATGTATGTATTTATATTGTGTGTATGTCTATGTCTTAGGCACGCTCTACAGCCTAAATGACTTGATGTATTTAAACATATGAGGTGTCATTTGATTTGTATTGATTCTGGGAGATACATAGGTATATAAAATCTCAATGTAGCGACACGAAAAAACTGGGTGTTTTCTTTTCAGTTTGTTATAAGCAGACGGGAATTTTGTTTTTAAATTAGGTAATATTATTATTATTTGACGATCTTGGTGGTTCGGTGGTATTGTGTATGGACTGCCACGCAGAGGTCGCGGGTTCGATGCCCGCTCAGTGCAAATATTTGTGTGCATGAACATGTCTATTTGCATTGGTCTGGGTGTTTCTATGTATAATATGTATGTATTTGCATTCTAGAACCAAGCTATATAAATATGCTTACTTAGGGTCTAGATGGCGTTGCGTGTAGTTGTTGTGATATTATTATTATTATATTTTGCTTGTTTATGAGAACTCTTTGTTGTCTTCTCTCAGTTTCCCCTTAGTTTCTATATATGTTGCGTTGTGTTCGGTGAGTGAGAACGCCAAACTGTGAAATGAAAAGGAATAGCATTTTTTATTTTTCGTTTCTTATTTTCTTATTCATCTCTCATTTTATTATCCTTTTACGCTTACTACAGCTTGGTTACAGATATGTTTATAGGGATATCAGAGGCCCTAGACAAGTGACATAGATTTCTATTCTATTCATAGAATAGATTAAAAATGTATGGGATTGACATAAACTAACGCCAACATTGTTGTTAGCTTATGTCAATCCCATACATTTAGAATTCTATGCCACTTGTCTAGGTTCTCAGATAACCCCCTGACTAGATACTTTGACTGCTAGCTTACTCTAGTTTGATCGATTAGGTTTGTAAAAGAAATCTCACTGCTACTTCTCTTTTCGAATGTATTTTTGTTTAGATTCTTTCCCATACGTTAAACAAAATAGAATTTTCAATATGAAAAATGATTTAAATTCGCAGTAACAGTTCACGTTTATGACATCGTTTTAAATCGTTTTGAAGAAATATTTCAATAGTTTCACTCGCCGTATTGCTAAAGATTTTCGACCGTTTCAAAGAGTGTCTAGGGGCATATCGTGTTTAAGATTTATAAGTCTAGAGTGTCTTGATATATCGTTTGGAGTCTAAGCTACTGAGTTACGTATTTTACTAGATAAAAATAGGATAATACATTGTCTGGTAGAATATAGATGGTCACATCTTTGTGTACTAGATTAAGACGACTTTGTAAAAAATAATAAATGTTAGGTAGCCTACTACATTATGTTAATTAAATATATAAATCTTAGTGTCAATTAATAAATAGCTTTGCTAAATATTCGTGAAAGGGCCGATTCACTAAAGGGCCTTATTGAGTATCAGGGACATATAGCGAAAGGGCCCAAACCATCCAAATTCCATTGTTTTTTTATTGAACAACATTAATTGACAGCGTTATTTTAAATCTTAGAGTTTAATAGTGTATTTTTTGGGTGTCTCTGTTAAAATACTTTGTATGACTGAGTTAATAAGTGCCACTTTTTGATATACTTAAAAACCTAGAATCAACTTTGAAAGAAAACAAAAATAAAAAATTCGAGGTTTTTTAGATTTTTCCATAATTAATCGTATAAATACGATAAATCTAAATAATGGCTGTACCTTGGTCTATACAAGTAAACTAGTAAAAACTGAAAATAAAAGTCTTTTTATTCGGCATAGAATGTTTTACTCCCTAAAATAAGCCAGCTTAAAAAATAAATGTGTAAAGGAGCTTATGTTTAAAATATGAGTAGGAAACTTCGAGAAATCGGCTACTTAGAAACAATATCTTAAATGTATGAAGGGCCAAAATGCAGACAGTCTGACATACTTATATACAATCTGGGTTTGAATATTTTCTTGCACAATAATTCTTCTAAATAAAGCGTGAAAAAACATCTCATAAAGCCGCCATAACGAAAACTACCATTGCAATACACTGACACGATGACTTTTGGAATAGTGTCAGTGTATTGTAATGCGTGTAGTGTGGAATAAACTAATATAATTAATATCGGTCACTAATTATTCTGACAGCGTGGTCATTATAGCAAACACCTTTCTTTGAAAGAGGCATTTGTCCAAAAGTGAACGTCTACATATTGATGCGTTACTTAAGCAATCTATTTTTTCAAACTTCAAATCTAAACTAATATTTTTTTAAGGTATGTAAATATCTAATGCATGATCGCGTCAATTCCTGTATATTTAGTTTAACTATAATATTTTATATTTGATCTTTTTGTATTTATGTTTATTTGTTTAGATTAAGCTCAATCGATTTAAAAATATTTGTCACACACAAGACGTCCACTGCTGGACATAAGCCTACCCCAATTTTCGCCACCGTGGCCGGTCGTTCGCCGCCCTCATCCATCGGTTGCCCGCCACCCTTATAAGGTCGTCGGTCCACCTTGTGAGGGGTCTGCCCACGCTGCGTCTTCCGGTTCGTGGTCATCACTCTAGAACCTTTCTGCCCCAGCGGCCGTCAGTTCTGCGAGCTATGTGTCCTGCCCATTGCCACTTCAGAGAAGCAACTCTGCGAGCCACGTCAGTTACTTTGGTTCGCCTGGGGATTTCTTTGTTTCTCAAACGATCGCGCAGGGAGACGCCTAACATAGCCCACTCCATCGCCCTCTGAACGACTTTGAGCTTTCGGATAAGACCCATAGTTAGCGACCACGTCTCTGCTCCGTATGTCATCACTGGCAACACGGTGCGGACGAGAAGATATGTTGTAGCTTCCCGAACGCTGCCCAGCCGAGTTTGTCTGTTTGAGCGGACTGTTTGTCCCAGGTATATGTACTCGTCAACGAATTCGAGCATCGAGCCTCCGACCGTAATAGGAGTGGGTGTAACATGGACATTGGTCATTACTTTAACACTCTTGTCCATGTCATATTTAGAAAGCAAAAAATAAGATACGCTATGTTTTATTATTTTAAACATATTTTTTAGTCATTTTATAAATTTCAATATTTTACGCGCCTTTGTATATCAGAATGACATAATACGACACTATATCAATGATATTTTTCGTAGGCGATTGTTGTGAGACCGAATTAAACTTTTAATACCGAAGCGACGCAAGAGCGGTAGTCTGATCTATAAATAAATTCTCACTTCTTTACAGAAGTACTACAGTATAAGTACAGTTTCGCAACTGGTTCAAATTTAATCTGTAAAATGTCTGATTAAAATGTTTTCATTGGTAAAGTCAAATATACTAGACATAATTTGAATCTGTTTGCTTAAAAACATACGAATCGTTATTTTGAAGACGCTCGATATTATATTAAAAGTGCTAATTAAATAGTTGATTTGTAAATAGATACAAGCATACATACGCTTGCATGTTTCGGTGGTACTGTGTATGAACTACCACGCAGAGGTCGCGGGTTCGATTACCGCTTAGTGCAAATATTTGTGTGCATGAACATGTCTATTTGCATTGGTCTGGGTGTTTCTGTGTATAATATGTATGTATTCACAAAAAAAAGTATATATGTATGTATATCCGCATTCTAGAACCCATAACACAAGCTATAATATATGCTTACTTTAGATCTAGATGGCGTTGTGTGTAGTTGTTGAAATATTATTATTATTATTATCCATCATGCCTATTGAGTTAGGGGTAAGTAGAGAATATAGGGCACCATTCGTAATGATCCTAACTTACGTATTTTATTAATTTTATAATTTACTATCACATCTCATCATAATTTAAAATAGATTTAACAATAAGTTAGGTACAAAATCATCACTATTGGGCATAACCTTCTTTTATCTCCACATTGACCGGTCCTAAGCTGCATTGTTTCCCAGTACCATGCTTTCTTTGTTTAATATAAATTGTCACTTTTACTCAACTATTTCATATAACAAATAAGATTCATTTGTATTTTACCTAATTAGCTTTAAAATTGCTTGCAAATTCTACCAATTTTTTTTTAAATACACCTGAAATAGTTTTTTTTTTCAATTTGCCGCAAGGGTACCTTTAAATATAAGGAACAGTTATGACTTAAAACCACAACAAAATTGACACGTTAACGCTGTTTCCCAAAAAAAATGCTAAAACAACAAAAAACCGCAAATTAAAAAAAGTCAATTAACTTCAAAGTGCCACAATTTAGAAATCCGCAGATAATTAATTAAATTTTACAATTTTATTACCTGTCTGCCTCCAGATTAGATTTAAATGGCCCATCTCTTAAAAGCAATTACCGTCAAGTCATTTAAGAAAATATCACCAGTAAAAAGTGCCTTGTTTGTTTCATGTCTCATTTATAAGTATTTATAGAACTTACAATTACTGGTGTTATTTCCGTGCGTCTATTTTAATGTGTGCTTACTGGAGGGAAACAAAATAAATTAGGTACAAAGATTTATTTTCTTTTGCTGCTGGATTTTAAGTTAAATTTGTTTTTTTTTTGTATTTAATCTTTTTGATGTCATGTAGTAATAGTAGTGCATAATATGAGTGAGGCGCTGAGATTGTAAAGTACATTAGTTTATAATTATCAGAGTTTGAAATGCCGATTAATATTTTTAGGCACATAATATTTTGCGACGCAGGTTTCAACCAAACCTATCCCATTAAACCTCTTTAGAATTCGATGTGGAGCTATGAACGTCCTACGGCTGAGATGACGAAGAAGATTAAATCAATAATTATGATTAAAAAAAAATATTTAATACATCAATAATTACTGTTAGTTACTTAATATAATTGTTATAGTAAGAAGTATTAAGTATCTTATAACAAGGTATCTTATGATACCTAATATGGTATAATAAATAAAATCTTCTACGTGACCCGTTCCAACTTTCCGCCCGTATATTCGCCAATACTAAACGAACACATTATATCGTCGTCGTTCAAATTATTTTTGCCGTATTCAACGACACGTGCTCTTCCGCGCGTGTTGATTTGACTTGAAGACTTCGAAGATTTGACTTCTACTTCAAATAATGACTTGGAATGTAATTTGTTATCATAGGATGTGACTTTAATTTTAATATGAAATGAAATGATTTGAAAATAAAGTGGTGAATAAGCGTTTATTGGCTTTTAACATCGCTGTTTTATGTTAGAATATTTTTAATACGCAAACGCCAGCCAACTTCAAGTTAGACTTAAAAGAATTTAAGTCAGTATATTAAAAATGTTATTAAAACTTTTAAAGGCGACTGTTACACTATCCGATAAGTCCTGTATGGTAGGTTTTTTACAAACATTCAATTATTACTAACCCGAATTAAGGCCTATTCAAATATAAGTGGTATTCGCTGCCACTTTGGCTAGTGGTACATACCGCGCGGATTTCGCTCAGGTATTTAGAATGAAGTTCCGCAGCTAGAGCGAAATACTGCATACCCACTCCAACAGGTGAAAAGTTCATACCTTCGTAAGCGAAACTTACTCTATATTCTACCTATAAAGATAATAAAATCCGCTTTGTTGTGAACAGTAGTATTGCCGCATACCCACTCGGATTTCTCTACCGCAAGAGGTAACGAATACCGCTCAGGTTTGAACACAAAATATTTATTTTTATTTTTATTTATTTATTAAAATATTTGTTGAATTCGGATCCACAAATCTTGCACAGTACGCAAATCCACAGTGACACCGAGATTGTCAATTGTTTATATATATTTATTCAACAAAATAAATGCATAGAGACCGATTCATTTATTCAGGCTCTACGATGCCTCAAATACGCAAAAGTTTAACCAAATATTACGTTCTTTAACGAATAAGTAGTAAATAAACAAACGCAAATAGATTTTCAAAGGCAAAACGAATAAAGTGTCACTGAAGCTAACATTGTCACAAACGTATAATCATGCGTCTTTTACTCGCCAAGAAATAAAACGCACAAGAATGATACATCGCGATTAGAACAATAAAACAATGCTAGAATTGCATTTCCAATAAATAACAACGGTATGTACGGTTACTTTGGTGTGGCTTTATTGTAAGAAGTAGCGTTTTTGGGTTTCATAACGTAACATAATTCAAAATTTATTACAATTATGAGTGTATTTAAACAACTGGCCTCGTCTTTCCCTGTCCTTTTTCTTTTAATTTGTTTTTTGTTGCATCAAGCAACAAAAAACAAATTAAAAGAATGCCGGGTCATCACCTTCCCTCTAATATGGCGAAGGTGATGATGGCTGGTCTGTGCGTCATGCTCGTGAACGGGTGCTACCTGGGATGACTGGTCAATCTTGGCATGGCATACATTTAATACTTAATTCAATATTACCTTGTAGTTCAATATGACTGAGAAATGCATTTACTATTTTTTAATTTTAATTAAAATACGTAGTCAAATTACCATACTAGATGAAACTAAATAATTGTAATCCTCTATTTTCGTTACTTTTCTTTTTTCAAAAATGTTATTAAATAATTAGTTATTTTGTAATAATTACTTTGTATGGTTCTTTGGTTGCGTTGATGTGTTAAAATTGTTAACTCATACAAAAAATTGTAATTATCTGGCGATTGAAAAGAGTGGCGTGAGTTTCTTGCCAGTTCTTCTCACAGCTCTACCTCGTCAGCGAACTGGCTGTAGGTTAATTAGCTGACTTCATGTAATTTGACTTTTCATAAGTATCATTCTGTGATCAAAATGAAATAAATACTTTGACTTTGACTTTGACTTTGACTTTGACTCAAGAGGCTTAAAAGAAGGTAGAAGACAGAACAGTGATGAGCTCTAACGGCAAGAGTTCAGCTTTTAAAAAAAGGAAAAGGAGAAGTGTGAGTGGGTAGTTCTTATCGGTAGTAATATTAGTGGGCAACCAATTGAATGAAAACAAATCAGAAGCGATTAAAGATGAAATTCTTGACGGACAAGTATGCTTTATGATTTCATTTGTTGTGATAGACCTAACCTAGATCTGGGGAATCAGACCGGAATAACTCGATATATTATTGTCTTTATTTACTGCTTTGACATCCACATTCTAAACATTCTTCAAAACATTTCAACAAAAATAATTTATTAAGTTTACTTTGCTATTAATAAATAAATATTTACTAAAACTATTTATAAAATAAATATAATATTTACGAACTAAAAATAAAATTACTAATAAATTATTTTGAAATCGCTAGCATCGCTCCCCTACCACGTACCGAAGCAGAGCGCAAAGACGGCGAGAAATATTACCACTTGGACAGTAGCAGGTGCGTTCCGACACCAATAAGAACTAAAGCAGTCTATATTCGTTCAAACTTACGGTTATTGCTCGATATTAAGCGAGTTTAAAGCATTTAGTAGTAGATTTATGTAAATATTTATTTATAGGTAAAAATTGTTATTTTGACTCGAAATGTTTTCGGTTGTAATTTTTAGATTTAAATGATATAAATTTAAATTGAAATGTCAAAGAATTTTGTTAGTATTCAAAATATGTTTGGTATGTTTGAAAAGTCAAACATTATTTATTACCATACATGTTTTATAGAATAAATAAGCGTTTTTTAGTTTCCATCCATCCATAATTTAAGAGTTAGACTCTTGTCGGTGGAACTGATGCAATTCCTGCCACTTCTCCCTGTCCAGAGCCATCTCTTTAACCTCCTTATACGACATGGCACCAGCACTTTTCTTTATTTGACTCATATAGTTTATCCGTGGTCTTCCCCTACCTCGCTTTCCTTCTATTTTCCCTTCTATGATGTTTCTTATAAAGCTGTCATGTCGTATAATGTGGCCAATCATCTTTCCTCTTCTACTTTCTATTGTCCTTAGCAAGGTCCGCTTTTCTTTCACTCTTCTCAACACATCTTCGTTTGTGATCCTCTCTGTCCAACTTATTTTCTCCATCCTCCTCCAGCACCACATCTCAAATGCCTCCAACATATCCCTTTCTCTTTGTGTCATTGTCCACGTTTCACACCCATACAGTGCTATGCTCCAAACATAAGTTTTTATAAATTTCTTTTTCACTTGTTTTGATATTTTAGATGTAAATATATTTCTGTTTTTATGAAATGTTTGTTTTGCTATTGCTATTCTGGTTTTTATGTCTTGTATACATCTAGCATCTTGTACAATAAGGCTTCCGAGATATTTGAATTGGATTACATTTTCTAATGGGTTATTTTCTATTTTTATTGTTCTGTGTGAGTTCAAACTAGCTTTGGATATGTTTAGTATTTTAGTCTTTTTAATGTTAATTTTAAGAGAAAATTCTTTAAATATGTTGTTCATGGTGTTTAAAAGTTCCCGTAGGTCATTCTGTGACTCTGCTAATGCCGCAATATCATCAGCAAATCGTATGCATTGTATTGTTTCTCCATTAAACTTAACACCCTTATCTGATGTATGTGAGATTTTCTTTATGGCTGATTCTATAAAAACATTAAAAATGAGTGGTGAAAGTGAACAACCTTGTCTTACTCCTTTCCTTATTCCTGCTCTTCATCTCTCGTTTCCGATTTCTATAATAGTTTCTTGGTTCTTATATAATTCAAATATAGTTCTTCTATCTCTAAAATCCAATCCAATTTCCTTCAATATTCTCATCATCCTCTTCCAGTCAACATTGTCGAACGCCTTTTCTAAATCTATAAATGCTATATGGGTGTTTAGTCCTATGTCCATTCTTCTTTCTATGATTAGTCTCAGGGCCAAAATTGCTTCTCTGGTTCCTCTGTCCTTTCTAAAACCGTATTGGTCGTTGCCTAAGTTATATTCTATTTTATCTCTTATTCTGTGTTGGATGATTTTCAGTATAAATTTGGAAGCTTGAGAAACCAACCTTTTTTAGTTTATTATTTCAGAAATGAATAAGGGAGAATACATACAGACAGTCATACATGTGCTTAGTAAAACTGAAACTCATTAAATTATTTACTCATGGATGTAAAGATTACCAAAATTATTGACCCATGGTTTACTATTGTAAGACTAACAAAAAAGTCTTCGGTGCCGAAGCCGGACATAAGCTATGAAGGAGACAAAACAGATTTTAAGTGCGGGAAAAGCCGTGTGGCGTGGCTAGTTACCTCATAAAACAATAAGTCGGTACTTACATTATTTATATTATTTTAAGGCTTTTAAGTTCTAAGTCTGACATGTAAGAACATAACGCGTAGGTGATAAAAAAACCAAGGGGCATAGTAAGTACAAAAGATTACAATGGAATACCTCTAACTTTTATAAGAAAGAGATCTATAAGTACTACTAGTCGAATATACAAAATCCAAGTAATAATGTGGGTTGGTCAACCCACGTCATTACACAAATGCTTGGATGAATTGGATTACAAATAACGAATAATTCGAAATACAAATTTACGAATGTTTATTTATTTTCTAAATTTACTTTTACAACTATATGGAAATACTTATTTACAAACTTATTTATAAAATGGATATACTTATTACTATTTTACTACTATACTATTTTACGAGTACGCACATATTTTATGACATTTATGACACAGTGATATTAAAATAAATACTCGTAAGTACCTACTTACAAAAGTAAGATCTTGATGCGTATCATAGTTTGATTAGTTTTTTCAGACAAAATATTAAAAAAAACTAAAATAAATTAAAATATTATTACTTACCTTCAACAAATTTAAAATAAATGATTTAATATTTTCATCAAGATAATAATAACTTACCTAATCGTAAAGGTATTTAAATTTTCTTCATTCAATATTTTTCACATTTTATTCTCATTCATTTGTTACGTAAACTCGTGATATTTCTCTCTTCTTCATTTATATAATTAATTTAATAAGGAATATTATATGTAAATAAACAAATTAAAATTTTATGATTATTTTTGATTACCTATCTCTTAATAGTATAAAAAAAAATATCTGATCTGTTTATTCGCTTCTTTTAAACCATGCAACGGTTTAGATACAGTTTTCATTTTAATTTAGACAGTTTAAGTTCAATAAGTTCAATCTTTATAATACAATGCATATCTGCTTATTTTAATGAAAACAAGCCGAATTTTTTAAAACTAAGACGTGAATAAAATATATAATACCTTTGTGCAAAGCCAGGATGAGTCACCAGTTTAGAATATACTAACATTCAATGTACGAATCTAGTTTTAGGAAGCAACATATTACAAAGATCTCAAGATATCCAAAGACAATTTTACCCTCTCCAAAAACGTAAAAAACACTCTTTAGATAAATATCACAGAGAAAAATTAAATAAACGGTAGGCTTTCTCTACTACGACCGAAAAAAGAATTCGTTCTGTATTCATTGTTTTGGTAATACTTTGGGGAATACTCGCGTTATGATATCTGAAAAAAAAAACGAAAGCTCTCATTGTGATGCATAGCACTGCTAGTTGAAAGCTGCTGAAAAGATAAACGAATAAGATTAACAGAATTCTATTCATCGTTTTATGTATTAACGTTTTTTAGGTTAGTAGCTAACATTTTTTTTAATAATAGTAATATCACAACAACTACACAGAACGAAAGTAAGCATAAGTTATAGCTTGTGGTACAAGTTCTTGAATGCGGATTTACATACATAAATAGATTTTTTTGTAAATACATGCTTATTATACATAGAAACACCCAGACCATTGCAAATAGACATGTTCATGTACACAATTTTTTGCACTGAGCGGGCACTGAACCCGCGACTTTTGCGTGGCAGTCCGTACACCGTACCACCGAACCACAGTGGTCGTCATTTGTTTTGTATAAGATCTATCAAAATGCAATAAATTGGTTAAGCCTTATATTTATTACATGCTTTCTGTGACGCAGGTTCACCCGCATCTTTGCTTACCACTTTGCTCCGTCGCCAGTAGCGTGATGTTACATAGGAATATAGAAAAGTGTGTTTCAGGCAATTTTTAAAAAATTTTCTCTCCGTAAGAATCATCCTCGTACTTCAAAGAATATTATAAAAAAAAAAATTTGCGAATTCGGTTCAGCTGCTCTCGAGGTTTGCGCTTAGCAACACATTTAGCGATTCATTTTTAATTATAGATAAACTTTAAATCGGAGATAGGCTATATTCATTGAAAGGCCATTTATATTAAGTTAGTTTAATTATGGTTATAAGGCAGTACTAGCCTATTCGCCTATTAGGAAGATATACAGATCGATCACTTCGTTAGTTCAAGGTAAATTGGCAACGGCAATTTGTTATGAAGAACAATAAGTTTTACTGTTTGGAAGCAGTAAAATTAGAGTTAGTAAAAGAATACATTATATGTCGTGACAAGGAATCAAGTCTTGAATATTTCTGAAGTTATTTTCTTTTTTTTTGTAGATTCTCTAGTATTTTTTTTTATTGTGCAAATTTTAGTAAATTCATCGATGGCAGTGTCACTTAATCAGCAGAAATAAAAATATAATTATATTGCGTTTAAAAATAAATAATAAAATATTTACATCGAAGATTGTGGTTTCTATACAATTATGGCAAACCTCAAATTATAAAATATGTATTGCATCAGTTAATTTAAAGGAAAACCTATATTAAAACAACACTGAATAAAAATAATACCAACACGGTTTTTACCAGTCATAAATTGGAAGCCGTCACATAAAGTAGAACATAATCTGGCCATCAATAATGAACCTGAACAAACCAAAAGAGAAAATAACTTTAAATTAGCCTTAGCCGGCATTACTTATTGTAAGAATTTAAGATTAAGACAAAGTTCATTTTAAATTTATATTTAGTACTCCATTACATTTTGTTTGGAACTCATTAATTTTAACTTAAATCTTTGAAGTTGGGTTTGAAATCCTTGATGATCCTATTTTTTATGTTACGCATTATAAGAGAAATATTTTATTTCCTGATATTTAGATCCAAATCCAGTATTTATTATCAAAGTTAGTTATTTAATTGAGTTGCAACATGAAAGGATATATCAATGTTATTAATAATTGATTTGTTTGTTTAAGTGGTTACCCATGAAATATGTATTAGCCAATACGCGTATTATAAATAAAAGTTATTGGTCACTATGCGTGGCTTATGCCTCCTGCCAAATAAAATTTAAATACTGATTAAAAAAAAAATCAAACATTGTCTGACAATCATCTCTATGACTATTGTTTATGGTAAAATATTGCTAACTTACAAAACTCATTCCTACTCTTATTCTACAAGATATGTCCATCTCTGGTTCCGTGTCCATTACTGGTGCAATTCCTTACGTATTTTTCTTATGAAATATATTCTTTGAATTTTTCTGAGTAAAGCTCTATACTTCGTTACTGAATCATACGCTTGAATAGTTCGCATTTTGAAGAATGTCGACTGAAATTTAGACTGCACAAAGTACTGACACAGACGTACTCAAAGCAGATCAAATAAAATCTTTATAGTTTTCGACAAAAGTCACGTATTCTAAGAATACCTATTTTAACATTTTGATTATAAAGTCAAAACATTTTTTTATATTCAGTATCATTTTACAAATATCTGTCTCCCTAGAAAAAATGATGTGAATATTTTTTTATATGACAAAACTTTATTTTAACTCTAGCCAATGAAATAATTTTATCAAAGTTTCTGCCTTAATTTGAAAGTAACAGTAAATTTATGCAAAGTTTCAGTGCTCTGTCGAAATCCACTTGGAGCAAGAGATTGCTAAGCGCACTAAGTACATTCTTAAGTACTGACAAGTTCTTAATCCCACAAAATCGTCCCGTAGTGTCTGTGTCTCACAAGCTTTCGTCACTTACTCTATCAAACTTCCAAATGATATACAGTAGTGGACATTTATGTACTATCCGGACTATTATTGCAGAAATTCATGACGTGACGAAGTATACTCCATAAAATTATTCATAGATCATAAAAAAGAAATATTGCCCATTTCTTCATTTTTATACCTACTTGTGTTATAATCTCGTGTATGTTTGTAGCGTGTAATTTTAGCAAAGTAAGCATTCATGAGTTGCGATGGCGTTATGTGTGAGACGCAGCGTTCCGTGTCGATCAAGTAGCAATTTGCCTTTCAGAAAGTCATGTAGAATTTCCAAATTTAAGTAGAACAAATTTAAGAATTTTAAACTCAATGCCATAAAATTGAGTTTAACCTACTTCAAGCAGAACATACAAGCAATTTATTCTTAGCCAACGATTAATACACCAAAGTACTGAGCGTAATATATCACTGGTTTACGGCACCAGAAATTACTGAACAAGATTTGTCTCTAAATGGCTGAGATATCATTTGGTACATAATAGAAATAAAGTATTTTTTTAACAAATTGAATTAAGTACATATATAAATTTGTCATATTCCTCTGTTCAAAGCATATTATCAACTGTATGGAACACTATATGTGTGATGTGTATAGACGACTTGGCGACGATATAACATCACGCATTTACCCCTTGTATGGGTAAGAAGATCTGTATTATAATGCACCTAAGTTTTGTTAGTTATTTTATATAGTCTGTTGAATGATATAAGATGGCTTCCATTATGACGGCTATACAAGTCATTTTGCCGGATACCGAAGTCAAGGCCGGTAATGTTCTTCGAGCATTTTTTTTTATTCGATTTCGGTGGCTAACAAGCATACCTGATGGTAAGTGGCAACTGTATGTAACCTATAGAGATGGCTGTGTTTTCAAAACATTATGAAAGTAGTAATGCTTAGAAAACACAACCAAATCGTTGCCGACCACGGAGAAAAGGATGAGGAAGGAAAAGGGAAGAGGATCAGGATCGATGGGGTATTTGGGCTGCCGACGCTCTCACTCGTAGAGTGAAACACATTAGTGTGAAAACTAATATTGTTACGTCGATCTTCTATGAGAGGGTAGTACTTCCCCGGTCGATCCGGCCCATTCATGCTGAAACCAGCGTGGATTTACTACCGTATGTATGTATGCATAAATGCATCAATGGATTTTAACATAATATAATGAGGAATCATTAGATTTGTATTAATTGTGAGAATGACATAGGATAAATAATATTGCAATGCCACGTCGGCACAACAAAATATGGTATTTTTTTCTTTTTAGTTTATTTTAGACAGGCGGGCATTTTGTATGTCAATAATATATTTTGTTTGTTACTTCTACTTAAACAAAATAATAATAATAATAATAATATGTGGACACTATCACAAATCGTCATCTAGTACCAAGCTAAGAAGAGCTTGTGTTATGGGTACTAGATAATTGAAATATAATACATATACTTACTTTTTTTTTTTTTTGTAAATACATACTTAAAATACATAGAAAACACCCAAACTCGGTTTCGGCTTAAAGATCTTTATTTCTCAAAGAACATTACATTGTTCACAAGAGAAACTTAACTAATTTACATTAGGTTATTTTTAAACAGGCGTTCAGACTAAATATAATATGCAGTAATTTTGACAATTATAATTGTTAAAACAGCTTATACAAACATTAATTATTATCTAATAGATGTAGTTTTAATCTTTTCTTAAATATGGGTAACGATGCAGATTCTTTAACACTTTTCGGTAATTTGTTGTATAGCCTTACTCCCTCAAATTGGATATTTTTCTTACCGTATAAAGTTCTAACTGATGACACTTCTAAATTATCTTTGTTTCGTGTGATATACTTGTGTGATTTTTGTTTAAATGATAGTTGTGTATGTGTGTTAGTGGTTAATATTTTCCTTATAGTTAGGCATGTGTGATAAGTATATAATTGTTCCAAGTTAAATAATTTAGTTTTTTTGTACAGTTCTACTGTTGGCGTTAGGTATTTATAGTTAAAAAGCACTTTAATTACTTTATTTTGTGTTCGTTGGAGATATTGTAAATTTGTTTTTGCTGCTTGGCCCCACACCTGGATTAGGTACTCTAGATGAGGCTTAACTAAAGTATTGTATACAGTATGTCTTATGTTATATGGTACACATTTCGCAATGTTACGTAGTGCACCTGTGAGTGGTATTATTTTGGATTTTATGTAGTCAATATGTGGTTTGAAAGTGAGCCTATTATCTAAAATTAAACCTAAATATTTCTCTTGATTTGATTTTTTTAAATTTTGATTGTTTATTATAAGGTTTGGGTAATTCGAAATTTTCTTATTTTTTGCTGAAAAAATTATGTATGAGGATTTACTAACATTAATTGATAAAAGATTTTGTCTAAGCCAGATATCCAATAGGTGGAGATCTTTTTGAGTTTCATGAACGATATTAGTGATGGAATTACCATAATAAAAAAGACACGTATCATCTGCGTACAGTGATATATGTCCAGTCAGTCCAGCAGTGCTTATATCGTTTATATATATAAGAAATAACAGCGATTTCTTATATATATATAAACTATATAAAATATACTATATAGATAAATAACTATATAGATATATATAAACTGAAGACAAATACATCATATGTTCATCACACAAATATTTGCCTTCCGCGGGAATCGAACCCACGACACCTGGCGTCGCAGTCAGTTACATTAACCACTAGACCAACGGTGCAGTCTAAGATATAAAATATAAATATATATCTAAAATATAAATATATGCAGTCAAAATTAAAAGAAAATACGTGAGCTGATAATTAGTTATTTTTTTTAATTAACCAAAATTATCATGTTTCTCTTATTTTTTCACAAACTTACCTATAATCAATTAAGATCAAAAATAAAAATGGCGAAAAAGGGCTGGTTAAACACTTCTGCTTACCCCTTCGGGGATAAAAGGCGTAAAGCTATGTATTCATGTATGTATGTCCTAGTTATGTTCATTATAGGGCTTAAGGGCCTATGAGCATTGATTTCTATATGTATTAGAGAAGTCCGGCGCGGCGGAATGGCTTGTGGCACAAATATTTGTCGATAGTAATTATGTACGAAAAACTTTGATTAGCTTAATCAAATCCTAGTAAAGTCCAATAAAGAACTGTTTATAGCAATTACTACTATAATTATAACCTCAAAATTTGCAGATACCTAACTATTTATTAGACAGGAACATAGTACCTACATGTAATTATCTCGGCAGCTGCTCCAATAATACTGTTAATATTATTGCAGAAACTATATTACGGGATATTAAACTCGTTACTAAATTAATATAATAACGTTGATCTGTTATTACCAAATGGAGAATTCACTGAATGGGAACGAACTAGAAGTGGAAATGGGTATATTTTGCTAATGATAGCGTTGAATCTAAGTGGTTTTGTTTGTCAGCTTTTTTGGCTGTGACGTTATTTATTAGATAGCCTAAAATCTTTTTGTAAATAAATGGGAGGCCTTGTTTTGCCGCAAAGTTATTGGCTCCAGTTCAGAGTTTTATTCTTAAATATGCGTTCCTTATTGCGGTAGTAAATTTGTTTTATTTCAAACGTAAAGTAGTGGGTTGTCCACGATTTTATCCGTTTAGATTGTTGAATCTGGTTCTGTTGCAAAAAAGTTTCACATTAGTTGACTTCTACTTATAAATTAATAATTCATAAAGCTAAAATAAATTAATAAGTTAAAATATTAATCAAAGTAGGTCGTGTATAAATGGAAACATTATTAATCTACACTAATATTATAAAGAGGAAAGATTTGTATTTTTGTATGCAACGAATAAACTCAAAAACTACCGGACCGATTTCAACATTTTTTTTACCATTAGAAAGCTACATTATCAATGAGTAACATAGACTATATTTTTTCCTCGTACTCCCACGGGAACGTGAACCACGCGGGTGAAACCGCGTGACATCCGCTAGTTATTAATAAAATGTATAACAAAAAAAAATCTAGTATTTTCTACAAACATTGAATTGACTAGGTCTTACCTTCCTTTTTGTCTTCAGGAGCTGGCGGCCTCCGTACCACGGAACTGCGAATAATGCCGCGGGTCGTTCAACGTGATAGGAACGTGACGATGGCGTGCCTCTACGAACTACACGATTATGGAATATACTCAGTGAAGTGGTACAGGGGCACACAGGAATTCTACAGATACTCGCCATTAGAGAACCCGACGACAAGAGTCTTGCCCGTCAATGGGATAAAAATTGATGTAAGTATTTCTGGAGTGTTGTATAGCTAACTTATTTTCTCTTTATGGCAATTTATTTTTAATACATCATTTTACCTTATCATTATTATTTAGGCCTAAAGCTGAACCTACTAGATCAAATCTTATCTTTACATCTGTCAAGCGATCAACAACACTATTTGCGCTCCAGTGTAAAATAAATCGTTTCCGTTGCAAAACAGCAGAACAATAAACATAAACAGTGCCAAAGTGTTAGGCAGTGCTCGCAGTCGTTGTGATATTGTTATTTTGGTGTAAAACAAGAATTAACATTCCAAAATCAGTGTGTGAAAAACGAGTTTGACATTGTGTATTAAATATTTTTTTTAGTTCGTACCCTCAAAAAATTAAATGTTCTGACAGTGACACTTGTGACAATAACATTTCTGAAATCTGCCACCATAGTCAAGACACTGCCCACTTCCGGTGTTGCCAGTTAGCATACTACAAAATAAATTCTACCGATTTTTAATTCAAAGTAAATATTGTATTACGCCCTATAACTATTTATTAACTACTTGAGACGATACGAGGATTATTTAATTCGCTTTAAAGGATGAATTGTATGGCATGTAATGGTCCTACGGGTGACGAAGATAAACTTATATGCTATGGCTGTCGCGATAGCTATCATTATCAATGTTGCGGTATGTCGAGAGAGATTTATACCGAAGAGTATCTTGTAAAACATCGCAGATGGACCTGCCCACAATGCATAAATATTACTCGGCGTAAGGGAGACAGTACACCAGTCCGTAGTAATAGCTTTAGTTCTTCCACCACAGGAACACAACATATACAATGTGTTAACGAAATCCCGCGCACATTCTCACAACAAACATCACCCACGCGCATTTCTCAATCAAGCGAACAACGATCGGATGCAAGCGTATATCCTACGACCGCTTTGAAGCTTTTATATATAATAAATTCAAAGAATTTAGATCATCAATTACTCAAGAATTCTCAGTTTTTGTTGACAAAAAGATTGAAGCAGCTGTTGGAGAACTTAAAGAAGACTTCACTAAAACCACCGACTTTCTAAAAGATGAACAAGATGACCTAAAAGACGACCTAGCTCGTACTCATTCTCATATAAAATTACTTGAAACTGAAAATCTAAAACTGCAAGCAGATTTGACTGGTATTTCCCGTCGCTTAGGAGTCCTTGAAAAGAACTCTCGTGGCTGTAACGTGGAGGTGCAGTGCGTCCCTGAGACACGCAGCGAAAACCTATATGTCATAATTAAAAAACTACATGAAATTGTGAACCTACCTTTTGATGAAAAATATATATGTGGCTTACGTAGGGTAGCAAAGCTTAACCCAAGTTCTGACAGACCCCGTAACATATTACTTACCCTACAGTCTGAGCGCCAGCGAGATGTTCTCTTATCAGCTACGACGCGTTACAATAAAGCTTACCCACAAAACAAGCTAAACACACGTTTATTTGGATTTGAAGGGGAAAGCCGCGCGATCTACCTTGCTGAATACGTGTCTCCAGCTACTAAAGAGTTGCATGCTGCCGCCAGGAAATTTGCTAAAAACTCTTTATATGACTTTGTTTGGATCAAGTATGATCGTGTTTATATCAGGAAGGACGAGAAGTCACCAGCCATACATGTCAAAAACATTGCAGTTCTAGATAAATTGAAGAAGTAGATAGATTTTAATATAAATAACGCCTCCTCTTTAACCGTAGGTCTTATAACTGGATCACTTATATTATAACATGCTTATTATGTACTAAAATGTAAACAGAATCAGGTCAAAAATATCCGAATTATATCTTAATGTACTTAGCCGTGACTATGATTGTATTTGTCTCACTGAAACTAATTTGAACAGTAGTGTTTTTGATAAGGAATTACTTGATTCGCGTTATAATGTGTTTAGAAGAGATCGTGAAACATCTTGTAACAAAAAAACAGAGGGTGGGGGTGTTTTAATTGCAATAAAAAACAGTTATAATGTAATTCGTCGTGACTCATGGGAAAATGATCTCGAAATTATATGGATATCCATCCTGCCCGATGTTAAGCACCCCAACCGTTCTGGAAATATCAACTTATGTCTTTGTTATCTGCCACCGGATTTGTCTGCGTCTGACCTTACAAGCCTCCATAATAACCTGCAATTAACAATTAATAACTTGGATGCTAGAGACATAAATATAGTACTAGGTGATTTCAATGTACCTAGCTTGACCTGGCATCTTAGTACCAATGGTCTGTACTTAACACCCAGTTCGCCCTCAGACTTAAGAGCCAGATTACTCTGTGATTCTCTGTTACTATGCAACCTATTTCAATTAAATCATGTGCACAATGCTCTTGGACGTTGTCTCGATTTAGTCTTGGCCTCTGTGCTGAAAATTAAAGTTTCTCAGACTCATCCCCTCTGCCGTGAAGATCGCCATCATCCTCCGATCGAAATCCATTTACCAAATGACTCTATAACTGCTTCTAGACACTTAAGACCTAATTCCCAGTGTTGTTTTAATTTCTTAAAAGGTGACTATTCTAAGATTCGGGATAACTTAGGTAAAGTGAACTGGCTAGATACTTTGAATACAATTGAAGTGGATGCTGCAGTTGACAGCTTTTATGGTGTAATAAATGAAGCTATAATTAAACATGTACCGATTAAAATATTAAATAATGATACTTACCCCATTTGGTTCTCTGCCGCACTGAAGAAATGCCTTGCTGAAAAGAAAAAATACCACAAGCGATACAAAAGATTTGGTAATCCGAGAGACTATGACACTTTCAGCCTGCTGCGGGACAGATCGAAGTCTCTTTTAGGAGCATGTCATGATGCATACATCGCGTATACTGAGCATTCACTTAGTAGTGCTCCTAAATTATTTTGGAACTTCATCAATAATCGCAGAGCTAAAACAGGCGTTCCCAGTACTATTACTCTTGGTAATAAATCCTGTTCAGATAGTCAGGGTATCTGCGAACTGTTTTCTGATTACTTTGTGTCTGTTTTTGATGATTCGCCAGCACCATGTGATATTCCTCAGGAACAGCGCTTTAGTAGCACACTATCGAATTTGGTACTATCGGATTCAGATATTCGTCGAAAACTTAAAGCTCTTGATGCCAAAAAAGGAGCTGGTCCTGATGCATTGCCTCCCATATTCTTAAGAGAATGTGCTGCACAATTTTGCGTTCCCTTAAATATTATTTTTAACCTTTCCCTTAATTTAGGCGTTTTCCCCACGTTGTGGAAGTCTGCAAACATCGTACCTATCCTGAAGGGTGGTGACTCTGGGTTATGCGAGAACTACAGGCCCATTAGCATACTCTCTAGCGTAGCTAAGGTATTTGAGTCTATTGTGTACGACAGCGTTTACACTCACGTAAACCCTTTTATAACAGAGCGACAGCATGGTTTTGTTAGGCAGAAGTCAACACTTACGAACTTGTTAGAGTACAAGCAATATTTATGCTCAGCTTTTGCAAGGGGTGGTCAGGTGGACTCCATTTACACCGATTTCCGGAAGGCCTTCGACAAGGTTAATCATTATATACTTTGTCGAAAGCTTTCCTGGTACGGTATTCATGGTAATTTGCTAAGGTAGATCCAATCTTACCTGTCTAACCGCAGTCAGATTGTTGCAATGAAGGGTTTTAAATCGTCATCGAGGTCTATTCGATCTGGTGTGCCTCAGGGGTCGCACCTAGGGCCACTGCTCTTCAACATATTCATAAACGACCTTGTGGACAGGTTACAGTGTCCATGTCTTCTTTATGCTGATGACCTAAAGGTGTATACCTCATTGACTAATAAAAGTGATTGTGAATTTCTACAAAAAGATGCCCTCACTATAGCCAGTTGGTGCTAATCAAACTGTATGTACCTCAACATCGATAAATGTTTAGTCGTGTCATTTACTAACAAACGGAATATAAAAATTTTTGACTACAAATTAGAGGGTACAACCCTACAACGTATGTCAGTAGTAAAGGACTTGGGTGTTCGATTCGACTCCAAACTCACTTTTCGTGACCACTATGATGACATAGTTAATACACACAACTTATTGGACACATAAACTTATTGGATTCATATTCAGAGCTACCAAGAATTTTAAAAACTCATCTAGCTTTATCTACCTTTTCAACACCCTTATAAGGACCATTCTGGAATATGCCAGTGTCGTTTGGTCGCCTTGTTATAAAGTGCATACCGACAGACTTGAACAAGTGCAAAATAAAGCCCTAAAATTTATTGCATTCAAAAGCCGATCAACTTAGTCTTATTCACAATTCGCACGCCACGCTTCATAAATCTTATCATTTAACTTATTGGGATGAAATCATCTAGGCCGCAAGCTGACTTCCTATAAAGAGAGACTATTATATTTCAGAACCTCCACACTCAGTTCACGTCGGCATATTCAGGACCTATTATTTTTACACAAATTGATACACTCACAAGTTACTTCTTCGCCGCTGTTGTCATGTCTAGACTTTAATGCTAAACCCAATCCAAGACATCCAAAACCCTTCGTATTAAACGTTTATACAAACAACACCTCTTTCTATAATCCTCTTACCCGTATGTGTCGTGCTTACAATGACTTAGTTACTTCCGCTGGTAGAGATGCGAATAGAACGGCTGATATTGATTTGTTTAACCCTAATTACATTTCCTTTCGAAGGAATATTTTTGGATACATAGACTGCATTAAGTTTTTTTTTTTTAATTTTCTATATTCATTAATAACGTTAATGCTGATAATGTAAAAACACTAACTGCAACTGTTTCCAAAATTTTAATATAATTTTTATTAGTTGATCTGCACGGCAACGTAGCTTTTGTATTATAGTGATGTTTGTGCTTAGCAACCTTATGCATGTTGTGTGTATTATTATAGGTTTGCATTCTAGACTAAGAACATTTGTCATTAAATCTTGTTAGCTGTAAGATGAATGTAAACTGTTTGTACACCTAATAAAATAAAATAAAAAAATAAAAATAAAATAAATCCTTTTGGGCCTTTGGGTTACTTTATTTAGGCTCTTTAGCACCATATCTCGTTAGTGAACTGGCTGTAGGTTAATTAGCTGACTTCATGTAATTTTGACTTTTCATAAGTATCATACTTTATGATCAAAATGAAATAAATGCTTTGAGTTTGAGTTTGAGTGCTGGAATGGTAGATTGTATCTGAAACTTTCAAAAATATATTATACAGTGACGCACTCTACGTTCACGTAGATAAGTTGACAAAAAACCAAACAAAACAATAAACTTTATTTTGCTCATAAACAACTCAAGCGTCCCTAGCATTACTCTCTCTGGACTCTGCTAAGCCGCTGCCTACCGTGAAGGGAGTGAGGTAGGTGAAAGGATTGGGGGAGGTGAGGAAAAGGAATTGGGGGAAAAAAAAGTGACTTGTTACTTCATCATAACCATTTCTGGAATTAAATGCCTGTTTATTTACTTTTTATGGTTTTGGTAGACCCAATCACTTACCTTATATTTTGTGTGATATTTCATGTTTTCGCAATATTCCTTAGTTTTGTTTCATTATCTTATAGGATAGCCTATTTTTTTAACTAAATTGCAATGCTGTCATCTGTAATCATTAGCTGACTATATAATTCTTTCACAGAGGTTAAGATCTAACGAAACGCACGTGGTCTTACTGCGGGTGCTACCAAACCTTACTGGGAACTACAGCTGTGAGGTGATCCTAAACGCTCCAGCGTCCTACCCACATTATATCGCCACAGCGAGGCTTGACGTTGTTGGTACGTATATTATATATATTCTGTTTTAGTAAAATACTTATAACTAACACGTGCAAATATAATGATAGTCTAAAGTATCTCGGATAGTAAATAATAATAATAATATTCTACCACATTCACACAGCACCATCTAGCCCCAAATTAAGCAATTATATTTGCTTGTGTTATGGGTACTAAACAACTGATATACTACTTATATACATTTTTTTTTTGTAAATACATACATATTATAGATAAATTACACCCAGACACAGAACAAACAATAATGCTCATCACACAAAGGTTTGTCCTGGGTGGGAATCGAACCCACGACCTCCGGCTTAGCAGTCAGGGTCAGTAACCACTAGACCAACAGGCCAGTCAACTCTTGACCAGTCTTTTCATTTAAACATACTAATTTATCAGGAAACAACAATATGATAACCAAGGGACTTAACTCATTATGACATAAGCTGAAAGACTTCTACTGGACATTAGTCTCCCTCCATTTTTGCCACCTTAGCTGGTCGTGGGCCGCCCTCATCAATCAGTTACCCGACTTAACTCACTGCATAGTACATTAAGCAAAGTGGTATCACTTTAATAGAGTAGATCAAATAGGATAGAAAATATGTATCAAGGTAAAAACCACTGTCATCATAACAGAATGTAAATTTGAATATACTCATGTTGTATTTAAATGCTAAAAGTTAAGTTTAAAAGCTGGGTTGCCTAAAGCTTAATTAATTGAATTTTAGAAATATATAGTTATAACCTTTTCAATATAATGTAGTACTATAAATTGTTGATAGCACATAACGCCGAAAGATTCTCGAAATTTCATATTCAAAGTATGATAACAATTTCTAATTCTAAAATGCATTCTTCACGTTTAAACAAAAAACAAATCTTATTAATGTAGAATTTTAACTAAACTTATTATCAGTCTCTTTTGCGTTAGTAACAGCTAAGTTGTATAAGTTCAGCAATATCTAAGAGCCAGCCAGATAAGAACCTTTAGTTGCTATACAATTTGTGCCAAAAATATCTCACATGCGAAACTTGGCTCATACATTTACCACAATAGCTGATGAAAAGTTAAGATTATTGTACTGATAACATAGTTTTATTTAAAAGTAAATGCTTATTGGGTAATAAATTTTGATTTTCATTATGCAATATGTCAGTGAGTATACATACTTGACCGATTTATTAGTCTGCAAAAATTAAAAGGTTCCAAATTTAGACAGACTAGCCATACTATATAGTTGGCAATAGCTGAGATAATAAATTGTTAAATATATTATTAATATCCCGAAAAGACGTCCCGCTCCTCCAAGAATTTCTACTTTACGAGATGTCGAGCTGTCCTCATGCATCGATTGCCCGTCACCTTTAATAAAATAAATAAATAATGCTACCGAACTGAGTATTTTTATTACAGTTAAAATCACAATTATTTTTAGTTTGAGGTTTTGTTGTTTTTGACATCGAATAATGAAATGTGCAAACTTGTTAGCACTTAGCTGTGCAAGAACTCACGCGGCTGTTGCACTTTAACTTGCATTTTTAATTTAAGATTCGTGAAGCTGATAGGCCTTTTAACTGTTACAAGAAATAATAGAAAATACAGTAACAATGCTAATAAACAATACCAAGCGATTGCGTAAGACAAAAGGTAATTATAGGGGATCAGTACGTAAGAAAACTGAGAAGTAAGCAAGGCCTCCGGCACTTTTATTCTCTAAACGAAATGCAATAACACGGATGCTATGAGCTAACGCAGATTTTCTTCGAAAGAGTATTCTTTCTCATTTATAATGAAACCAGCTAGAATCTACTGTCATTTAATACGTACACGAAGAAAAAACATTTCTAAATACTTAAATGTACATTATATTTTGAATGGGCTATAAGAAAACACCAACATTACCATTATCTATCATTATAAGAAATAATTTATTGCCAACCAATAACTATAAGTCAAAACTGCAGCAGAGCTTACTTTCTATGTTTCATTATTAATATCGCTACGAGTACTCTATATCCAATAATAGGTAATTCACTTTATTACTTCAATAACGCAACAGGAAAATGGCAGATAAATAACTGACCGGACTGACCTAAATATTTTTGATATCCTTGTCAATGACATCTAAGTGTTTCATCTATAGCTTCTAATGATATCAAAAATAAGATTTTAATGAAATATTACTTTCATTGATTGGGATAATACTTTTATTGTGACAGCAGTGGATTAAGATGTATATAGTCATGTAAAAACTCGGACTTATAAAAATATATAAGGGTAATATCGTCAATTCTTGAGCAAGCGTAATGTTTAACGCTTTTTGTTCTAAAAAAATGCAACCAAGACGTTACCGACCATAACTGGAGAAGGCTATACCCATCTCCAGTTAAGGTCAGTAACGTGATAGCGTAAAAAAATGAAAAGCGAAGGAGTATAATTATTCACAGGTTCTGTATGTTATTTAATTTTTAGAAACTTTATTGGCGACATTGTTTCATACCTTTTGTAATTATAGAACTGTATGTTTCTTATGCCGCAATAAATAATTAAATTTTCTATCGAAGTATTGTAGATCATTTGCTTAAATAACACCTTTATTCAAAATGTCAGCTGATATAACATCTCTGAACTTGACAAGATAATTCTCCTAACTTCTAGTATAACACCAAGTAATTAAAAACCTTAATCAAAGTACGTAGATAGCTTACAAGAAATTATAATTGCAAAGATCTTAAACAGAGCTTGGTCTTAAAATAACTCTAAAATTGACCTTCTGCGACATTCAATTTTCTAAATTTTCGCTATTTCGTTTGTCGGGTTGAGGTCGCAGGTGCCGTCGCCTTCTATTTTACTACCAACGGACCCCTTTGTGTTTCACATCACATTTTTATGATTCCACCTTTGTTGCCCATTGTCTGTTACGGTCAAAGAGTTTTAATAATACGCGTTTCGCAGTATCTTTTTGGAAGAACACGTAAATGCGAAGGTGGAATTTGCAAAATTTGATAAGAGCGTTGGAATTGAATTTCGTAGATTCCGTATAATAGTTACTTATGCATTTTTTTAGATGAATCTGCGTTAACTAGAAATGCTTCAAAGGAAAGTTTTGTTCGGTTGTTTTACTGGAGAGCCTTTAATAACGCTTAGGTTTTATAACCGTGGTCTGAGAAAAGCGCCTGATTATGCAGCGCCGCATAAAGCTTCGTGAAAGATGCTTGGGTTGCCTATTTTTGCTATGTTTTTTGTTCCATTTTATGGATACCTCAATAAAACATACATCTTCGACCATTTGTATTAGAAGTGCAAATATTATATTTATATTATTATATTATATTATCACGGTAGTAGATCCACGCTGATTTCAGCATGAATGGGTTGGATCGTCCGGGGAAGTACTACCCTCTCATAGAAGATCGACTTAAGAGTAGTAGTATCCGTACTACTGCGTTTCGTTCGGTGAGTGAGAGCGCCGGAGGCCCAAATTCCCCCCTTCCTCTTCCCTCACCTCCCTCATTCCCTTCCCCTAACCCCATTCCCAGCCGCCATAGTGGAGGCCACCATACCAGCAGTTTAAGACGATGGCTTCTGGTACAGTGGCCGCCACTTCTGGATTCCACTGACTGCTTACCATCAGGCGGGGTGGAGTCACTTTGGTAGGATACAATATAAAAAAAAAAAAAAAAAAAAATTGCAATGTTGAAACTTCGACAAATATTTAATTTAATTTATGGGGTTTTAAAATATCTCTCGCATAAGATAACAAGCTTCGTGTCACGGAGTACAGAACTGTACAATTAAAAAACGTACAAGAACACCACTCCGACTGCCTGACTGGTGACTATGACAAAACCTTTGTTTTTTTTTAATTTTTTTTATTCTATTTATTCAGAATCTCCAACAAAGAATATACACTACAATTTACACGGTTCATTTCACAAAAACTTTTCATGTGTACTCCTTCAATTATAGGAGACCACAGCATGCATTTAAAAAATATTTAGAACTAAGTTAAGTATCTAATATGTTACACAATAAAGAAAATTAAACAAATTTAAACAAAGCAAGGGGACAATTTAAACAGTAGCAATCTGTATAATACATACGTACACCAACATGTAATTTAATACAATATAAAACACCAAATAAACATGTTAAAATTACAGTCATTGTTAATGAACACACAACAATTAAAAGTATTTTTTTTTTTTTTTACGTGGGAAATGCATTACGCATACGCACCCGCCTGGGCAAGGCAGGCAAGGGGGTTATGTCGGACTCTCCGGCCGCACTCAAAGCGCGGCCAGCATACCGACTAAAACCCACGGTGTTCCTCCAGACGGCCAGAGTGTCGGGGTCACGGGAGTCGCTTGCGCATTCATCCGCGACCCCGACGGGCCCCGTCCGATTTAGGGGCCTATCCCCCCGTCCTTCGAGAGGCGCGTGCGCAACACGCGCACTGCCGTCTCGGGCCCGTGCTGTTTGGGCGGCGACGGCCCGCAGGCCAACTCAGCCGCAGAGGATAGGGAGAATGGCACATCGCAATACCGACACTCCTCTTCCCCTGCGGCCCCACCGCGTCCGCAATCTGGCGGTTGCGGCCCCGCCGAGGCCGCGGAAAGTAGGGAGAGCGGCGCACCGTTATACCGGCACTCCTCTCCCGCCGCGGCCCCGCCACTCCTCAGCCGCAGTGTCGCCGAAGCAACACTGCAGCCCGACTCAGTGCGGTGCCGCCCAAACAGCACCGCAACCCACCAGAGCCGCTCCATCGTGGGCTTACCGGCAAAGCCCAGAGGAGCGGCGCCTCCTTGGGGTTCTCTTGGTTCACCGTGGTCCTTGGTAACCATGGCTACTAAGCCCCCCGCCGCGACAAGGCGAGAACCCCGTTGGGGGGGAGAACCCCGTTGGGGGGGACAGTAGCAACCTAGATCATTACCTAGGTTTGTTTTGGACGTTTGTACATCCAATAGGTTATATGTGTTCTTTCTAGGCAATCGGGTAGGAATTTTAATTTGTAAAGTGCTTACAAGCTGACTACAGTCTATGGTGCCGTTAATTATTTTATGTAGAAAAATACAGTCTAGTTTCTCCCGACGACTTGCAAGAGTCTTCATTTTGTAATGTTTCAGCCTATCGGCGTAGCTAACGTATTTCTTGGCTAAATGATCACCGTAGCAAAGGTGGTATAGGAAACGTTTTTATTAACGTCGTAGTGTGGGTTCCATATTACAGAACTGTACTCCAGTATAGGACGAACCACAGCGTTAAATAGCCATTATCCTTGTGTATGAATTTTTAAAATTCTTAGAGTTACGAATAATATTTATTATATATTGTATTGCCGACAGTGACAGACTAGCAAACAGCCCACGTGATGGTAAGTGGTAATTGTTGCATGGACGACTCAAAGTGTGAAACCGCTGCTTACTGTAGAGAGTGGGGTAGGTAAAAGGATTGAGGGAGATGACGAAAAAGGAAAGGGCGAAAAATGGGCCTTCGGTACTGTCACTCACCAAACAAACGGACATTATTACTCTTACGTTGATCTTCAATGAGAGGGTAGTAGGTACTACCTTGGTCGATCCGGTCAATTCACGCTGAATCTGTGGAAAGTGAAAGCGTGGATCTACTACAGTGAAAAAACTTTTCCTGTGATAGAAGCTTATGTCCTGCAGTTAAATGCAATGTTAGTGTAAATCACCCCACTGCTGAGCAAAAGCCTCTCCCCGTAACTGCAATAATAGTCTTCTTAATAAAGTTATCTTAATTAAATGCTCAATTTCTCCTAGGTGTTGGCGGTCTCCGCGCTACAGAGCTTCGAATATCTCCTCCAGTGGTACAGAGGGGTAATGACACAACACTCGCGTGTTTGTATGAACTCACAGACGCGCCTCTCTACTCCGTGAAGTGGTATAGAGGCCGCCATGAGTTCTACCGCTACTCGCCAACAGAAAACCCCACTACCAAGATATTTCCCTTCGCTGGGATTAATGTTGATGTAAGTATTTTTATAACTTAAAGACCACTTTAATAGTTTGCTGGGACTGTGTATAGATTGCAAGCAAATGTCTCGGGTTCAATCCTCGGGTAGGCTAGAGTAGTATTAATGAATTTTGTCGAGAAATTTTTAATTTTAGCTCGGAGTCTGCGGGCAATTGGCATACCCTACCAACAAAGGTAGAGCCTAATAGATATGGAACTCCAGATAGCTGGCAATATGTAAGTGCGTGTATACGTAAATACGTACGTCATAGTAAAGGATAGGCAGAGATCTATCCTTTCAGGGGAAAAGGCGTGTTGCTAAGTGTAAACAAGAAAAATAACAAACATGCTTATGTAAATTAAGTAGGTACTGCTCATGAATAATGTCCCTAGTCAGGTACAAATCTGGTCATAATTAGTTTAAACCTTTTTTTATTTTATTTTTTATTCGCTCACCAACAATTGTTAACACTGTTTTGGTTAAATAAAATTTCACAACTTATGTCTAGTGTCACAATTAATTAAAGGTAGGCACCACCTACATTTAACATTTCGAACTACACTCATAAAAAATGTACTTAATTTATATGATAAATACATGATTATAATATTTTTATGGGAACAATTCAATTGTAATAGAGTGATTTAATACGCTAAAAATAATTTATGTTTTTATTAAATATACCTTTTTGCGTACCTGGTCTATATTTTTTAGATAGAAATATAATTTTAAAATAGTTTATGCCATTTTGGAAATGAGAAAGTTTGGTATAGTTAAAGAGTTTACTGAATATTTTTATTGTATACCATCAAGAAATAAGAAAAATGATTTACTTACAACTACATTGATGATACGATGTTAACAATTACCGACCAATCTCTGTCCTTCCGAGTTTGTCTAAAATATTAGAAAAAATATTAAATAAGAGAATTCTATCCTATTTAGATAAATATGATATCCTATCCTCTTCTCAATACGGCTTCAGGAAAAATCTTTCTACTGAAGACGCCGTGTTATCGTTAAGCACTCTTTTGGTAAACACTATGGACAGTGGTAAGAAATGCCTAACCGTCTTTCTAGACCTGAAAAAGGCGTTCGATACCGTCTCTGTTCCCACTCTTATAAACAAACTGGAAAGTATAGGATTTAGAGATATACCACTTCATCTGTTGAAAAATTACTTACTAGACCGTAAGCAGTGTGTTAAAATAGGAGATTATGTTAGTGAAGATACGATAACCACTTTCGGCGTGCCCCAAGGAAGTGTACTCGGCCCAACCCTGTTTCTCATCTATATTAATGACCTTTGTGATATGAATGTTAGGGCAGGGAACATCTTTTCTTACGCGGATGACACGGCCGTCGTCTTCTCTGGCGACACGTGGGAGCAGTTACGCGAGCGCACCGAGAGTGGTTTAGCTAAGATTTCTACATGGCTTTCAGCGAACCTCCTAACACTTAACACTGAAAAATCTAATTATATCTGCTTCTCATTAAAAAATTCCTCGCAACCTAGTTCAGCATTTCAAATCAAAATTCATGAATGTGGTGACACAGATACAACTTGTAATTGTCCTATCTTAAGTAAAGTTACCTCAATAAAGTATCTAGGTATTAGCATCGACCAAAGACTCTCATGGCACTCTCATTTAGAACTGCTAAGTAGTAGAATAAGAAAACTCATATGGATTTTTAAAACTCTCAGACATGTAACCACCCTGGACCTTATCAATAAAATATATACTGCCTTAGCTCAATCCATACTGGTGTATTGTATACCAGTATGGGGTGGAGCCACTAAAATAAAATTTCTGGAGCTTGAGAGGGCTCAAAGGTCACTTTTAAAGGTAATGAACTTTAAGCCACTACGCTTTCCTACAAAAGAATTATATACTTCTACCGACTTACTGTCTGTTAGGAGATTATATGTTTTACTTACCATCTTAAAATTACACGGTACAATAACTTTTAACAAAAACTTACTGAAAAAAAGAAAATGTAATGTGGTCGCACCTTACCGTAAAGTTAAAAGTTCATTTGCTCGCCGGCAGTATGCTACACAATCCTCTTTTCTGTATAATAAAGTGAATAAGCTATTACATATCTACCAAATGAATAAACATGACTGCAAGATAGCATTAACGAAGTGGCTAAAACAACTAGATTATGATCAAATTGAATCTCTCATGTTTGTAATAGTCTAACCGCACTTATACATATCCTTACGCAAACATACGTGAGCGCGCGCGCACACACACACACACACACACTCACTCACACACACACACACACACACACACACACACACACACACACACACACGCGCACACGCACTAGCACACACAAACACGCACACCACGAACGCACATGCACGCACACCGATCACACACACATCGTACACACACACACACATACATCACACACAGCACACATACACACTATTATAGAATTATTGTTAAGCATGTAATATTAATTGAGTCGTATACATTACCTTAATCTTAAACTACACGAGAAACCTGTGGAAGAGCGGAGCCTCCTAACACAGGCAATATTATGTCTAAAAGGAGTGCTTCAATCGACGAATTGTAAATGATAGTTTAAGTTTTGAGTAAATAAACGATTATTAAACGATTATAAACATTCATTCTACGTAGTGACAATGAGAGTATCGCTAAAAGCGATCTCTACTAGACAACCTTGGAATGAACTTGAGACAAACATTAACCGACAGTTTATGGTGTGAATAATATTTAGTAAAACATTATAATAAATCTATCCTCTATAATTGTGTCTGAAATAATACAATCGAATTATCTTCTATTACATTGGATAATAGACAAAATGTGTATTTTTATCTATTAGCCTACCAAAGTGACTCCATTCTGCCTGAAGGTAAACAGTCAGTGGACTCCAAAAGTGGTGGTCACCATTCCAAAAGCCAGACTACTGATATACTAAATACACTGTATACTGAATTTTGCTTATCTCTCCCTTACCCGTCCCGTTTTCGTGCGTCTGAGTATGAATAATATCTATATACAAATCAATGTTTGTATTGTAGTTGTATCGAAACGTGGTAAGTTTGTATTCGATGCGTGCCGAAACCATTGATTGGATTGTAATGAAACTTTGGTAGGGTAGTCCGGGGATGCCCGACAGAATTTCTGACCGAAACAAATTGCTTTTTTATTTATTTATTTATTTTTTATTCAGTTTGTTGTTCATAAAATTAAGCTACAAATTCGTCTAACTCAAATAGATACTGTTCACTATTTGTATCTAGTCTATTTCTAGATAAAATAATCGTAACATAAAACAAACACGAGATAATTTAGCAACTCAAACCAAATACATGAAAAGAAGTAAAGAAACATGAACAAATTTTACTTCATCTATCATCATTCTAGCACAATGTGTAAAACTCTTCGTATTAAATCCTCTAAGAAACATCTAAAAGGGCTTTTAAGCAAATATCTCGTATAAGTCAGTGCAATGAATTCTCTTATACACAATTCTTGTGAACTTGTACACGAAGTAGACAATTTGTCTTCGCAGAACTGTCACAAACGACTGCTCGTGTCATGTAAATGCATGTTGGTAAAGTACGATGTGTACCAAAACGAGCACGCTGTGCTATACTACACGTTGCTATAAATTATGGATGGCGCGCCAATGTAAATGTTCCGAGCTTGCCAAGTTTGGTAACGAAAATGGATATAAAATTATTAATGAGATATCGATTGGATAATGCTTTGGTATACTTTAAGCTGCTACAAAGTAATCAATGGATATAGCCAAATTCAAACTAGTTAATTCGTTTAGATAAGTGAATAATGAAATGAAAATGTCAGTCAATTTACAGCCTGTTAGTTGGCTGTTATAAACAAATCTTTCATTTATTAAATTTTATTTTGTTATCGGAACTAAGCTCTATATGGTTCAGTCCATAGCGCTCATAAATGGGTGCGATCGTGCATACTGCTCCAAATTAAGATTTATTGCTTTGTTATGAGTAACAATCAGTACTTTTGAAATAAAAATAAGTTCGTTTTATATCCGTGTTGTATATACCAGTATATCTAGAGTAGCCACAGTTATGAATGCAAAAACAATCTAACTTGGTCTGAAATGAAAATAAATCGAAACTTATTTCCATTCTATCAGCTTAAGGAACCTTGTTTCCGTCGCATCAAACTCGCATTACCGTAGCCTCTGCTGGTAAACGGTCTTAAAACTTCATTTCACAAAACAGATTTATTATATCTAATGCAAAAACTCTTATAGGGGAAAAATATGCGAATCTCGGTGCGAAGTGAAGAAAAATCTGGAATATCAGACGAAATGCTTCTAACGGCCATTATTCTTGTCGTCGGCCAGAGAAACTTCCCAGCAATTATTTTTACCTGTTGAGCTGTTGAAACAATGTATTTTATGGTGTGGAATTTGGTTAATATACTGGTTCAGTTTAGCGGAAAGGAAAATGTGTTGAGTCTGTTCAAATCTCTGAAATGTTCTCGGTTAAATAATTTTGTAATCTGGCTTGTTCGGCGTTCTTTTGGAATGAAATATTTCTTTTTGAGGGTTAAATGAATGCTTTTATGTTTATGATGATAACATTGTAGGCACTTCTAAGCAATAATAGCCTAGTGTTTAAGGATCCCGCCTCTTTTAAATGTGATTGTGTGTCTGAAAAGCACAAGTGACATTTTAAAAAATATAATTTATTGAACTTTCTAAGTTGACTCTTCTAAAGTCATGATGGCTTAATAGTTAAGGTAATCTACTCAAAAACGAGGTGGTGGGTTTGAAACAAAGCAAATAAAAATCATATATCTGAAATAAAAATTCACTTTGAGCAAGCGTGGTGATCAATGATCATGTCTTCGCTGTACAACAAGAAGTCTTCACTCTACAGTGAGAATACAATGATTAATGAGCCGGGACGATACACCTTCCAACTTTTAATAAAACATAACAGCAATATATTATTTATTATAAGTACTGAGTCGTAATTATTTAATATTTCATGCTTTTATCCTACTAAAATTTTAAATGCGAAAGTTTGTGTGTGTGTGTGTGCGAAATGAATCATTATTTTTTTAATATTACACGACGTAGTTGTGAATTTGTAAAATTTATTATTATTGTTGCTTTTTGGATGTTAATTCGGCTACGAGCCCATTCGACCCTGCATTAAAAGTTGTAGACTCGACCCTTTTTTGAGAGCCCATTCGTACCTATTTTAGGAAAAAAAATGGTTCCACTCACAATTAACTAAAGTATTGTGAATTAGTTTTATTTATATTAATGGTGCAAACGAAACTAAATATCATTTGCACTATTGATGGTGCAGGTCAATGGTGCATACGGTACGACGGTTAGCTATAAACTCTCTTGAGGAGACTAAATCTTTCGTTTTAAAATAAAATCCTCACCAGTTCTTTACACTTCGAATTAAACAGTTACAGTAAAATGTAACATGTCTTTGAAGCTTGGCCAACGACTAAATTCCTTTAGTCAATTACGTCACATACGAGCACATTCGGGTGTGTTAGGCAAAATTCACGCGTGCAAAATATCTCTCCTTTTGCCGTTCAGTAGGGTAAAATATGAGAGATTTATAGACTGTTATATCACTTGTGGGCTATTTTCATGCTGATGCCCGCTTTCATCTGTCGGTTGTGTCGATTGAGAAAATGGGTCGCTTAGCAAAGGAGTTTTACTGTAGATATTTTATATTTTAGTTATGAATAGGATTGCGAATGATAGAGGTATGTTTTACAGATTTCTAGTCATCATTTATGTATTCTGCTTTCCGTAGCATGGTTTCATCAGCGTTTTTGCTTACTGCTCTGCCCCCGTCGCCAGTAGCGTGATGATACATAGCCTATAACCTTCGTCGAGAACTAGGCTATCTTACGCAAAAATACTTTTTCATATCGGACTGGTACCTAGTTCCAGAGATTAGCGCGTTCAAACAAACAAACAAGCTCTTACGCTTTATATATTAGTACAGATTTCACTGCTGTGCACATCTCCACAACCATTAGCATGGTGACATATGAATACAGACATAGTCATCGAGTAATGTTTTCTTACTGGACTCAAAATAACGCAGAAGGCGCCCTCGTACGAGATTTCATAATAATCGAAAAAAATCTCAATTAAATAAAAACTGTTAAAAATAATATATATCATAATTATTGTAAGCCGTATTTGTGCGCTATTTGACTGTTGTTCTCTGTTTTATTAGTACAATCTTTACTATTATAAAAAGCCGAAAAGTTTGTTTGTACGCGCTAATCTCTGGAACTAGGTACCAGTTCGATTTGAAAAATTCTTTTTGCGTAAGATAGACTAGTTCTCAACGAAGGTTATAGGCTATGTATCATCACGCTACTGGTGACGGGAGCAGAGCTCTAAGCAAAGACGCGGGTGAAACCGCGGTGAGGGAAGCTCCTTCACCTTCTAGGGGAGGAAACTTAGTATGTTCACTCCCTGATCACCCTAAACATGTTTCTGAAGAAATTGCTAAGTTACTCTCTCACGCACTCAATTCTTCATTGACTGGATTATAAGTTAAAGAAAACTAAAGTTTATCGTCTCAAGAGTAATTTATTTTACTTAAGGTTTCTATTAAGAATATAATGAAAAGAGATATCACTAAAACAATTTTATTAAACAATTAATTTTTATTTCTGAACCACTATTGCTTTATTACTTTAGTTGTAAAGCAAATTCGCAAGTTAAAAGCTTATTTCTTAAAAGAATATGTTTCAAAAGCTTTGTTATAAAGCCTCGGCATAACTTAATTATGGTACATTTACTTACTTTATAACATTTCTATGAGATTAGTATCGCAGAGCAAAGGTGATACGTTTTAGAATATCTTTTTTATGATTTTTTGAGCGCGTTCAAACAAACAAACAAACTAAAATACTACAAATTTGCGTTTTATTTAACATTAAGACTTCGAACAATATCAGTATCTATATCTAAGTTTAGCTTTATTATTAATTTAAAAGCATCGATTTCAGCTGTATTGAACACTTGAGACAGTTGACGTGGACGGTTTATGATCGTTACTAACTTAATAAGCCGGGGGCCGAACTCACGCCTAAAGTCTGTCTTACTTGTAATGCTAGTGACGTGTAATAATGATAAATTTAAAGTTTAGTATAAGAATAAGCTAAAGGAAAGATATTTTGTTTTTGTACACTTGTGTCACCATATTATGTAATGTTAAACGGTGTGATCTATGCAACAGGGCACCTAGAACATTACCGTTGACTCAATACTTAAAGACTCTCATAAAGATTGGTGGTCAGTACAGCTTTAATAAGAACTTTAAAATAATTAGTCCAACACTCATATAATTAAAAGCCAGCTGAATTCAATACGACATAAGAATCTTTTTATAGTTTATTGCGAATATACGTTAGTTATATAATAAATTATAACTTTGAATAAATTATATAACTTTCTGTCGCTTCAATTCATGTTGAAGTTACAGAGATAGCAATTAAATTAAGGACCAGTTTATATAGAGTGACGGTAATAAGAAAGGTAATAAATTCATAACCCCATTTATATTCAAATATAAATCTTATGATATAATATTTAAATTTTATTTCGGATTAACCGACCCTGAAAATATTTTCCGAAACGTTTTATCCAATATAATAGAGAAACTATGCGAACACAATTAGGATATACAATTAAATAGTTTAATCTAAATGCGTGTGTGTCCGTAACAAAGGGACAGAAAGATAACAATTACTATGTATTATAGAATATTGTTCAGAGGCGTTCAGGCGGTCTGCTTTGTGTGCAGAAGTGGTACAAGTTGTAGGAAACAAACTCTATAAAGTACTGTAATTATAAATAATTGCTTTGAACTTACTGACCTATTACAAGAGATAGGCCAAGTGATCTATGGTGAAGAAATTCTCAAGTGTATCCCCTGCGCCACTTTGCATGCTACTTGAAATTGTAACTTGCAAAAAAAATTAAAAACCTGGCGATTAAAAAGATTAAAAACTGGCAAGAAACTTATTCTTGCCAGTTTTTTTCATGGCCCTACCCTACGTCAGCGAACTGGTTGGAAGTTCATTGGCTGACATTTTGTAATTTTTACCTTTATAAGTGTTAATTCAATTAGCCCAAATGAATAAATATATTTGACTTTGACTCAGTCCAGAGTCTAAAATTGTGCCCTTGCAACACTCTTATGAGTTTTTTATTAAATTAGCATACCAAAGTGACTCCACTCTCTGTGATGGTAAACAACCAGTGGATTCCATAAAAGGTGGCCATTCCAAAAGCTCAGTTCCAACATTACTGACGAAACATGCGTTTTACACAACTCTGTCTACTCCTTTTGTATTCCTTATTAATGTATGTAAATTTAAATACGTACGATGCTAAGATTTTTGATAGGAACCCACGTAATACAGAAGTAAATGCTGAGGGTAATTACAGAATTACTGCGTACAGAAGGCGTTTAATTTTTTCCAATGAATAAGTACATATATACGTAACTTCGTGGAGGTTTTTGACCAGCATAAATGTCAATCAACCTTTCAAAATCAATTGATATTAAAATACTCTATTATTTGGATATATTAGATACCTAAAAGCGAGACAATATATTTACCTAATCTATAACATAAAAATGAATCGCTGAATGTGTTGCTAAGAGCAAATCTCGAGAGCAGCTGAACCGATTTCGCTAATTTTTCGATTCGATGGTTCATATGGAAAAAAAAATTTCAAGAACTGCCTGAAATAATAATACTTTTCCATATTCCCTATCTTTATTTATCCCAAAATGTTTAAAAAAATGCCCACCCGTACGAAACCGGGGCGGGCCGCTAACTAAAAATATAAAAACCTTCACTCTCCTCAAATTTCATTACTAAACAAATCTTAATCCGCTGTCGTTTACACCGTATCGGCTATCAAACCCTTTAAAATAAGGAAAGCCAGACAACTAGGAATTTAATTAATTCAAAAGAGAAATGAAGGTAAATATTGCTTATAATGCAAATAATAAACGGTCCGAAATCTGTTTTGTTTTAGACAGTTTCCATTGAACGCCATCTTGGGCAGACGTTTCAATATGATATTTTATTTCAGACGTTATTAATTTTAATTACGGATCGACTGACTTTCAAAGGCTCAATACTTTTGATGGTTTGTAAAAACTGTCCGTGGTTTAAACAATAGAAATCAAGAAAATGTTTGGTTTCATAAATTATTCTGAGAATCGAATTAATTTGTCAACTGTAATAGGGTTTCCATTACTCTTAGAAGTGTTTATATTAAATATTAATAACTACCTGGTTTCCTTGACACCGTCTACGTTTATTTAGGTATTATCTGTTTATTGTTCTAATTTGGAAATAGATATCTAAATATTGCCTCCATTTATATCTTTAAGTAGCTTACTGCAGCGCGGTTTCTCCCGCGTCTTTGCTTAATGCTCTGATCCCGTCTCCAGTAGCGTAATGTTACATAGCCTATAACCTTCCTCAAGAACTGGGCTATCATACGCAAAAATAATTTTCAAATCTGACTGGTACTTCTGAAGACTAGCGCGTTCAAACAAACAAACAAACAAACTCTTTCGCTTTTTATTATTCTTGATTGAATATTGGATATTATCATTATCAGTTTTAGAAGTTTGTTTATTTAATTTCTTACACTTATCTTCCAGAGGTCATGTCACGCCATTTCTGAACGCCCAGTCGTTACTTAAAATGAATTCAAGATATAAGTTGCATGTGGCATGCCTCCTTTTCAGTGTGATCAGGTTTAGGCAACCGCAATACCTACACGACAAGTTTAGATGGGTGACTGGCAGACGCGAGGCTGAGCCTAGACAATGTTATCAGTTGTTAAAAACTGTTAGATACCTGTGTATAATGTGTGATGAATATACCTAAATAAAACTTGCTGTTTATATACATAATTATCTATAAAACTACTTTGTTTTTAAATGTATTTTTTGCACCAAATAAATGTTTCTTTCTTTCTTTCTTTCTTTTTATCTTTCACATAACACTTGTTTGTTTAACGTTAAAATACCACGACACAAAAAGTCTTAAACCCTCAATCTCGTGCATAAGAGGCTGCCTTTAGTGCGGTTACCTTTAGGTCCAAAACAAACAAATACCTACTAGGGTAACTTTTTAATGCCGTATATATTTCAATTTATTTTGGACCTAGGTTTCACCCGCGGTAAGTTACATTTTTGACTCTGCTCCTGTCGCCAGTAGCGTGATGTTACTACCTACAACCTTTGTCAATAACTGGACTATCATACGCAAAAAGAATTATTCAAATGCTATTAGTAGTTCTAGAGATTAACCTATACAAACGCATAGCATAGATTATTGACATATCCACTGCAGATACACAATCATTAAAACTGGACTATAAAAATATAGCGGACAATCGCAATGAAAGAAAAGTAACCTTATCGAAACGCCATCTACAACAACTAGTTCGAGTAATAATAATTTATGATACATAATTATGTAATAATATTAAAGTACTTGATGATTATGAAGACAAAATATGTCAAATTAAGACATCTTTAGTTAAATTGACTCAAACATAACATAATAAAACAGAAGTACGCAAGACTAGAAGCACATGTTTTTCCTGACAAATAAATTCAACAATTCTTCAGTTAATTTTATACCAGCTGCTCTCCATTGCTTTTGCGTCAACCCTAAAAAAAAACAATCGACTATTCACTTCACTCACTATGAAGGAAATCCAAGCAATTTTCACATACTTTATACCGTGTCCCAAGCAACGGTTTTGAGCATTTTTCCCTAAGAAAGGAGCCATTTCTCCTCGTCGCCTACGCGGCACGTGTTCATAAATCTAACCCTTTATCACTGCCTCTTATTTCGCAGTCTCGCAGCGATAATAACTCTATGGGTCGTTTTGTTTCATTTTTATATTCAGTTTTACTTCTATGAGTTATTTTATGTTTGACTACATGATATAATATATTGTCATTTTTGACCCAAATATACATAAATATTTCAAGTAATTTTATTTCAGACTTAAGAAGTGGTTTTCCATTTCAATCTAAAGGTGTGTGTGATAATTGTGTTTTTATAGAAGTCAATTTAAAAGAAAAACTTTTTTTTGATATTTACTGGATATACCATTTATAATGATAAAAAAAGTTTTGGAGTAGCAACCACAAAAGCACAATGTGGGCATCAAAACGTAGCTCGCAAACTGATACTATTTAAGACTCTGAAAAACCTACACTACGCAGAGAAGGTTTTTGAGCTGGAAAAAGATAAAAGTTATGATATATTATCATTTATTGCATAAATAGTTTTTTACAATTTCACTATTAATATCAAATAAGATAGGTTAAGTTACTATTTAGACTTGGAACCTATCAAATTTTATCCATTACCGTTCATTGTAATTATTAGTCTCAGGAACGACGGATTTTTTTTCTAACACTAACGCTTTCAAAAAAGGCAAGCTGTGGTTGCTATAATGAATGATGAAAAATCTTACAAAATCTAATTTTAACATTAACTAGATAATACACTGAGAAGTACAGTGAATATTTAGCAGATATAACGCTATGACAATAAACGGTTTCGATTTAAAAATTTAGATTATTAAATTTATCGGCAACATCAAACATTAATTAGATTTTCTAAGTAAATAGATTTTAACGTGATCTAATACTACATTTTTACATTCATCGACCATGTTAATATTTAAAAAAAGGAGTATCTACCTAATTATTGTATGGAAATTAGATTACTTTCACATTTGATAACTACATTATACTTGGCGTCTTGTTATCCTGGAAAGGGTAAACAGAGGTGGGACACTCATATTTCGCCGGCTTTATTAGGTTACATGTAGCGAGTCAGTTATTGGCCGTTACATATTCTGGGCACTATTCCAAAGGACTGATGTAGTTTGAAAATGAAGTTGCAGTTACTGTTACAAGACGAAAACAATGAAAAGGATGTTAAACTTAAATATAAAAGCGACCTAAGGCCCTAGACAAATGGCATAAATTCCTATTCTAAAAAAAAATTAAAGAATGTATGGCATTGACATAAGCTAACGCCAACATTAACTATAGCTTATGTCAATCTCATACATTTTTAATCTATTCTATAAATAGAATAGAAATCAATACTAGTTGTCTAGTGCCTATGGTAAATATAAGTGATATAATTATTAACTAATAATTACACGATACGTAAGGTACGCTGATAGTTAAACAATATTACCGACCGTTACTTTTTAATCTTTATATAAATGATATAGGATTAATATTTAAACATAGTAATCACCTACTTTACGCTGATGACACTAAGATATTTACTGTAATCAAAACCATAGTTGACTGCACAAAACTGCAAAATGATTTATTAAAACTGCATCAATATTGTAAAAGCAATCAACTTTTCCTTAACATAGACAAATGTTTTATTATGTCATATACACGAAAGTCTCACCAAATCAATATTGATTATATGATAAACAATTGTATTCTTAAAAGAGTTACCATTATTAGAGACCTCGGTTTGATTATGGATTCCAAATTAACATTTAACAACCACATCGACCAAATTGTTAGCAGCGCATTTCGGAACCTAGGGTTCATTCTTCGTATCAGTAAACCATTTAGAGACGTTGAGACACTAAAAATTCTTTATTTCTCGTTCGTTCGTTCTATTTTAGACTTTTGTAGCACTGTTTGGAGCCCATGCTTTCAAATACATATTAATCGTATTGAAAATGTTCAGAAAAAGTTTCTTAAATCACTTAATTACCGTATAAACATTCGTGATGAATTATATGAAGATGCACTGCGTAGACATAATTTAGTAACTCTTCAAAATAGACGTATAATGTTTGATATCACTCAATTATTCAAAATTTTAAACTCCCTTGCAGATTCACCAACATTATTAACAAAAATATCTTTTAAAGCTCAAGCAAAATGCATTACGCATACGCACCCGCCCGGGCAAGGCGGGGGAGGTTATGTCGGACTCTCCGACCGCACTCAAAGCGCGGCCAGCATACCGACTAAAACCCACGGTGTTTCTCCAGACGGCCAGAGTGTCGGGGTCACGGGAGTCGCTTGCGCATTCATCCGCGACCCCGACGGGCCATGACCTGCTCACCGCGAGCGGGCCCCGTCCAATTTAGGGGCCTAGCCCCAACTCCTTTGAGAGGCGCGTGCGGAATACGCGCACTGCCGTCTCGGGCCCGTGCTGTTCGTGCGGTGACTGCCCGATCGCCGCCCGCAGGCCAACTCGGCCGCAGAGGATAGGGAGAACGGCGCATCGCAATACCGACACTCCTCTTCCCCTGCGGCCCCACCGCGTCCGCAATCTGGCGGTTGCGGCCCCGCCGAGGCCGCGGAAGGTAGGGAGAGCGGCGCACCGTTATACCGGCACTCCTCTCCCGCCGCGGCCCCGCCACTCCTCAGCCGCAGTGTCGCCGAAGCAACACTGCAGCCCGACCCAGTTGCGGTGCCGCCCAAACAGCACCGCAACCCACCAGAGCCGCTCCATCGTGGGCTTACCGGCAAAGCCCAGAGGAGCGGCGCCTCCTTGGGGTTCCTCTTCGTTCACCGTGGTCCTTGGTAACCACGGCTACTAAGCCCCCCCGCCGCGACAAGGCGAGAACCCCGTTAGGAGGGATGCTACCTACCCTTGCTATGTATTGTAACCTTTATCTACTTAATCTTGTTAAAGACGCGTCTTTCCAAATTAAGAGTTAATATTGTTACTGTTCCTTTAATTTTCTTTTCGGCACTGTAGGTTTTTTGTAAAGAACCACATATTATCTTATAAGCATTATATCTGTATATAACTGTTTGTTGTCAAAATAAATGAAAAAAAAAAATATATATTTTATTCAATCTAGGAAAAAAATGAAGATTTTTATAATTTTTGAAAATATTTAGAAGAAAAACTTATACATATTATTATATTTAAAGATTATGACTAGTTTGCAAAATTAATAGTTTTATGTTTTATTAGAAGATTATTAAAATAATGCAGTAGTAGTTTTCTTACCAATTCTGCTATGGTATATTGTCGAGTGTTGGGAAAAATTTTATTTGGTGAACCAACAAAATATTTGTATAAAAACTTTTTAATTGTATGTCATATTTTTATAGCTTGTCATAAATGGCTTCTAAAATGCGGATATACATAGGTACTTATATACTTTTTTTTTGTAAATAAACACATATTATAAGTAGATTCACCCAGACTAGTGCAACTATTCATGTATTAGCACACAAATATTTGCACTGAGCGGGAATCGAACCCGCGATCTCTGCGGGGCATTCCATACACAGTAACACCACAGTGATAGTTCATTTATACCAAAGAAGTTTACAAAACAACTAGTACTAATCCGAAATATATTTTTTCATCAACAGCTAGCAAGATCGAATCAAAGTCAAGTTGTGTTGACCAGAGTGAGCTTCGGGCTATCTGGAAACTTCAGCTGCGAAGTCACAGCAGATTCACCTTCTTTTGCCACTTCCATTGTCTCCAATACTATGGAGGTTGTTGGTAAGAAACCTTCTTGAAAATGGTATATTATTGTAAGAACTTTAGGAATGGAAGTCTATACAACTTCCATTTAACGCACCCCTTGAAAAGTTGTTTAAATATTTTTGTAAACCTTTCATGGACACACTGTTTTATTGTCCCGGAAAGTGTTAGAAAATGAAGAAAAATAATGCATGTTTCGGGTTTTCAGCATTCAAATGCATTAAACGCCAGGTAATCAAACGCAAAATTGCATTTTAAAATTACATTTTAAAGTGCAATTTTATGCACTTTTATTAGTAAAATATAATCTCCGTAATTAGCAAATAATGTTGAACTCAATACATGATAGCTAGAAAAATTTATTATGTTTGTAAATTATAAATAATCCGACCCTTTAAAACTACAAATGGAAATTGATATTTTGTGGAATACATACCAAACCAAATGACATAGGTCAAAAATACACAAAATACAATGACATGTTTGTCCCACATTAGTCGACAAAAATTATACATGAAAGACATGTTTTTTTTTAATTATTTAATGTATAAATAATTGATTTTTTAGAAAAAAAATACATGCAATAAACGTACGAAAACACTGAGTTATTTATAATATACGAAAGTATTAGATACACCTGACGTCTATAAAGACTACGTGCATTCGCAAAATGTGCGGTCGACACCGTTACCGTTTCAAAGCGTGTTATCGAGGAATATACTCGACGAATTTGACCCAAATATACTCTATTCTAAATATTAAAATATGTACGCTATTTTGTAAAAAACAAGATATTTTATTTTTATAAATGACATAATATTATAGACAGAAGTGAAAATCACAAAAAATCATGTCCTATAAATAGTAAATATTTATTGTGATAATGATAATCTCTACTCTTATTAAAATGTACCTAAAATATTTCAAATATCATTTTGCATAACTATAAACTTTTCATTACCGGTCTATAATTAATTATTAAAATTTGTAATTACTGTATTACTAATTAACAAATAACCCACAATCAATTTTGATTTGCATCTGCATTATGCAAACACAAAACCTTTATTATTATAACGAGCGCGGTTTCACCCGCGTCTTTAGTTATTGTTCTGCTTCTCACCAGTAGTGTGATATTACTTAGGGCAAGATTCACAGACCGCACTTTGACTTTACTTTGATGCAAAGATCTACTTTGTACCAAAAATATGTTTGAATATGAAGTTGAAAGTAATCTTCGGCAATACAAAGCTTACTTTGCGAAGGTGCCTTTGCTGTAAAGTAAAGTCACGATTGTGAATCTGGGCCTAAGAAACATATTTTTTGTACAAAGTAGATCTTTGCATCAAAGTAAAGTCAAAGTGCGGTCTGTGAATCTTGCCCTTAGTCTAAACCTTCCTCAAGAACTAGGCTATCATACGCAAAAAGAATTAGTCAAATCCGAACGGTAGTCTCAGAGATTAGCGCGTTCCAACAAACAAACAAACTATTCCGCTTTATATAATAGTATAGAATAAGAAAAGTATTTTAATTGTACCCAGAGTATAAAATCAGTTAAAAGTTAGTACATTATTGAATGTTCGTTAATTAAACAGAATTCTCCTGCTATATGGCTAAACATAGCTTTTAAAACGTTGACGTTATACACATCTTTCTACTCGGAAATCAATCAGAAATAAATCTATCAGAAGCTGCGTAATATTATATTTAGGGAGTTAAAATTAATCTCTTTATTTTCTTCCAACAGCCCTCCCACCAACAATGCCAGTAATACAAACCAGCCAGCACTACTACATACCGGGGGACGTCCTGCGAGCTAACTGCTCGGTTGGGCCCAGCCGACCTCCAGCCGATCTTGAGTTCTTCATAAATGATGTACCTGTGAGTTTCTAGTCATTTAACCTATTTGATCTGACCTCTTTTATATTTAATTTTGCGTCACTCTTCTTGATTATGTAGCTGATCACGTACTGTGAGCAAGTATCAATGAGAGTATATATTCATATCTTTATTAAGTTCACCTTGGACATTACTGACTAGCGCATGTAATAGTAAGGAAGTGTCAGCAATCTGCGTCGATCAAACATGGTGTCTTCTCTATATGTGAAGCTTTTACCATATACTGAGATTAAAATAGGCTGGAAAAGATGAGTTTCATATTGTTAATAATACAGTAGATACTAGCACGCTCTAACAAGTAGGTAACGCGATCAATGTTAGTCTTGTAGTAATTATGAACAACTTTTGGGAACTGATTATAATTAACTTTAACAGATTCTATCATACTTGAAAGTTGTATTTTGATTTAATTAGGAATCTTTATTATGTTGATATTCTATATAATAGGTACTGAAAGATTTTGGCTCGTATTTTAAACACATAGAAAGAAAGAAAGAAAGAAAGAAAATAGTTTATTTTCACATTTACATGACACACACAAGAGTAAGTAGAAACAAACATTTAGTCACAGTAAAAAAAAAATGAACAAAAACATAAAACTGACAAAAAAGCAGAGTACCATGGACTTTACATAGCCATCCGATTTTAAGATAGGATGCTGGATATGGGATGATATTTTTCTCTACATTAAAAATGACATTATAAACAAAAACACAGTTACTTCTTAGTGTTGCGTGACCTCTAAAAAAGGTTTAAATTTTATTTGATTTGCTATTCAATTGCTCCCAAAGATAAAAAACATACATCAAAGTAGATTCCCAAGTGATATAAACAGCTAGTTTAGTATTTAAACTACCATTATCAATTTATAATAGTATCGATTTTGTATAAACGGCAGGTCGTTAAAGTTACATTGTTCCGGAGTTATAAAGTACGTGACGTCACGAAACAAACATGGCGACCGTTAATGGAAATAGCACATACAGCAACACATTCAGATTTTTAAACCAATGACAAAAATTAAAAAGTGTACCCATGCTGTTTGGTTATAGACTTACTTTAGCTAAATAATGAATGCAATACTAAAAATATCACTCAAACATACTCCTGATAATATCCTTGGGTATTATTTTACTATTTGGTGTGCTATAAACAACGCCTCCACAGAATATGCCTGTTAGCACGCTTTTAAAGCTATGGGAGTGCAAGCGTTGACTGAAAAAAAAATGTCTTCTACAAGCAATTACTATTATCGTTTTGAATAGTACGACCACATTTCTAATAATAAGTCAGTACTAGAGACTCACTCAAAGACATCACGATACCAAGAAAGCTATGATATACACACCTTACCGAAAGAGCATACGACAAATTATCACAGAGGATCGGCATGATCTGGACTGGGATGCAAATTCTAATAAAATAATATCTAACACTACAACACTAATATTCTTTTAATAAGAGATCAAGAACTGCTACAATTTACTTTTGATTTCATAATTGCAACATTAATCACATTTTACGAGTAATACAAACAGGATATCACAGAAATACAATTTATGGCCAATTCAGTTTACGAAAGCATTACATTGAACAGGCGGAAATTTGCGGCAAAAAGCCACCGGAATAGCTATCTTCTAACGAATGCTTTATCTTATAGCAATATTCAGCCGTATTTATGGGTTTGCAGAAAGCCAATTTATTGACGTAAACAAATCTTTAGGTACAATAGCATTTATGAGGTTAATTACACAATGTGTTGATTTGCAAGCTCCTGTAGATAGAGTAATAAAATGAATTTGTCAAAAGTCTTATTAGAGGACATAAAACTTATATATCTGCAACTGTTACGCTGGTGTAGAAAAACTAATGAAAAATAGTGGAATTCTGATTTATCTGTCAATAGTTTATTACCCAAATTCTGAGATTGTACCCGTATGTGGCAATAAATTTGGGTCAGTAAACCATTATCAACAGATTCTTTATTATTTTTATAACCTAACTTTTAACGTAAATTCCAGAATACTAAAGAGAGAGAGAAAAACAATATAGCTACTCATAAAACTCTGAAATTGAACATCAAAAGTATAGCAGAAATTATAGTATTCATGCAAATATTATGTATCGTTTCACCTGAGGGAGGACGGGAGAAATCAAAGGAGTAATAGTTATTGCGTGCAACGTTATCTCTCAATATATTGCCACAGGTTTCAAGTCTACCAACAATATAATCCGCTTATGAAATCCGTCGCTTCTCTTACCATCTTTCGAGAACTTAAAATAACTTCGCAAAAGCTACAGTTGTTTCAAATTCTATAGTAGGAAGTTTTAATGCCTTTACAGTTTCACATTTCGCGGATGCCACTGCAAATGCTTTTGAGATTTTAGTATCTAGAGCGCCATCCCGATGCTATTGTTCAGTGGTAGCTGAACAAACTATTACAGTGTCGATAAATATTATGATTCTCATGAGCGATTTAAGTGCTGCGATGAAAATTTATGTGCATTTATGTAATGAGGGCAGTTGAATCAATACTGTATACAGTCTTTTATTTTTAATATGTTGAGTAGTATGTTTACGAAATACAGAAACAAATTGATATACGAGCATGTTACTAAAACTACCATAAATTATAGATTTGACTTTATAGTCAACGTTACGATTTGTAAATATTTATTTTATAACAAAAAAAATTACAACTACTTGTAATCTAAATTATTATGTGGTGACGTAAATATCAAAGCTCAGTCAAACTAAAGTAAGACCTACAGCTGTATAGGTAGTTAAATAAAAGGTAATATTTTTATTAAAAAAAAATTTAGATTTTCAATTCGGTAAATGAAAATTAATCTAAATCAAATAACATTTGCCACAATTTTAAGTATATCAGCAACCTACAATAAAACTGATAAATTTGTATTCACAGTAGGTATTTAATTCACCTACAAACTCACCACAATTCATTTAGAGACTAGTGAAAATTTGACTGTACAATATTTGCACTGATTATGTAAATTGTCAGTTTAAAAACTACTATACATAAAGAGGGCACTGTGGAATTTTCTCTTAGGAGATTGCCTGATCAGATAAGAGCACTTCGATTGGAAAAGTAACTTACACAAAAGACCACAAAGTAAGGTCTACCGATGAATACATTACGGGCTTTCGAGGTCCAAGAGAAGCAAATTCCAATTGCTTGTTTGAAGTCATTAATAAGGGTATAATGACTGGCCTGTTGGTCTAGTGGTTAGTGACCCTGACTGCTAAGCCGGAGGTCGTGGGTTCGATTCCTACCCAGGACAAACCTTTGTGTGATGAGCATGATTGTTTGTTCTGTGTCTGGGTGTAATTTATCTGTAATATGTATGTATTTACAAAAAAAAAAAAAGAAGTATTTAAGTATGTATTTCCGTATTCTAGAACCCATAACACAAGCATATAATATGCTTACTTTGGGTCTAGATGGCGTTGTGTGTAGTTGTTGAAATATTATTATGAAAAAATATTATTATTATGAAATGAATAAACAATTACTATGTGATTACACAGCTTTATTACTAACTGCTTAGCTACCAATTTTGTTGTTAGCCAATTAGACTGTACAGACAATATACTTGAGTTTGCTTACATTAATTTTTACATACCAATCAATATCTGCGAATTTTTGTAATTCTCGTTTTATCATATTAGCCAAAAGACTATCAACTCCAACTTTCAACTTTAGTAACGCTTACGTAGATTTATTTTGTTACACATTTACACTCATAATAGGTTTTATATTTTAACATCATAACTAAGTCGCTTGTTTCCAACTAGTAAACAGTCGCTTCAATTCGTTGCGGTACAAATACAACAACTGTTCACTCATTGTTGTGTTGATGTTTGAAATTTTCCTACGTTAAGTAGCTTTGTCTGGCTCGAGGGCTTCTGATTTAATCACGTCTGCATTGGCTTCAGTTACGTAAATTTTAACTTAATTTGAATATGCTTACAGTGTTAAATTGTTTAGAATATTTGCAACTTAGGATTTTACTCATTTATAAGTGTCAAACTTATTTTAGAGCTACAAAGTCAGGTCAACTAGCTATTACAAAATCTATGTAATTAATAGTCATTTTAACAACAACTAAGATAACTTAAAGTACAGAGTGAATTTTAATTAAATGACAAACCACCAAGTTTAATTAATAAACCAACTACCAACTAATGCCGAGAAACAAATATAACATGCGAATAACATAATAATAAGTGGTTCTATGTCCCTATCGATAAGTAGCTTTAATGTTCGTATAGAAAACACAGTACTGATAACTGCAGTCGTAGTAACTTCAGCTGAGAGTGGAATGTTTTATTTTTCACATAGTGAAAGCAAATTTGAAGCATGTGCCTTTACATGATATTTAAGATAATGCTTGTGGCCTTATAGCCTATAAGGCCACAAGCATCATCTTAAATAAAAGAATCAATCAAATCAAAATCATTATACAATAGAAATTATAAAGCTTATATTATAGATAAATAAAACAATTGATATATCTAATGTATATTTTATCTTCCAACAGGTAACTCCAGGTTCACACCAAGTGTACTCAGCACCAGAAGGATTATTCCGCTCGGAGCTTTACGTCAACTTCCAGCTATGGCCAGCTCAATTCGAACGTGGAGCACCAATGCTTCGCTGTCAAGCCAGAATTGGGGACTTGTACAAAGATGATGCTGTCGTCGCTCTGTATTCAGGAAATAGTGATCCTAAGATTGAAAGAGGTAAGTTGACTTTTGAGTAGCTCAATAGATTAATTTATTACATCTATTGTTGTCTTTGAAATATATGCATGAACCTTGAATAGCTTGAAAATGATAAAATAAAAGTAACTAAAAAATATTCATGATTAAATCCTTTAAAAAATGTTTTAACAAAGACTATTATTCTATACACCATATTACTAGCGAAGTGGTACTTATACCGTGAGCTGATTTTGTTTTTTTCTAAGTTTTAAAAGGATATGGCGTAATTATCAAAAGATTATAATTTCTGACATTCATCAATAGGTCACCACGTTATCACAGATTAGGATAGAAATTGATGTTTACGTCTGGCAAATACAAAGATGGGCAGTACAGGTTAGCCTTAAATTAGTAATAGCCCACTCCAATTACAACAGTTGTCATAATTTGCGCAAGTAAAATTACATCTTTCACTAGATTCTGGATTCTAGTGATCTCGAGGGTGGATTCATAATGTGAAATTATGTAAAGTACTCAACAGCACTCTGGAAATTTATTCATTACAATGTTCTGAGAAAGGGATTGTACGTCTTGTACGTCGTGTTCCCTTCAAGCATAATTGTCATTTTCATAACGATTCATAATGTTCCTATATTACCAAATCTGTGAGGATTATCACATTGCATGATATCACGATATTGTCACGAACAGATGTCTTGAACTTAAACTTTGTATTAAAGGTTTTATGAAATAATTTTGCGTTATTACATTTTATACGACGACCAGCTTTCCACAGCGCGGTCTCACCCACGCCTTTGATTACTGCTCTGCTCCCGTCGCCAGTAGCGTGATGTTACATAGCCTATAACCTTCCTCGAAAACTGGGCTAGTAGGGTAGTTCCAGAGATTAGAGCTTTCAAACAAACATACTCTTCCGCTTTATATAATAGTATAGTAGATTGAGTGATCATATCTAGATACGTAAATAGATAAATAGACGTTTGTTTCTTAAATAAAAGTAATAATACTTTCAAGTACTGCATTGATATTATACAGTACAAACCAAAAAATAATAATACGCGGTAAAGCAATACAAAAAATAATAATATGCTTATATAGTTTTCATTGTGTCGTGAAAATTGTAATTAGTACATATTGTATGAGTTTCAAACTGTATTATCGTCTCTAAAGTAAAACCACAAACAATAAAACAGGTCAAAATTTAAATCAAACTTGTGTAATTACGGGTTAGGACCACCAAACCTATAATGTTTGCACAATAAATATTACTGTTTTGAAACTATTATGCGAGATTCTTAAATAAAAAATTGCTTTCAACTCAAATTCTTGCAATTTGTACAATATTAATGAACGGTCATGCTAAATTTTTCCCTATTTTACTACATATTAAATTTTTAATGTAATGTAACCAAATTTTAAAATGTAATGTAAGCATAATGATGTTGGCACTAAGAGAGCGCCTTGAAGTACACTCCACTCATTACATCGATAATAACACAACATTATCACTTTATGCTATTTGTATAAATTAATAATAATAATTAATATTGCATAACAGGCTTGTATGTCAAAGTGACGTATGTGGTAACATGACGTCATCAAAGCTCCGTCAGTATTCATTACATAAACATTTTAATTAAGCTGCCACCTGCCGTATTGAAATCGATTACATCGTCAAACGTACTATCATTATACGATACGTTGGAAGAATATGGTTTTGTATATTTTGTTTAATTGAAGACGTTAATTTTGGTTACATTAAATTTTCAGTCTTCAGTACAATGGGTATGTCTATTACCTATTTAGCAAAAACATCATCTATAGAATTTTTTGGATCTGCTATGATGCGTCAAATAACAAGTGAAATAGACATAAAATACTAAATTAATTTATGCAGTTGTTTAGTCACGCAATTTACTATTCATTATTATGATTTTCTACACAAAAATATAGTTCAAGTGTTTCAAAATAACGAGAATAAATTCTATTTTTAAAAATCACACGATGCCCTACAAATAACCTACAACGAAATATTTACAAATTCCAAAAAGTATAGAACATGTAACACGCCCGCATCTCTTTAATATCCGAGGAGAGGAAGCCCAGCTAATAAGATTACGAGAACCAAAGAGGGCATTGAGGGCCCAATGAGTTATAGCCGCCCGTCTCATTTGCCCAGACAATTTCCTCTGAGGCCAACACTGAGGCGTTTGTTAGTGGATAATAAATTTATCTTTGGCACGGCAAGTGCATACGCCCGCTAAACACTAATGTACACTTGTTCGAAATTATCTTCCAAGTAATATTTATATTTAGTAAAATGAATATCTGGAAATATGATGAAAATAGACGTACTTAAACATTGTATTTGTCTTATGAAATTAAAAGATGCTGATATTACAATGAATATATGATTTTATGTGGAAAATTCGTGGAAGTCGTAGGCGATTTAAAATATACAGTGTAAATGATTTTAATTTAATTACTAGAACTTTTATATTTTGATTACTATTCGCTGTCTTTTAAATTATTCAATACTTTAATTAGTCTCGCCGTTGTTTTTAAATTAAAATAAAATTCTGTGAGCCGGTAAATTAATTCTTTGTTGAATACATTACATGTTTTCATTAAAATCTATTTAGTAGATGAATACAATAAAACTCTCGGTGTTCTATTTGCCGTGTGCGAAATCCTTTAACGTTCAAATTAAATTAGTGGGGGCTTTCAAAGGCAAAATAGGGTTCTTCGAAGCTCCTTGCTACTCCACGTCTTTTAATGCAAGTACATACGTAACTACTACTTCAGTACAATCTGTTAAAAGCAAGAGCTCTTTTAGTATTACGGTTAACACACCTTGTTTGTTAGCAATCGTTTGAATTGTTTCAGTAGATTGTTATATATCACGAATAAGAGTTACCTAATCATTAAATTGTTTACTTTCTTTAGTTGTTTAGTTAATAAATATTACACATAATATTGGCTATTGTGTCTTTTTAATACTTTTGTGTTTTCTAAGTTTTTTGATACAGTTAAATGCTCTAATATCATAACGGATTAGTATTATTATCATTATTTAACATCAGAATATTAGTGTTGTGTTGTGTGTATGTTTATTAGGAGAATTAACAACAGAGGCCCTTGACATGTGTCAATGATTTCTATTCTTTTCATAGAATAGATAGTAAAATGTATGAGATTGACATAAGCGTTGGCGTTAGCTTATGTTAATCCTATTCATTTTTTAAATTATTCTATGAATAGAATTGAAATCTATGCCACTTGTCTAGGGCCTCAGAACTATTAGTTACTTTATTTACGTCTACATTGAAAAAAAGTAATAATTCTGGTATTAAAGCATCTCCTGTAATTTAAGAATTGACTGTTTATAAATATATTGTACAAAGAATCAGCATTATACTTCAATCTTTCTCGCTGCATCTTAATAGTCCTTAGATATCACATTCTTGTAGACAAAATGATGTCCTTTGTTTTGACCAATAAAGACATTGTCCTTCATTTATTGCTATTTAATCTAATTTTCTTTGTATTGTTACAGTTACATCTCCAGGCTCAGCCACCAATCTACAAGTGTGCCAATTTCTATTATTAATTAATATTATTGTATGGGCAAACAATACATAGGCATTATAATATAAAATAAAATGTGTATAAATATTAAATTTAATGGTAAAAATATAAATAGGTAGATGTATTCGATTATGTCGGATGAAATTGTGAATTTAAATGAAAAATAGTTAATTGTACCTAAAGAGCTGACGACTATGCCAAAGAATGTAAAGACTTAAGAATATTGTTGATTTAATACAAATTATATATATGTCATAGATTTGTTTTATTTATGTATGTAAAGTCTGAAATCGCTAATTCGCATTAATAAGCTTAAAGGACAATGGTCATGCTTTCTTTAAAGAAAGAAACCTTTTCTTACAGTGGGATAATAATGGGCTTAATAGGCTGGTATAATGAAATATATGTAGATTTGTATTCAACTATGACTACTTAGTCAGCATTAGCGTGTTCGAGTGATTGAAGAGGTAAGAACTCTCGAGGAGACATCGTGAAGAATCAAAACACGTGTAAGGTATCAATATTTCATTACGGAGCTACTGTACTTGTGAGAGATAATTTTGAATACGCAAAACACCTGACCTATTTTTATCAAAGGATATTATAAAAACACACTCAAAAGAAAGCTATTTACTGGTAAGAAAGGCAGTCATATGAAGCAAAAAAGTTTTTAGTCCAGTCCAAACTCGCAAAATTTTCTGTGTAAAGGAAAATCTAAGCTTTGCAGAATCGCCTTAAATGGTCAGATTATACTAGTTAAATACTATATTATACTAGTTATAATATAAAAGCAGATAGAGTTCGTGATAACGCTAATTTAAAACTATGCAGATTGCGTCGCAGTCATTTAGGAAGCGGTATATTACAAAATGTTTAGGGTATTCATAAATTGTAAGCAAGCGGGTTGAAATTCCAACTCGTAGGTGGTCATTAGGCCTTATGCGATTTTATGTAAGGACGCTAAGCTACGAAAATTGCCGACTCCGGTCTTAAATTAACTGAAGTGAATAGAGACTGCGAAGTATGCACTGTAAAGTTAATTAGTTTAGTACTACACACGAGTCTCATGTACAAACCTTGTACATTTAGTCTTAGGCTTTACGGTTTAGGTCACTTGTGTTTACTGGGGGGCCAGTACTTCTTATAGCAGCATTATTTTTAATGTTACTTTGTGTTTTGTCTTTTTCTATTGTATCATTAAAAACAAGGATAGAGACAAAGTAAGGTTATAAGATTGCTTTAAGAGGATGTAATTTTGCATTATACACATAGTATATTACAGTGTGGTTATAATAAATAGGAATTACACAAGACGACAAATTTGAAATGAACGTAAACAGACTTTTTATAAGACTTCGTAAAGCTTTGAGCTTCTTGCAAGATGGTAAGGAGAGATTTAAAATCAATCGTATTTACCAATTGACACTTTAAATGCCTATCTACTAGACACAATAGAAACTATATTTTTAGGAGTCACTGACGACCTTATTGACGCTCAATAGATCATAAAAATATTAGTTCAAATTCTAAAGCAACACGTACAACAGTGGACATTTGCATTTTGATGGGTTATAGACGACCTTGGTAGTGGCAACGTCGCCGTTGTTGCTTCAAGTTTTTTTTATATAGACAAAAAATGTTATTAACATAAGTTAACATAACATAACATAACATAAGTTTTTATAAAAAAATCAAGAAATAAGAGGGAAAAATATTTATACATTCAAACATCAGATTTTTCTAAAATTGACTGGTCTTGAGTAGCTCTCGTCAAAAGGTCAAAGTGGCGACAATAATTTATGAAGTTATATGTCCAGCAAGACATGTATTTTGTTCCGGCTCAAATAATTACTAGTGACTTCGTACATGTGGGATGATGATTTATAATGACCGCTGTGATGTGATAATGAGTGCAGACAGATTTAATCTTCCTAATTTATAAAATTATTAAAACCAAAATTAATAACAAAGTAAACGTCTTAAACAAACACTGTAATGTTATAATATTTCATACGTTTAGAATGCTTGTTACTCTGACTAATGAGTAATTACAAATGGGGTATACACCGCGTTTATACCGCCATTTTCATGAATACATTTATGTTGAATTCGTAATTTAATCATTTTGATTTTTTTATAAAATAACTTTGATTTAACTACACGATATGAGAACAGTAACTCATACTTATATCTTCTAAGAAACCTACTGAAATTTTATGATAAGTATATGAAATATTTCTTTTGTATTAACAGAATAGAACAGAATATAGTTATTTTGATAACATGAAGGACCATCTATAAGTGTTAAGATACCAAGACACGAACATCAGGCTATTAAATATTGCAATACCGTGATCACTAACCCACCTGCCTAAAATACAGCAGGTATTCGTCGATTCTCTCTTTATCTTCTCATAACCCATCTTAGTTTTATTTCGTAACTAGCTTTCTGCTGTTTTACTCACTGCTCAGCTCCTGCGTGGTTTCACTCACGTCTTTGCTTACTGATCTGCTACCGTTATCAGTAGCGTGATGTTAAACAGCCCACAACCTTCCTAAGGAATTGGCTTCTTATCCGACTAGTAGTTCCAGAGATTAGCGCGTTCAAACAAATAAAACCCTTCTGCTTTATATAATAGTATAGATATTCGCATACCCATCACATTAACTACTGAGCGCAAACTTTATAGTTTTTAGCTTCGGCAAAAAGAGGTACAGTAGCCCAATCATTCCTCGGTCCTCTCCTTTTTCCTTTTCCTTCCTCTTCTCAACGGCTTAGTTATGTTTTCTAAGCTTATTATTTCTGCAATGCTTACAAAACATAGGTTACAGTTGTAAGTAACCCGTCAGGTGAGTCGTATTCTTCTTTTCCACTAAATAAACAAAACCATTGCAAAGTTCAGATTTACTTACGATCATAAGTTCACTTACCTAAAGTAGCTTGTATGTATTTCATGTTTATTTTTTTTTACATTTTATTTAATCTCATTAGAGCGCCCGCACATTAAGCCACTAGTCACGGCCACTATAGAAGTTTCATACAAACTTTGCCACCCCTGTTTACCCCCTTAGAGAATGAATTTCGCAAAATCCTATCTTAGTGAGCACCTACGTCCTAAAAGAACCTACCTGCAAAATTTAATAATCCTAGCACTTGTAGTTTCTGAGATTTCGTGGTGAGTGTGTAAGTGACCTTTCGCTTTTATATTTAAAGAAGATGTATACAGACTATTCCTGTGTCCATGTATGTTTAAGTATTAGATACAAATATAATGTTTTATCAGAATTCTTATTTAAAACTGTGTAACTTTTTCTTCTTCTCACCTACTTTGTTTCTCTGCACCACCTCAAGAGGTAGACTGGTAGAGAATGGCATTGGCATTAAGTCCGCCTATATACACTATGTGTATAAATTGAAGTTCTTTTTAAATAAATTAAATTAATCAAGTGAGATATCCCACAGCATTACTATACTGCTATATGAGGGTCTTCCATCTGCAAATGACATTGCTTGGTCGACGTGGAGGTCTTTGAACAGGGTCCCAAGCCAAGTAGTCGGCCGAAGTAAGGAGAACATGCACAGTTGGGGCACCAGACCATGGCACATTTATTATCCTGCTCTGTGTGCCCTGTCACTTGTACACACATGAACCTGTACAACGCTACAGACAACGCACTGTTAGTAGCAGTGTACTGGTCATCACAGATATAACTTGCCCGTGTCGACACAATAAGAAGCCCGCCCTCTCTCACGCCGCGTTGCTCACTGCGCTCGGCGGGCGTGTATTTTTAGTTAATATTGTAATTTTTAATATCGTAATATCTTTTGAATGGAATGTCCGAATTTAATAATTCAATAGTAGTCAACAGGTATTGAAACAGTCTAAAATACGAAATAATTTGTTTGGATGAAAATTCTTTAGATAGGAGATAACATTGTCTGATTTTGATCGGAATATCTATCAACTTTTAAAATGTAAAAATACAGTTATAGTGACATAACTACAATAGTTGGACATATGGTCTCGCGAAGTTTTTTATAGATATTGATACGTTCTTTAATATTGTAGAAAATTGTTTTTGTTCTATCATCAATACTTTCCGCAGCGCATGCGATGAAAGACATTTGTTAGCTAATTTTTTTTACACCTTGGGTTGGTTTTCGTAAGAATTTCTAAGGATCTCTATTTTTTCTAGTAATATTTATAGGTTATGTTACTCACTGATAATGTAGCGTTCTAATGATAAAAGAATTTTTAAAATCGGTCTAGTAGTTTTTCAGTTTATTCGTTGCATACAAAATAACAAATCTTTCCTCTTTAAAATATTGGTATAGATAGAAAACCAAAACATTTTCATAATTTTCTGTATTTATATTTAATTGAATTCATAGCTGTGTGAACAACCTAAAATGTATGCTGTATTGGTTAAATCACCAATACAGCCCACAAAATAACAATGAAACACAAAGGCAACTCACAATGCAATTTACCTAAACAAATACAAACCATCAGAAACTGCAAATGCAAACTATCCTTTGATGAAAAATACCCTTAATTCGAAGCCACATACGAATTCCAGAACAGCTAAACAACAAAGAGGCTGTGATTAATTAAGTTAAAAGAGGGAAACACGGTTCATATAGTGAGCTTTTACAAGACCTGAAAATTCAATATTGCAGCGCGATATGCAACAAAAAAGAAATTGGAAAAGTTGGTTACGTTTTTATTAAGAGACTTTGTTTGCACTACGTATTTGTTTCTAGTCTTGTTATTAGATATAAGATGCATATGAGAAGTGCTGTGATTATAAACTTACGGCTTGTGTGTAATTTGTTCATATACTTACAATGTGGTTTTAACGTTGTTTTTTCTTAGATTTGTTTATAGCTTTCTTTGTGAACTTTTTTACATTTATTTTTTTTGAACTTTTAGACAAAAACTGTTTTGTGAACATTTTAAAGATTTTGTATAGTTACTTATAATTCTTATGATGAAATTTAAAAAAAACTTTATTGTATTGAAATAAATTAGAATAGAATATGCGTTATTGTACACTTACTACACGTAACTTACATTTTAATAATAAATTATGTAAGAATAAATAGTGACAATGGACGGTCTTAACGCTAAAAGCGATTTCTTCCAGACAACCTTTGGATATACATAAAGTTAGAAGTCGATTTCATGGAATGGCATAACATGTCATGTATTTCTAAAATATATTCAAATATAATATAGAATAATATAATATAAAGATACCTACAGCTTATCTAATCTAAATTATTATTGAAAAAGTTTAATTGTATAGGACCCTACAGCTTTACTTATAAAACATTGTCATCTTTTTAATTACACTGATTCAGACATTACATTTCATAAGGTAAGCATTTTTTTAAAACATTCATTTATTTTATTCATTCATTATAAATACAAAACATTATATTTATTTTTAATCGTTTTCAGAGGAGACGGTGGTGATTCTAAAACACATTGCGCTCAGTAAACGGCCATTTTGTGGTCTAAATTGGATTGTTAAATGGTTTTATGAGTGGACAGGTTTGGTGGCGTTACGTCCATAATACGCTGACTTTTAAAATAATAGGCTCGGTACAAACGAGCCACAGCCGCAGATGGCTAGTAATCTTAGTAGTGCGTGACAGCCACTGTTGTTACGGCACATTTTATTACGCATGCGGTGTGTTTAGGATCTCTAGCGGTTAACTGAGGATAACGGAGCGGCATCAAGTGGCGAGTAAAGAATACACCTGTAGTATGTGGCCACCACCGGCAACTAGTGTATCATGAGTCTCTGTGCCGATTTTGTGAAAGCTTGATTTCCCTCAATTAAATAACTATTAACAAAAGTTTAACGAAACTCTTGATGCACGATTCACAAGCTTGCCCGGGTTCTAAACACAATGAAACTGGTAGAAATAAAATACCGCTTCTTTAAAGATCCTCAGATCAAAAGCCAGTTATTAGCGACGTTCCAGGAACTAGCGGTACATAATACTAAATTCTTTTAGTAGCTGAGTATGGAGTCAGCACTAATAAATCCAGTAGAAACTAAAGCATGTCTCCGTCACATTGCACGATTCAGCAATTCTTTGAAATAACGAACGCGTTTGTTGGAATGAAGTGCATTAAACGTAGCTGAAAGAGTAGGTATCTGGTTAATAAATGATCTGAAACATATGAAGTTATAAAGAAATATGGTTTTGGAGAACTTTTATTAGCACTTTCATTTAACAAAACTCTTAGTGACACAGTATTTATGTATATTTATCACAATGCTGTGTAATTAATCTATTCTACAATTCAAGTACCCTACAACTTATCTATTGTTTCTGTATTTATATATTTTATTTGTTGGATTCTGATCAGGAAATTAATGAAAATCGTTCATCGGCTTCTGATTCCAACTTGCTCCAATTTTAAACATAAAATTTCATCGCCATACCTTCCCATAAAATATTAAACAAAACTCTTGGAAACACAAAAGCCCATTAGCATGATATCAAACGATTCCATTGGACCGGAACACCTAAAAACTCGATTGAAACATTTATCTTGGGATCCTAAAACATTCAGTTTTTCATTCACCATTCACCGTATTTTAAACTGTGACACTTTGCTTTAATAGTTCCTTCTAACGATCCCTGAGTACATAAAAGATAAGATAATACCAGCCATCGACACTGAACGGAAAATTTCTACGGTATTTGATCGTCTGGGCGTGTATAAAGGTCCATGGTTAAATTTTTAAATTCGCATTTTGATCTTTATTCTTACAGAACATTGGTCACTATTACTAGAGACCAATGTTGACTTTATAGTGACACGTTAGACCGACGATCTGTTAAGTGTGGCGGGCAGCTGATGGATGGAGCCTGCTCACGACCGGTAGAGGTGGCGAAAATTGGGTGATGACTAAGTCCAGGAGCAGTGGGCGTCTTTCAGCTGATATAAAACCTGTGCACCTACCACAATCATGTCTTCATCACTTAGGTTGGCTGGTAGAGAATGCCATTTGACATTAAACTCTCCGATGTACATTTAGTGCAAGTAATGTTTTTAAAAATAAATATGGTATTTTTTTTTTTATATTATAGCCAACCAAAGTGACTCCACCCCGCCTGATGGTAAGCAGTCAGTGGAATCCAGAAGTGGCGGCCACTATACCAAAAGCCATCGTCTTAAACTGCTGGTATGGTGGCGTCCACTATGGCGGCTGGGAATGGGGTTAGGGGAAGGGAATGAGGGAGGTGAGGAAAGAGGAAAGGGGGGAAATCGGGCCTCCGGCGCTCTCACTCACCGAACGAAACGCAGTAGTACGGATACTACTACTACTCTTACGTCGATGTTCTATGAGAGGGTAGTACTTCCCCGGACGATCCGGCCCATTCATGCTGAAATCAGCGTGAATCTACTACCGTACTAATTATGATAACAATATGCTTAAACTCCAGTATTGTACACAATGTAACTGTCCACTATCTTCTTTCATCAAAAGGGCAAAACACATACGTACCCACACATGTTCCTAACTCCATTAGTCCTGCAGTTTACTTAAGTATGACGTATTACTACGTTGTACTGTGCTATGATGCATGCACGACGTCGTGTGACCATAATTTACAATAGCTACAAATCTGCGAGCACTACTAGGTATTAATATAGAGGAGTTAAAAATCACATAATATTGATGTACATACGTTAATATCCACGGTGAGAATCATGATTTGTGATTTTATGATGCTCGACCTAGGCTTCCTCGTCATATATGAAAGCATATTGCGACATAACGACGACATCGCAAAGCAACAGCCTGCGAAAACGTGTTAAGTTAGAAAACCCGTCACATTTATCAGGTCATTAGTCCTCCTTATGTAAATTTTGCCCATGCGGTGTCTTCCGAATCGTTGCCACTATTCTAGAACTTTTATACCACAAAACCCATTCGTTTTTAATTACTTTAAGCTAAGTGCCGAAAGTCGAAATGGCCCTGTGGATAAGGCACCCGATTCGTAAACACGAGGTAGTGGGTTCGAATCCGGGCAAGTACCAATGTGATTTTTCAAATCATATGTACTTTCTAAGTTTATCTTGGTCATTTCTGACTGAGGGTGAAGGAAAACATCGTGAGGAAACCTGGACTTAAAAGTCTGAAATTGCCAATCCGCCTTGAGCAAGCGTGGTGATTAATGCTCATTCCTTTTCTATTAGAAGAGGCCTTTGCCTTGCAGTGGGACAGTAAACAGGCTGGTATTCCTAAGCTAAGTGCCTAGTCCATTACCACACGATTTAAGTAGTAAAACATAAATTCAACATAAAAAATTCAATTTCAGTACAAGAAGTTACTAGCTTAAGCTTAATACTTACGTCATAAACACAGTTTCTCTAAAAAACAACTAAATAAAAGTCAGCAGTATTCGTTACAATGACCCTATTCTCTCAGGTTCTCATTTAAAAACTTAAATGAAATAGTCAATGGTACTTGCAGTTAGTTTCCGAGTCTCCGGGGACCTGACACCGGCTAAAGCTATAAAATATGCATAGCAGCAACTTGTTGGGTTTAGGGATTACCTCTTGCTAGATTGTGACAATATCTTTAGTCTATCGCTTGGAATAACATTTTAAATATTTGAATATATTTTAAAGAATATAAACGTATCATATTAAGTAAATAAAAATTGAAATAAACATACACTATTTTAAATTTTAATGTAGTATAGCCTTTAGAGCATAATCTATTCTATTTGATTGCCTCCGTGGCGCAGTGGGAGCGCAAGTTACAGCTGTGCACGAGGTTGTGGGTTCGATCTCTACGCGGGACAAAAATTTGTGTGATCCATAAATTTGTATTTGTTCCGAGTCTGGGTGTTTTTGTATTTGTATGTTTGTAAAGTCCCCGCGACACAGGGCTTATACTCTTAAGCGGAAGTTGTCTTTTTGAAAGAAAGAAAATGTTATACATCATTAGAGGATTCGTCATCATCGGCTCTATTTCCGGGCTGTTTGGTGCAAAACAGTCTCATATTGTCAACCACTTACTGTGAAAAAACGGAATGACCATCAGGCCTTTTTATATTACAGCTAGGGTTATAATACCCATGTTTCATTAGGTTAGCTACTAAGGTACCAATTCTCTCAGCCACGCATGGTGATTATGGCGAACTTCTATTGAGTAAGGCTTATGTCTGGCTTAGTTAATAGACATCCAGTCTATTGCTTATCGCACAAATTTCACACTTTTATATTGAGGAGTTTTTAACATAAAAACGATTGGAAACGAAAGATTGGAATTCTGACCTCAAGTCTACGACTTTTTGGATTATGAGTCAGAGAGACACCGAGATATTTTCAATAACTACAACATTACATTCTCCAAATGTGTACTTATCAAAACAACTTTCAAATTGTACAAAAGGATTTAACTATTTGTTACCAACTACTTCAAGAGCAATTAGTATAAAATCTCTATATTACGTGCCAAAGCGAACTACTCGCTTAGTAGTTAAGTAAATCCAAATGAAATGAAGGGTAGCTTGTCTAATTACAGTGGCATAACTGTAATGATCTGTAAGCACGGCATCTGAACACGCGACGAATGAACATCGAAGTAGATGGTTTATTTTTCTTTTTATTTTTTGTAAGCAAATGGTGAGGTTTATTAGAAACTAGCTGTTGCCCGCAGCTGCCGCAGCTCCCGCGTGATTGTCGGTTATCGCATAATATGACGATATTTTATATAAACTTTCATCCCAAATTAAACCCCATTGAGATATTTTTTCGCAATAAAATATAACCTATGTTATTTCGCAAGGTCTTGTCTATCTCTGTACCAAATTTCATCTAAATCGGTTTAGTAGTTTAGGCTTGAAAGCGTAACAGACAGAGTTACTTTCGCATATAATATTAATATGGATTGTAGTGAAATGATGATGGTAAAAACCAAATGGCTCGAAGATACACGAATTAGTGGGCATCAAATCTTGCAAGTTTCGAAAGTACAGTACGGCTGCAGTGAACATCTCTTATTCATTCAAAAATAATGATCAAAACATGCGTGAATGCTTGTAAAAACAAAAACTTTGAGCTTCAGCTTTTGATACATGTCCTGTAAACCTTAAACTATTACACATACGAGTAATAAACATCACATTCAAGTTGCTGGAAGTATAATCAATATTTTCCAGTAAATCTTATTCTTTTAAATTTAAAACATTTTTTTAAATACTCAACGTGGTTTATAACAATACTACAAAAATATTGTATGTTCGAATGCTCACACTTAGTCGTGCATCACAAAAAAACGCAGACAAACAATGAAAAGTTGCTTCATCTTACTACTAGTGCGACTGTGGATGACAGTTTAAAATAAAAACTGGGAGGTAAATATTCAAAATAGAAGTATGGTATAGTTTTTTAACAACTACACTAGAAAACAAGCCGTGTTGCAAGGAATTTTATAATAAAAAATGTGTCGCCAGTTATTTGCTCATTGCTCTTCTACGAGTATAATGTGTTTTAGTCAGTCTGGCCTTAGGAAATTTAGCTGACATTTTATTTTGTAATTATTTGCCATTACTTTTCTTTTTGCCTTACCATTTTTAGAACTTTGATGGTATAGTACAACGATTTATGTATTTGCTATTTTTATTGACATCAAATACACTATAATAGAGATTAATCCAATATGTACCTACAAAAAAATTATAATCTTCAGTATCAACGTCAAAACAAATGTTTCAGGACCTAGAATTCTCTCAAATAAAAGTATTTATATTCAAATGATGTCAGCGGCAATTTTCAATTTTTAAATAAAGGCCAAGCACGACGATGTACAAAGTATTTAATTAAAATGTATCACATGTGAAACTTCAAATGCAAAATTAAATATAAGTGATTTAATTTTGTCCTGGTGACAAGCGTCAGAATATCACGATCCGGCTATCTACGAGAAAATTATAGATTTTTAAAAATACGCAAACAATCTATAAAATGATGACCGTCAAACATTTAAGAAAGCTACAGGAGTATCAACAACTAAAGGACGGGCATATCTCGTTACAAGACAGTGCCTAAAATAATAATGTTTGGGTAAGACCTTTGTCCAGCTGATAATGAGTAGGTACTGGCTACGGTTGTTAGTATCACGCCAAAGATACTAAATACTTATTATTATGGTAAAAGGGAAACTCATTAAAGATACGCTTAATATAAATCTGAAATTAAATTCTGTCATTTCGACCATAAAAATTCAATTTCACATTCGCATTTTTCAAATATGAAGTGTTGAATATTCCTATATATATTAAAGGGACAACTCCAAAGAAAATTGTCTCACGATAAATAACAAAAAGCAGAAAAAAAACAATATGCGACCTCGTTGAACAAGGATATAAATAAGGCGCTTAATCTGAAATTAAAAACGGAACCCCCAAAAAGTTATAACCAGGGAAAACGATCTACACTCTTAAAACTTTTTACATTAAAACGGTTTTATTATTCAGGCAAAAAAAAATGTTTGACCGTTTATAACATTATGAATGCAAGGCTCGTACTGCGTGCGTGTTTCAATTATAATGTTGGGGGAATTAAATGGAGCTGCCGGTAAACAATGCAGGAGATAAAGGTATAACTGGAGGAAATTATATGGCTGTGTTGATTCTTGTGTTAGATCTTGTATTCGGTGTTGACGTGAGTAGAATATTTACATACTCATGCCGAAGCAAATCCGCAAAATTATAATTTAGGTTTGTTTTGTTTCTTCTGAATTCAGCTGTTTCACTATTTTGTTCATCATTACTAAATTTAATTGTGTTGAAGTCTTTTATTGCAAAAATCAAATCTGTGACCATATTATTTATTTTCACTTAAAGCCTGCTGTATATTGGTTGAGTTTTAAAGATGGTAGGTTACATACATTCATTAAATTTATTGTTTTTACTAAGCCTTAGATTATGATAACTGAAAAAAGATTTTAAGATGTTGATATCTTCCAAAAACATCATTCAAATTGAATTTTTTCTTTTTTTTTTATTGCCTAAAGTGGCAGATGAGCCAACAGCCCACCTGATGGTAAGTGGTAACTGTCGCTCATAGACTTCTGCAATGCCAAGGGCTCCGCGAAGCCGCTGCCTAAATTAATTAAAGAAATAAATAATTTGGTTACATTTAGAGACATGTTTTTTATTGATTTATCAGCAAACTTAGTATATAACAAACTGCGTTAGTATTTTAAGTATCTTGCAATTGATTTAATTTTCATATATGGCGTGAAATAATCTCATTATAGAGGAAAACTTTAATCATGCATCATCTTCTTATTTAATGGAAACTGAGGCAAGTGCTGTACCTATATATAATTATGTAATTATATCTAAATTCCAATTCAAATTGATTTTCACTTCTTTTTTTTTGAACATCCAACATTTTTTTTATAGTCAAGATAAAAAAAACACTGAACCTGCATGGCCGTATCGCTAGTATCGACCGATCAGTATTGTACCATCACCAGAGCAAATTCAAAACTTCCTGAAGGTAAGTATAAAAAGGAAAACAAAACAGAAATGTTTGACGTGTTTTCCAATACTGGTTGAGACTCAGAACTAAGTTTCCAGAACTTTGAATGGCTTGGTCCAGCAAAAACTGAGCGTAAACTTTTTAATTTAACTTTAAGCAGATATTCTGCTGTTTTTCTTTAATGTAAACATTACTTTATAGTAAAATTAGCTATTTTATTACCATTTTTAAATCGTTTCTTCTTGTATGTAAGTAGGTTAGTTAATTGTGTATTGTTGAATTTCAATGCTTAGTTCACCTGTAACTAAGTTGCTTGCTAGTCTTGAAGTTAAAATGTTTTTGTTGTATCCAAATAAATAAATAAAATAAGTTTAAGTGTAGAAGATCCATCCACGCTGGTTTCAGCATAATTGGTCCGGATCCACCTAAGAAGTATTACCCTCTGATAGAAGATCAACGTAAGATCCCTGTTTAATAAGAATAGCCAATCAAAAACTCACATAACTGAATCCGATATTAATCAAAAAAGGGTTACTTACGATCACTTCGGTCGCGATAACCAACCCAACACAGATAGTATTAACAGCAATTAACCAAACAAGGCTTTAAATCAAAATTTCAAATTATGCTACTCCCTGCGAGGGTGAAATGGGGTTGTATCCGTGAAATCGCATTCATCAAAACTTGGGAATTAGCTTCGTTCCCTAATTAAACCTGTCGGTTGTTAAGTTCGCCCCGATTCCCTCCGGGTTCTTGAATCTTACGTAAATATTAGGTTTGAATAAAAGTTTTATTATTATATCTTTATTGGTGCTTAATACCGTGATCCTTTGTGCAAAGTAAAAGTTGATTTGAACGAATTCTAATTTGAAGGGCGAGGTGATTTCGTCTATTTGAGTGGGATGGGTCCAAAGGTCAAGTATTTAGTATTCATTGCGTTTGCTATTGGTCTTTAAAATTGCTTTAGCTTAGCTTCAGTTTTCAAGTTATCTTTTTTCAAAACTAATACCAACTTGTTTTTTTTCTATTTACTTGGTACTGCTGAAAAATTTATATGCACATTTTAATTCTTTTATTTTCAAGACTTTTGCTCGATGAAAAATTGAGTATAACAAATTTACAAGCAGTTATTAATTTAAAATTTTAAAATTTAAATACTACATTTTATAAATGATGGTTTGATTACTTGAGTGTACATATCCCTCAAACCCGACTCAATAATAAATATTTATGGGCCGGATCTATAAACTACAAGTTTTAGTTTTTTATGAATTTAGTGAGATAATCCTTAAAGTAGATAATATTTTGAAAAATCATTTTTTTATTTTTTAAAGAAACCACATAGCTAATGAGCATGAACTTCCCAAATTTCGTTTAATTAAATTGTTTTGCAGCTGAGAACATAATCATTAATATTGAAAACACTATAAAACGTGCCCTATGACACTTGATTAATTTGCACGTTTACAGAATATAATTTCAGCTTAAACAGACCAAATAGTATTCAGTATCCAGATACAATTGTACCGAAACTGTACGATTGCGTTTTAATACATATACTGAACGTTGCAGTCATTGCGAGCCTTTTAAAATATTATGTAGGTTTATTGTTTCAAGTGTATATCAATATATCAATATCGAGTAGTCTTTGTTCTTCAAAATAGATATTTTTTTTTCTGTTTTCTAAATGTTGTAATTTTTATACAATATTTTACTTGTTGACTATTTTGTTTTACTATTATTATTCTGTAATATATATAATAGTTATCACAGCTTTAAAACATTATAAAATGTATTTTCTTCATTTATATCTAAAAAGATCACTTTAAAGTGATTGCACTGAAGTGCCTAGTAGTGACTGAAATGACCTCACAAAAAAGACAAAAGAATTTAACAAATTACAAATTTACAATCAATATGTAATACAGCTAATGACACATCAAATAAATCCAAAAATAAAAGAAAAGCTAATATTACCTTGATACAATGGATCTAAGACCTCTCGTCGTCGATATCAAAAACTAGAAAACGATTTCTAATAATTGAGCTTTCAAAACTTATTGTGAGCAGGTTCTATTGTCGCAAAACCAATAACTGCTATCTTATCCAATTTCATCCCACTATATAACTTACACTTTTTTCGTTGAAGTACAGAGAAAATTGCTAGCGGAATATGAAATACAATGCTTGAGAAAAATAAATATTAGACGTTGATTTATGTATAGTTTATTTATGGTTACAAAGTACCCTAGAATGGACAACACCGGTAATTTTACATAATGCGAGTATGACATTACGATCACCAAATCGCTATATCTGAAGGTTTGAGAAATCACTTTTTACCAACTATTTTTATTAAGTAAAAGGTTTCATTTTTAATCCACATAACGTTACTGAAGAGATCTAAACTTGCAAGTTCAACCGCAAATTATTTTCATTTTACCACAATATACATGCATTTTTCGTTTTACACCGCTAAACGGAGTGAAGAGCCCCAACATAACTTTTTGACACGAACTTCATTGTCTCTTAATTATCTGAATTCCCTTCGTAACAGAGCAAAGAATTCTCAACTCTTCGACAGAGAACAAGAAGCTCCCTTTTAAATGCATAATTCATTTTATTAAAAAGTTCTACCAAAGTGGTCTCACAGCTCAATTAACTTGTGATTATTATTGCAGAGAGACTCTCTAGAGTTGCAATCCGTAAATATTGGTCTGTACTCAAAGCAGGACTTGTGAATTATTAAACTAATGAAATATAACTGTCGGGCAGTTAGATTCACTGATGTTTCCCACAGATTTGTTTTTAATGATAAATTGCAAGAGTTAGTAGAATTAGTTAGTAAAACTATAAAGTTAGATTACGGATAGTCGTTCAGACTAGCTTTGTGAATCACTGATGGTTTTAGATTTAAATCAATTTTATGCTCTCGGTCCATTTTAACATGCATATATGTTCCAAACCTAATTATGTAAGACTACGAATTATATGTAGGAATACCGAGCTCTTTAATTAATAAGTGGCCAGTAATACTTTACGGCTGGTTTTTTATGTAACTTAACTACTTAAATAAACAATAGTAATAAAAAACATCGAGAAAAGTCCCAGAAATAATACGACCTACCATTTTTGGTTCATCTGGTAACTGTAAAATTAAAGGTCCGATTGGTGTCTAATTTAGACCTTATTACCTTTAAACTCTTTGATTAATTGGGTAGGGGTCCTTGTGGTCAGCTTTATAGGTGTTCGAGAACCTTAATTGGAAGCTGAGTCTGATTAATCGTCATAATAACTAATATATTCATGAAACTGATACGAAATTTTGAAAACCGGTCTCGAATATAGCATTACTAATTCATTCCATATGATTTACATATCATATGTACTTTCTAAGTTTATCTTTGATATTTCTGACTGACGGCGATGAAAACCTCGTGAGGAAACCCTAGACTTAAAAGTCTGAAATTGCCAATCTGCCTTGAGCAAGCGTGGTGATTAATGCTCATGCCTTCTCTATGTTAGAAGAGGCATTTTCCCTGCAATGGGACAGTAAACAGGCTGGTATTACACTTCATTCCTAACAAATAATATACCAGGTAGCTACGTTTAATGAGTACCTACATCACATTACTGCGTTAAAAAATAAGCCTAATGGTGGTTATTATGAAAACGTCTTCTTTTGAGAAATGCTAAAGGGATATCTTTTAGTATTTCCCAAAAGAATTCTGGATTATCTTTTGGATTTTTTTATATTAGCCTACCAAAGTGACTCCACTCTGCCTGATGGTAAGCAGTCAGTAGAATCCAGAAATGGTGGACACCATTCCAGAAGTCATACTACTGATATGGTGGCCTCCACTATGGCGGCTTAGTGACATGCTTTTCGCTTAAAAGACCCAGGATCATAATTAGATGGGAACACATGCACTGGTAAGGAGTCCAGGCTTTAATTGAGCGACAAAAGTATGAAGTGCTAAACCGTTTGGGTCGAGACCCTTAAAATTCCACTGTGAAAGGGTGGCTCTTCAGTCTACGTGACTAAAAGGTAAAGAGAGACTGATTAAAAAAAAATCTGTGTGATTTGACAGTTTGCTTTCCGATATTTAACAGGCGTTGCATATTATTATGGTCCATTCAGTACTAAGATATTTATTACACGTTCTACCTACGTTTACATATTTATTATGCAGCAGTAAAATACGTAATTTACATAAATATCGTATCATTATTATTGATTTAAATTTTTCACATACAGAGAAAGCTACGAGTACATCACCGTTGGTCACTCGTCACTTCTGTTAGGACGTCAGTCAAAACGATAAACGCATACACATGCATAATTTTAAATTAACAGCTGAACTATAAAGACGTAGCTCTGTAAGTAAAAAAATCAGTACCGTTACTATTGTTGCCAAGTTCTTGTTGTTATTACCATGAGTATAGGCTGCACGAAGGTACCCAGATACTTCCAGATGCAAAACTATACGAAAATTTTGGATGAGGTATATTTTGTTTTTTTAATAGAAAATAGCTATTATTGAAGAAACGTCAAATAAAAGAATTTCTAAACATAATATTAAGCAGATTAATATTATTTAATGAAATATTTTCTCTTTTAATTTTTTTAATATCGCTTCGGATACTATTATCTAACAGCGTGTATAAAAACCGGTCAGTAAAAATGTGAGTCCTATTCGCACACGAAGGGTTCTACATCACTGTATTTAAATTAACACTAGCGTTGCCCGCAGCTCCGCCCGCGTAAATGTAGGTTATTACGTTTTCATACACGCTTTCATCCCCTGTTTCAACCCTTTCAAGCTATTTATTCGAGATAAAAAACCTTATGTTGTTCCCCAAGATCCTATCTATCTATACCAAACTTCAACAAAATCGGGTAAGTGGTTTAGGTGTGAAAGCGTAACGACAGATGGACAGAATTACTTCCGAATTTATAATATAAGTATGGACCACTACAAAAAAAGTAGTGTCTATTTATTGTTGTATTTTTACTTCTCAATGAGTAAATATCGTGATATACAGACAACGGAACCTTGGTATTTGGCACCTGTTGACAATCTAAAAAGATAGTTCTGTATATGATAATATGGATGAAAACTCATTTTCCTTTCATAAACTTTTTGCAATCATTTACATACCTAGTGCAATTTCATACTACAGTATAATTCGGCATACTTAAGCTACCATGCAGTTGGCAGAAGCTCACCCATGCAATACGTTGCCAACTTCGTAAATTTCTCATAATTGTCAAAATTTGATTCTGTCATTCAAACCAAATAGCCACTTTATAACTTTGGATGTATTTCAAAGGTAATACGTGTATGTAGATTGTTAGAAACTGTACTTAAGTCAAATAGCTTCAATTATGTGGTGGTAACTGCATTACGTTCGTATGTTATACTTAAGAAAAGTGATTTCTATTAATGTTAGAACTAAGTGTTCCAAAGTTTTCATCTCTTTGTTACTCGTTGCGGACCTGTTTGTGACTTGTTGCGGACCTTTTTTTAACTGACTTCGAAAAAGGAGGAGTTTTTAATTCGACCGTATATATTATATGTATATATATACTCGTTTTATGTGTGTTTGCGGATAACTTCCCTTTTCCTTCCTCGTCCTTTACTCCGTGGTCGACAACGGCTTGGTTGTGTTTTCTAAGCATTATTCAGCAATGCTTGAAAAACACAGCCATATCTGTAGGTTACGGTTGTCACTTACTATAAGTTGGGCCGTATGCTTGTTTGCCACCAAAGTTATATAAAAAAATTCGTTGTTCGTGAACCGATTTTGATTACTAATTAGTATAGAAGTATTTAATAAAAGAATAAAAAATAGGATCATAATTGTAGCTCTTCTCGTGGGTGTCGTATGAATTGATTCAGAGAACTAGGCAAAGGATAACACTGAGACTATCGAATTGTGCAAGCTTGATGACTATTGCAAACTTTTCCCTTCTTTCAGTGGACGTACAACGTCTTAAACTAATAAATTTAATAGATATTTTAAAATAGATGGTACGCCCAATTTTTAAACTGTACTTCTGGCTACTTTTGGCTTAAAATATGATACTATTTAAATTAACTATAACGATATTAATTTAAATCTGACGTTAATTTCATGTAATTGATCTTGATTAAGCTAATTACTATTCAAATGAATTAGATGAGATACATATCAGCGTTATGATTCTGATACAGATCAGGATTGATTAGAAGATATGTCTTGTTATAATTGTTACTTGATTTATATTCAGGTAGTATAAAGACACAAGCATTTTTTTCATACAATAAAGGTTGTAACTTCTATAAGTAAATTTATCATCGCTGAAGTTTAGCTACTCTAAAAGAGGAATTTACTATAGTGCACATAATACAGGTGCACTATTATATTACTTTTCTCTGGTCACTAATCTGTCTTTAAGCGTCAGTAAATGCTTACTATTGCCTGTAATAAAATAAATAAAAGCAACTTATGAGATACTTTTGACAAATGAAAAAAAAAGTCGAATCCAACTAAGCTGTGCGTTCGGGAAGCTACAACATATATCTTCTCGTCTGCATTACCGCAGTGTCTTAAGACCAAGTTTTTTGACCAGTGTGTGTTGCTAGTGATGACATACGGAGCACAGACGTGGTTGCAGACTAACAGAAGTGGTGAATCCGTAAGGCGCAGCTAGTCATCAAATTTATATTTGTTACAACAATAGCTAAAATTTAGTCCCAAACCTGTATAATTTATCATGTCAACAATAAGTAACTCAATTTTTTTCCTATCCTTATTCTTGTACAATAAACAAGTCCACTTCTCTTCACTCCTAGCCATCCTTTGTTTGAGCGAGGCTTGACCGCAAGTAATCCTATTGAAGGCACCTGCGCTAAAATAAACGAGGGTCGTAAATCCCCAGAAATGTCCCGGCGGCTGTGACACGGTTATTGTTATTAGCTGACAGACGCTTGATTTGGCTCCAGCCTTAGATTTAGTGGAGCCTGTTGGTATTGTTGAAAATCTAAATGATGTGGCACCTAAATCAAATGGATTAATGGTGGGGTGAATAAAAATTATGACTGAAATTTGTTTTGATGATTTAGAATCTGGGGTAAAATTTATGTAAGGTTTTCAGGATATTTTATTTATTTTTAGAGGTTTTATTATACATCAATAAATGAATTTTGTGCATGCTAATAAAAATACTTAAAGAAATGTATTTGTTGCACTGTTATAAGTACAAGATAATTTTAATCTATTCACTTTAAATTTGTCTGACATTATGGGTACCTAATGTTTTCATATCATGTAAATTACATTTAAAAACCTAGTTAAGATAAAGACTCTAGTTTACCAAATTTTTGAGGCTTATAAAATACTTAGATAAAATTTTAAGTAAACTAATAGTAGTTACAACTTTTTTAAATAGATATAACTTGTTTCTTTCAGTTACAAAGATCTTGTTAGTAGTCGATAAAAACTACTTAGTTTGTTATTGCATGAATACTTATATTATTTTAATATAAGCTGCTGCCCACAGCGCCGCCCACGTGAATGTCGCTTATCGCATTTTTCACAAAAACTTTCATCCCCTATTTCAACCCGTTCAAGGCATTTTGTTGCCAATGAAAGAGGGCCTATATTGTTTCCAAGGATCTATTCTATTTATATTCTGTTTATATATATTCTCATTGGACATATAATCTATTTATTTTAAGTGTAAAACCTAACTGAATCTAAGTAGCTATTACTCTAATGGTAAAACTTTCAATTATGCTCTCCCACCCAGGGACCAAGATAAACGCTGTTCTAGACTAAATGTTAAAGTCTTCCCATTTGTACACACAGTGTTTCCCTAAGGAGCTCTTAAAATTCAAAGTCACACATACGCTTCACCTCATGGTACGTTAAATTACAGAATATGAATGCTTGTAATACTTTAAAATGATGAGCCTCATTTTTACACCTACTACTGGAGTGGCGGCAATGTTGGTAAAACTCTAACGGAAGATCGACGACCAATCAAAATACACAGTCTTTTGCTGAGCTTAGGCTTCTAACAACTTACGTCATAACATTGGATCCTCCTGCCTTTGCTTCTACACTCGCTATGTTTTTAATGTCGTCTATCCATTTGGTTGATGGTCTGTCTCGCGTTAAATATATTCAATCACATTTACAACAAAACCAGAGATCTTTATTTCTCTAATTGTTATTATAGACCTCCTAATCTACCCACCGAGCGACCTTTACAGAGAGAGAATACAATATTACTATCTGAACACAAGAAATGTTTTTTTTTTAAATCCTACTTCGATGCAACAAGGAAAATTTCCTTTCATTCAGAAACTGTTTCTTGTAGGTTACGTCCACGATAAAGAACCATGCAAACTCCTTTATTTGAATACTAAAACTGTTGATATTCAAAGTAGTTCGTGAAACTTTTGACTTTATGATAAATTCAAGTAATTACTTAGAGGGATAGTAAAGAATGAGTTTAAGTTTTAAGTTGATTTATAGAGAAGAATTTAATCTAGGTTCTTTAGAATCTTGATCAAAATATGTAGGTGCATGTTAAATGTTACATCTTATAATTTGAGCTGTTCTTAATGCCAGGGATCTTTAAGATTTTTATGCTTTATTGTTACTTAGACCATATTTCTTTACAGTAGATGTTTGTCTTCACGTATGTAAAGTACGTATATGACTTTGAATATAATGATAATAAGAACCAGGAACAGTGACCATTAACCAAACATTTAAATAATGTAAATTACTTCATAGCATCTATAGCGGGCTTTTACTTAGAGTTCTAGCTTCAATAGCGTTAAAATTTAGGTATATTTATTGTAAGGACAGGTCTCTATTATTTTACTACTTTATTAATTTTTTTTTAACAACTACACGTAACGCTATCTAGACCCAAGAATGCGGATATACATACTTAAATACTTTTTTTTTGTAAATACATACATATTATACATAGAAACCCCCAGACCAATGCAAATAGACATGTTCATGCACACAAATATTTGCACTGAGCGGGAATTGAACCCACGACCTCTGCGTGGCAGTCCATACACCGCCACCGAGGCAGTCAAGTATTAAGTCTTTTACATTATTTTATGTATATTAGATAAATACTAATAATACAAGGTATAAAATTTTGTTCTTTAGTGTATTTACCTACTTTCATTAATGTCTTTTATAGATCGATATCAAAATGAAAGCACCAATATTAACAATGATGTTCAAACTGTTACAATTTAGTTTATGCAAATTAACGTAGGTTTCGAAAAAGCATGTACTAATGTAAACAAGGCACTGATTATGCAAAAACATTCAGATGCCGGCGGCCAAACTATAAATGTGGATGAACTTCAGCATATAATCAGAACAAACTTAATTTTAGCAACAACATCGAATAAGCTGCATAAATGTTTGCACATTTGTCTGAGTAGATGAAAGTGGGGTTAATTAAACAGGTGACTGAATTATTTTGTCAGGTCTTATTATTATATCAAAAAATTGTTCGTCCAGAAGTTGCTATGTTTTGGATAAATAAATACTAGGCGCGCTGGAAATCACCATGCTTCACGATGTTTTTTTTTTAAATAAATCAGTAATGTCCAAGCTAAACTTCGAACATCAACACGCCCGATTTAAAACCCGATCAAAGAATACAAATGCCTAAAACACACTAACTAACCACAATTAAGTGATATGCAAATCATGTGATATTATATTTATTAAATTTCAGACATACCTTTCGCCCACTACATCAAATATGTAGTTAAGTTAATGTCATGAAAGCTAACTCATTTAAAAATAATTTATGTCTGTGTATACGTTTGTATGTATAACGTCAAATTTAAAGAGAGTGTTTGACTTTCTAAAATTTGACGGTATTGTGTAAAGTATACGATAATAGTCTATTTTATCTCATTCTCTTCTATGTGTTATTAATTCGAATAACTTTCAACATGAACATACAAATGTTGTGAATACTGTCATGTTATCCAAACTTTAGAACTGAGTCATATTTACAATAGACATAAGGATTTAGCTAAATAATAGTGGAATATGAAGTAACAGTAAAGTGGTTAAAACTTTTTCTAGCTAGATGAAGGAGTTTCAATGAAATTATTATGATTAAAAATATTTAGTACAAAAAATTATTGAATTACTTTCTCCTTTTGCCTTTTATTGTAATCATTTTTTAGTTCGTATCATCAATCTCGTTCATTTCTGTCATCCCTCTGTTCCCATGTTTCCCCCTCTTCTGGTTCTTCTTCAGATTTTCGCGCTACTTTTACTACACCTTACAGAAAGATACAAAAGCTAACATGATTTAAGTATTTGTTCAACCACTCTTATTTGTAACTTTATTAAAAACGTTATGACGTTTTTAATATCTCAAATAGCTCAATAAGATATCCCAAGATTGCCAAGACACAGCTTTTACAGTGTTCTATACTCAATGAACTATTCACTACTACAAACTATATTCGCTTCAAACGAAGATGAAGACATTTAATCAATTGCTTAGTGAATCGGACATAGACATATTCTGTGCCAGTGCTCGAACAGCACGTCTTATGTAAAGCCTTTTGATATAAAGTGATAGGGCCCAGACCGTTATAAGCTTATCAATAGTTTTTGAAAATTCAATAGAATAAGGTTATTTTTGGTAAACTATAATTTTTTTTTTATATATATAGCCTACCAAAGTGACTCCACCCCGCCTGATGGTAAGCAGTCAGTGGAATCCAGAAGTGGCGGCTACTATACCAGAAGCCATCGTCTTAAACTGCTGGTATGGTGGCCTCCACTATGGCGGCTGGGAATGGGGTTAGGGGAAGGGAATGAGGGAGGTGACGAAAGAGGAAGGGGGGAAAATTGGGCCTCCGGCGCTCTCACTCACCGAACGAAACGCAGTAGTACGGATACTACTACTCTTAAGTCGATCTTCTATGAGAGGGTAGTACTTCCCCGGACGATCCGACCCATTCATGCTGAAATCAGCGTGAATCTACTACCGTGATAATAATAGAATTGATAAAAATGTTGTAGAATAAAGTTTGATTTTTGACAATTTTTCATTTAATCATTAAGTGAGTATAAACAGAGGTATGTGTTTGTTGTCTGTATTTCCCATGGCTCTACCCTCATCAACGAATTCACCAACGGTGCTGGTTGACGTCATCTTTTTGTATTTATGTCGTTTATTTTTCATGCATATTAGATACGTAAATTATTACGAACATTTGCCTTCTATGTAACATTAGATATGTGTTTTTTAGGCAACACCCGCACTAATGAAGCTGTGGCAGAGACTTTACAAATATACAATTGAAAACTAATATTTTTTTTATTTTTTAAAGTTTCTTATTTGGAAATCGCATTTATAACACATCAACAGTCCCGAGATTTACTGACGGAATAAGGCCCCTAAAGCAAATCGAAATGGCCCAGTGAATTAGATACCCGCTTTGTAAACACGAGGTACGAGTAGTGGGTTCGAATCCGGACAAGTAGGTACCAATGTGATTTTTCACTTTTCAAGTTCATTTTAGACATTTCTGACTGACGGTGAAGAAAAACATCGTGGGGAAACCTGGACTTAAAAGTCTGAAATTGCCAATTCGCCTTGATCAAGCGTAGTGATTAATGCTATGCCTTTTCTTAGAAGAGGCCTCAAAACCCTGTAGTGGGTCAGTAAACAGGCTGGTATTGTTAATATTATTATTTAGGCCCCTAATATTTATTATATATATTACGCTTGGTCTGTGAGTACAACTGCAGTAAGATAATACTTAGTATTCAGGTACTGTTGGATTTCTCTTAGCCTTTTACATCACCCACTGGAAGAATTACAGTGGTTCCATATGCAGCATATTGTGTTAATTTAATATACTAGCCTTCCGCGGTACAGTGTACATTCTTTGGTTACTGCGTCACACATACACGGACCAAATAGGTGAAGTATTGACATGGGTTACAATTACAAGCAGTCGTAACCGACTTGTGCGTGTGAAAAAAATTGTGAATATTGATTTATGTTTGTATTGCAGCAAATGGCGTTCTAAAGTCTCTGCTTAGCCTATTAATTTTAGACAGGCGCGAAGTTATGTATGTGACCGTGTCATCGACGAAATATACTGACGACCTTAGAAAGCGGTGACACACTTTACTAGACCATGTTTTACCCCTAAATATGTTAACCTATATTTTTCTAAGAGAGAACAACTACATAAAAGTATACTATGAAGGAAATGTTATGCTCCAGTGATCTGTCATGTATAAGGGATGAGTGAGAGACGATTAACAAAAAAGGGTTCGCGTGGCATGAAATATCAGAGGACGTTCAAAACATACAGTAGATAAATTGTTGGTGTTCATTGTAAGAGTTGGGTATAATTGCATTGCATTTTTTTTTCTATATGCACAAGACACTGTACAAAAGCGAGCTTAATAGCTTAGGCATTCTCTACCAGCCAACCTTTGGGTGACGCAGAGATGAAACTAGGTAGGTGCTATATGTAGTGATTAGTTAGAGTAGGTACTTACATATGAATACCAAAATACACAATTAAACTAATTAAATATTCAATGTATACATAAATATCAAACCAATATATACATACATATACCAATGCATATGCATACCATAATGCGTTCATGATATATACATAAATATATATATCATGAACGCTAAGATGATTCCGCTAAAACCTTACCGTACAGCTGAAGAACTCTTGCCTTAAAAATGTCACGGGTAGTGGACATCCTGATCTCGAGAGAGATCGTATTTCAAAGAAGAATGGACTGAATGTTGAAAGATGAATATGCAAGACTTATCATAGGTATATCTAAACTGATAAGTAAAAAGACAAAAGACAGTATTTTTTGCATTTTGTGTGATTGTTCCAATTTAAAGAAGAAAGCTACAAATAGGACGGGTAACATGCCTATGTTACCCGTCCGTATACTTTATTATGTATGACACATTTTGCCAGTTATTTTTTAAATTTCAATATTTTTAGCGCCTTTGTATATCTTAATGATGCTACCTTACTATTGCTATGATATTTTCCGTAATAGCTTGTTATGAGATCAAATGAAACTTTTGATGCCTAAGCAAAGCGAGGAGGGACAACTAGTCATAGGTATAAAATTCATTGTTTGTATCGGCTGTGGCTGCTAGGTATTCATATATTTTGACTGCTTCTGTGATGATAGTGGGAGTATGTGCAATAGTATGCTGACCCGGGATAAAACTTTAAAAAAGGAAATGTATATTTGCAAAACCCTTACCATACAAATTATTGTCCCACTTTCTGTCATATTAAAAAAAGATAAAGAAAACGATAGTAGTGTATTTGGAATAAATTAAAACAGGAAATTATTTTTGTAAGACAAACAAATCATACAAACAAATTAAATTTTTTTTTTCAGTGTCAAAAAGGAAGTCAAACTTGCTACTCGATGAAGAAGAGAGGGGTTTCTATGAACGCAGGCATTCGCTTTTAAACAAATCTTACAAACTTTAGAAACAGAGCCACTCTACCAAATATGAATTAATCAAATAATGTGTAAATTAGCGAGAGTTGAGTCCGGCCCTCGCCACTGCCGGTCTTCTCAGTAGCAACGGACTCCCCGACAGTGTATCTACGAAACCATTTTATATACTAAACGACAAGAAAACTTTGATATCGCGATTCAGGCCTGCTGTTCTGATTGGCTGGTTTGAAGAAATTATGAATTCAGTTTCGTGACGGTAGAATGCAATAACCGTGACGATGAAATAAAATTCGTATTTAATTTATCCTGAGTTAGTACAAAAATAGCTCTATACAATCATTATTACAGTTAAATTTATGCATACAAATGTTGCACTTGTTTTTGTAATTATATTTCTGCTTATATGAGTGGTTTATTATAAGATATATAATCCAGTAATTGTTGAGACTAGGTATACGTCTACTTTATACCCGTGACATTCTTATCTTAGAGTTAGGGATGTTCCCTGTTGACTTTGATCCTTTGGAATGTTTTGTGCACGTAAAATTTCTCTTGTGACCAATTACTTAGTACTTTTCTAAAACTAGTCTCGACCTCTAAAATCGACCTCGAGATCTAAAATAACTGACAAGAAAATCACATATTATTGCCTTTCAGAATAAAACGTAACTAAATGGTATAATTTACGGGAAAACGTCTTTAAAACATTTATGTTAAGATTTATTTTCCTAAAATTTGTTGAAATACATTGTTTCTCTTTACCGGCGCGATGCACGCTTCCACTTTGGAAGAACAACGTGATGATAAACTGTATAAGATATGAAAACACAGCTACTTAGGCAAAACAAATTACAAGCAAAATTATGTAATTAAAAACAAAAAAGCCCACCTGCCTCAAACAAACTTTAAACGCATTTTTTTCTCGTTCTGACGCTACACTAGAATATTATTTACCCTATGTGAATCCCACAATTAATACAAATCTAATGACACCTCATATTGTTAAAATCTATTGAGATATTTAGGCTGTAGAGCGTTCCAAATAAATAGACATACATACATACCGAAACATTACCCTCCTTGACGTCGGCACTCGGGCAAAAAGAAACATAGGCAGTAGACAACAGTACATGAACTTAACATTAATCCAGTACATAGAACTAAGCAGCTTACTGGACCTAGTCTAAATGTACGGTGATATATAACTCGGTGTGTTCCTTCACGGTAAGAGCCATAGATATCTGGTAAGAACATGAAAGCTAAATTAATGCGGTCTACAAACCGATGTAGATGTAGCGATTTTTTGTTGATATTGCGATTGGAATTACAATCACTGGTTCATTAAGCATATAGTAAACCGCGAATTAGGTCTGCAGTAAGCGCCAACAAGGTTTATAATACTTTTTTGATCGCGATTATTCCGTATATCCGTATGCAAATTGTTCTACCTATTCGTATTTCATGTATTGTATAACATTAGCTTGTTATAACTTATTGTAAGACATGCAGTAAGATTTTATACCAAATTAACTCTATGCGCGAGGTTATAAAAATATTTTATTATTTAATATTTCGCAGCGATATGTATCAGCATTTGAAATATATTCCTACAAAACCAAATCGCCATTTTCTGAAAGCAACAAAAATAGCTTAGTCTGTTAAACAGCAAAATGTGGGCGCCTCGAGGTATGTAGAACTCACTCGCAGATTGCATAAAGAATGTGGATATAAGCTCTGTTTGCTTTGAAAAAGAAAGTTGGTTTTAAATGTGCGGAAAACGCGCTTTAATAGTTTGGTGGGCAAAAAATGTTTACTGAGAAATTAACATTAGGCTAGCAAAAGTAACATTAGGCTTGAAATATTTATATTAACCTTTATCTATTATAGGTACATTATACCTGATGCATAAACATTTTTAACATGATATTTTAGGCGTCTCGACGTGATTTTGTTACATATCTTAGGTGGCAATACAGTGTGAATACTTTAAATATTTTACGTTAATATTTTTTCTAGCGTACCTAGAACTAATACTTTTGCGACCGATAATAATTTATTAAACAAATAGTAACAATCTAACGTAAAAATTGAATCAAATACATATTATTATAATATCAAACTACTATAATATAAATATAAGCAATAAATTGCCTCTAGCAGCTCCAATTCCAACGTAAAATCCAAATGTACAATATTAGACTTTTTATAGACATAGGTACGTAGTAGTTTTTATATACTTACAATTTTGCAAATCATTCATCAACATACGGTTCACTAGTTAATAGTAGATATAGCCTCTATACTTCGACGCACAACAATACGTATAAGTGTTTGCTCGTACTTATATTTTTAGAAGCATTTTTTGTTCGAAGCAAATGATGTCATTGTGGTTTATATTTTTTTGTCTGTAATATCAAAGATAAATAAATTTAACGTCAATAAATAGTATAAACTAATATAATTTTGCCGAAAGGGAAAGCAGAGCTGTTTCAAATTTTATTTTGCGAACTACTTTTAGTATCTATACATTTTGATTGAGAGGCTAATTGCCACTTTGACCCATTGATTTAGACCCTGACATTGCAACATTTTTTTTTATATTTATATCACAACAACCACACACAACGCCATCTAGACCCAAAGTAAAAAAATAATATTGATTATAGCTTGTGTTAGGGGTTCTAAAATGCGGATATTCATACTTAAATATTTTATTTTGTAAATACATACATGTTATACATAGGAACACCCAGACCAATGCAAATAGACATGTTCATGTCACACAAATATTTACACTGAGCGGGAATCGAACGCAAATCGACTTCTACGTGGCAGTCCATACATAGTACCACAGAACCACAGGGGTCTTTGAACTTTTTTGCTAGTAATAGGATAATACAGTACTTTAAAGCACTTCAATACTTGTGTGATACTATATTACATGGCTTACTTTTCTTACAGCGCGAATTAAATAGAAGAAAAAGTTAGCAATTTTAGGTACTATCGAACGAACTGAATCATGACCCATTTTGTTGATATTTCGCTTAAAACTATCGAAATTGTAAGATCTATCGTATTCGTATATAATGCACTTAGGACGTTTTTAATATATTAACATATCAACAGTGTACTCAGTAAATGTCAGTCTCTAATAAAATGATAAACATAAAATGACAATATATAAAAAAAAGAAAAAATAATAATACCATTTAACAAGAAGCTTAAAACATTCTTAGTAGAAAAATGTTTTCACTTAAAAGAATATTTCGAATATAAATCATAATTATAATAAAATAAATACTAAAATTATTAAAATATAAAATTAATTAGACGATCTACTTTAATAAAATATGTATTAGTTTTGTATTAATGTTTGTTTATTGTTGAAGATAAACTATGAAAATGGCGCTATGTCATGTTTTAATAATAAACATAAGACCTTTATTGTACACTTAGCTTGCAAATAAATATTTAAATTTGAATTTGAACAAGTTCGTTGCCAAGGAAATCTATCTGCAGGCGAATTTGGACCTACTTGCATTTATGGATTGCCATAACGAGCTCAAGGTGGGTCATGATTCACTTGGTTCGATAGTACAATAGTAATTACCTCAACACTATATATTTAACTGAAGTTTCAAGCTCGAGAAATTAGAGTCGCAAATTGACGAAAGAGAAGTGATAATAACCAGAAGCTATAAATAAATTCATACTAATATTATAAATGCGAAAGTAACTCTGTCTGTGTGTCTGTCTGTGTATCTGTTACGCTTGAACGCTTAATCCACTGAACCGATTTTGATAAAAAATTGGTTTTGAGATATTATACTAGACTTTGGAAAACAACATAGGCTATTTTATCGCAAGGGGTTGAAATAAAAAATATATTGCGATAACAGACATTAACGCGGGTGGAACTGTGGGCAACAGCTAGTATTTAATACGAACATAAAGTACACTTAGAGCTGGAAGAAGTATCAGTGAATCTCACTAAGCCCCTCATTATACAGGGATTATTAGGGCTGAAGAAACAAAAAAATGTGAAAGCCCTAAAATATATTTATTTAGTTATACTTCTTACGAACATTGTCGAAGTTGAATCTTTATCGATTAAATAATATTTAGAAAAATAAAAAAATAAACGCAGTAGGTACGGTATATTTACTTATTAAATTCAGTTCTACAAAGAATAGTCTATAGGGAGTCAGTACAAAAATTTAGTTCTCAGAATAAATACCATAGGCGTTGTTCATATCAAAAATATTGTCATAGGAGCGATACATTTTAAGCACGTAAACTCATAGTACCAAAACACTATGTAAGTAATAGTATGTATAGATCAAAGATACTAAAATGTGTAATAAGGAAGAAAAATAGAAGAAATCGAATTGGCATAATACATGAAGTCTACGATAAAGAAAGATGTAAGTAATGTAGATCATGACATTTTTTATATAAGCCTACCAAAGTGACTCCACCCAGCCAAAGAATAAGCAGGTAAGCAGTTAGTGGAATCCAAAAGTCATCGTCTTAAACTGCTGATATGGTGGCCTCCACTGTGGTGGCTAGGAAAGTGGTAGGACAAGGAAATGAGGGAGGTGAGAAAAGAGGAAAGGGGGGCAATTCACTCACTGAACGAAACACAATAGTACGATTAATACTACTCTTACGTCAATTTTCTATGAGAGGGTAGTACTTGCCCCGATTCAGTTTATTCATGAAACCAGCGTGGATCTACTACCGTAATAATATACTATAATACCATACTTGCAAAGATTATAAATGAAAGTAGCGGTCAAGAAGAACTATCAAATTTGTTAAAATGATTTGAATTTCACTATAACCTACATCAGCATAATCACTCAAGGAGAAAATGAAGGCTACAAAAGTATTGGCTTATGTCTGCATGGAAGGTTTTGTGAAACAATAGTGCAGAATTTCAGTGACTTGCTCGTATTGTTTCTTTGACTATTTGGGTTTGCCAACTTATTATGGACTCAATTAGTAGACCAATATGATTTATATGAATATATTTTTTTATTTACACAGGGTTATATATAAATACGTACTAGACGTCCGCCCACACTTCGCTTTGGTATTGAGAGGTTCATTGGATCTTACAACAAATGCCTACGGAAAATATCATTGCGCTAGTGTATTGCATCCTTAGAGCATATTGCATCATTCAAGTTTACAAAGGTTCTTAAATAATAAAATTATGATAATGAATGTAGCTATCTAAATTATTATTTATTTTAAATCGGTTGCGTAGTTCTTGAGTTAAATCGCAACAAATATAATAATAAATTTATTTATTTTCTTCACAAATCGTCTGGCTTATGCTAAAATACAGGTAGTGGAACTGATAATTTGCGAAGGACTGGTGCCTGAAATGGGTTTGTTAAACCTGTGCTACAGGTCACCAGGCCCCCGAAGTGACGACACAATTGCTAATGCGAAAGTGGTAAGATGGTTGATCTCTAGTTTTAGTTACAACAGTATAAAGAGCAATCTGAAAAATAAAAAAATAAAAAAAAATCTAAGATAACTAGGAAAATGTAAAATAACTTGTATATAAGCAGGTAGTGATAACTTGCGAGAGTAGCATGCAAAAAATCTAATCTTTTCTCTTTATAATATTAGTTTAGATGAAAAATAACCTTGGGTCTGTAACTTTTTTTCATAGCATTAAGTTAGCTGACAAGCGCTTACTAAATAATATACTGATTAGCTACTTTAGCTTATTGATATATCTGTGTTCTCTAACTATTAGTAAAACTATTAACACTTTCCGGGACAGTAAACTTAAATGGCCGTGATGACAATAAAACATCTATTATGCCTACAGTAGTGTCCATGAAAAGATTAAGAAAGAAGCCCATTTTTCCCATGACACTACATTGAAATTTTATAATATTATTTATATGTCACTCCCACAATCAATACGAATCTAATGACACCTAATATGTTAAAATCCATCAAGCCATTTAGGCTGTAGAGAGTGCCAAAGAAATAGACATACATACATACGCTCGAAATACATCCTTGACTTCGGCAGTCGAGCAAAAAATAAATACTTCTCCAGTCGATTGCAGACAAGATTAAGTAATTTGTACGAGTAATTGTTGAATGAATGGTCACTTTCTAAACTACATGAAGACGCTTGCGTGTCTTGATACAATAAGTCGTTGGTTCCAGTTGTCTCTCGAACATCAATCATAACTATTATTGTTCTGACCAAAACTCTTCATCAACACCTTTCTTAAAGATGCATGCGATGCCGACGTTAGAAACTTCTTATATTAACCTGATATTTGTCTTAAATACCTACTTTGTCCAACTAAAGCATCGAATCTAAAATCAGTGCAGCTGTTGTATTACGCTACCGAAGAGTAAAAGCGTTTAAAAACTGCATTATTGAGAATTAAATTGGTATTTTATTAGCAATTCCCCTCCGTAAGCTCACTCAACGGAACGGTTACGCTCACTTTCATCAGCCAATCAGAACGGCGGGCCTGAATCGCGATATCAAAGTTTTCTTGTCGTTTAGTATATAAAATGGTTTCGTAGATACACTGTCGGGGAGTCCGTTGCTACTGAGAAGACCGGCAGTGGCGAGGGCCGGACTCAACTCTCGCTAATTTACACATTATTTGAATAATTAATATTTGGTAGAGCGGCCCTGTTTCTAGAGTTTGTAAGATTTGTATAAAAGCGAATGCCTGCGTTCATAGAAACCCCCCTCTTCTTCATCAAGTAGCAAGTTTGACTTCCTTTTTGCTACTGGAATGCTGATTGTAAAATTTAAAAAAAATATATATATTCATAAAACAATTCATACAAAAATATTTGAAAGAAGTTGTACCGTCTATAATCGGCTTTTTAATTATGATTTCTAGAACTACAATGCACACACAGAGTAACTAAAATAACTAGAAGGTGGAATAAAATATAGAGGTCAAATTTTCTAGGCGCATTTCATAAAAAATATCGAGAACTAACAGTGTAGACATATTTCTTATTATTGATAACAGGATTGTACCGGGTTTTGAGTAACTACAAACGACAGCGCTGGTTTTTAACACTCAGAACCCAGTGATCCTATTACTTATAGTTTATGAAATCAGAGATTTTTATCTAAAGGTATTGAAAACCAGCGCCGTGCACCCGTGCTCGCCATAATGCTGAAATGGTGCCTATTTGGTACAGTCATGAGACTGCTGTTTATTTGTATCTTGTTACTTGTCCTGTCTATACCTATAATTGTTAATTAGTATGTCTCGTGTTATGTACCAAATAAACGTTTGCTTTCTTTATTCTGTTTCTTTCTTCTTTGTATACTTGTCTACTATCATTGTTCAACATAAAATTAACATATTTCGAATAAAAGTTTATTAGTTGTGTGGCGTTTAAAGAACTTCTAAGTAACAGTGGATTAATAAATCGTAAGTGGGTATGTATTTTGATGCGGCCAATTTATGGATTGGTAGTTATTTTCTAAGATGGCAGCAACTTTGCCTGTTACCTAACTTACCAAAGACAATAAACTAAATTTATAGATATCTAGCTACGCCCTGCGGCTTCGCCCGCGCGGAAATTGGTATGTGTTTAATTATTGTAACTGGGGAACCAGACCGATTTTCGAGATAAAAAGTATTCTATTTCCGTCTCCTGCACCAAATCTACATAAATATACATAATCAATTTTAATCGAAATCATTTCATCCGCCTAGAAGCTAAGTGCTAACAAACATAAACACACACACACACACACACACACACACACACACACACAAACTTTCGCATTTATAATATTAGTAAAATTAGTAGGATGATATTGTCAGTCGTAAATTAAAGTAATTTGCATACCGCTCGCAACGACAAACGCACTCTCTCTGGGGAGGTTACTACTTCGATAGAAAATTTTGCTATTCCCAATTCCGAAAATGCATCCAAAACTTCAGTCACTCAAAGGTAGCTCATATACCATTCCTTCAATAAGACGTAAGGAAAGCTCTTCACCGCTACTAAAACAGGCATTACTCGTGGGTCCTAATAAACTTGCCGTGGTACGGTAAATCTTTTTGCCGTAATCGTAAAAGTAAGGCTTTACGATGCGTTTACCGTATTATATATGGCAGAGTGTTAATACGCCAGAATTCCTCGTTTAACACCAAAGGGAGCAATTAACATTACTTGAGATTATTTTTATTGATATTTTTATGGGTGCGTGGTCTGTAAGGTGTTTTGTGATTGCGGTGTGTTCAATAGGTTTTATGCATTTATTTTTTAATACTTATTTTTACGTCAGTAAGAACAAAAAGGAAAGGAATAAATCATGCTTGGTGCTAGATAAAAATTTAATGTATAGTAAATACTACTTATTTTACCATGACCCATAGGTAAAATGACCGTCTTCTTAATAACTGCATTCGATTCGTTTTTAATCTTCGCAAGTATGACCATGTGTCTACCTATCGTTCCGTTTTGAATTGGTTACCTATCGTCAAACGCCGTAGTTTGCGTGCACTCACTACACTCTTCTCCATCCTTACATCCCCAAACTCACCTCCCTACTTAACTCCTTACTTTCAATATCTCAGCTCTACCCATGATAGAAACCTTCGTTCATCTAATAATCTAACTCTTGCAAGTCTCTCACATACCAGTGGTTTTGTTCATTCTTCTTTCCCTGTCCAATCTATCCTTCTTTGGAATGCCCTCCCTCTTGAAATCAGGAAGTCCACCAACCGTTACACGTTTAAAGTCAAAGTTCGAGAACTATTATTAGCAAAATAAAGTGGCAGAATCATCTCATACTGTTGTGTATTTTATTTATATATTATAGTATATAGTGTACTATTATATATATAATTATATATATGTGTATTCTATTATTAGGTATTTATTGTATTATCTTATATTTTATTTATAATTTATTTTTATCTTGCTTTTTATGCACCTACTTCATTTATCTCTGCATCACCCAAAGGTAGACTGGTAGATAATGCCTTTGGCATTAAGTCCGCCTATACATGTGTTTTTGTGTATGAAGTGTTAATAAATAAATAAATAAATAAAATGACTAATAGTTAGATAGTGAAGAGTAGAAAACAGTACTTACATAAAAGCGAAAATGTAATGGAAATCGAATAAATAAAAGGAAAGTAGATCTTAAAATATATTAAAAAAAAATTAGAATAGCGACTCGATCTTTCGTCCGTAACAAGTTGAGATTTTAGTCCACCTGAGCTTGGGTCTGCAGGTATTAACATTTTACCAATACAGCATTCATTTATTGATAACTAGCTGCGCCCCACGGCTTCGACCGCGCGTGAAAAGTAGCCTAAAAAAAAAAAGCCTTGGTATGTGTTAAATTAATGAAACTCAGGAACCAAACAGACAGACACACACACAAACACACACACATACACACATACACACACACACACAAGCACGCATGCACGTACGCATGCACGCACGCACGCACGGACGGACGCACGCACGCACGCACGAACGCACGCACGCACGCACACACGCACGCACACACGCACGCACGCACGCGCGCACGCACGCACGCATACACGCAACCACGCACACACACACACACATACATCAAACACACACACACACACACACACACACACACACACACACACAACCTCTATTGATGAATTACAAAGATGCTTAAAATATTACGATCTTCATTAGACAACTCAAAACTCTAATAAAAAAACAAGTAATGTTATTAAAAATAAAAATAGTTCACATTCAGTTTATGAAGTGAACCGTTTGTCCGCAAACTTAGCACTCAAGCGAGTGCACAACGTAATAACAAAGATGATGCGAGATAAATTGTCTAGGAAATTACATATGCCATTTATTTTCTAACAAAATTACTTTGTAAAATGAATGGGTAATATCATTCCAATCCAATCCAATAATATATTTAAAAAAAACAGATTACTTATACATTTACGCATTAAGCTAATGATCCACTGCTCAGTTAAGTAAGTACTTTATCAATGCAATATTTTAATGTATTTTTATTCACTCTTGATTAAATAATCATGTTGATTGCTTTAGTAGTTCGATAGTACCTATTGTGTGCGTAATGCCACGCAGTGATATTAAAGTGATATTGCGTTTTGGGTTTTTTAAGGTTGCAACATAGCAAGCAAAACGTGAGTGTTATTCACTTGTGCCTACCTTTTTCGGAAAGAAAGGGGAGATGATTTCTAATGCTTATTACATATTAAATCTTTGAATATTTTTTCATATTTTTGTCCTCGTACACATCTTTTAAAATTCATTTCCAAAATAAAACGTCAATCCTAATCGTTAAACTATACCAGCAGAAAACATTTTAAAAATACCAAGATAGACTCAATAAAACTTATTATTTAGCAGAACTGTAATCTCAATAGTATGACTAAGCAACTTTCAGGTAATGTTTCTCGTTCCTGAGACAACAAACCAATCAAACGTAAAATTTAATCGGTCCAATTAATATTTTATTGAGACTCAGTCTGTTAAGCACTTAGCATTTTTTTTTTATTATGTATTCAATGATTGAATGTCGTTACTGTTTTATAGATCATTTAAGAGTTAATTGTATCTTCCTTTAACAGATATAATTTGTAGAAAGTTGATTAAACTGCTGACTGTTTTGGCTATGTGGACTTCGGTTAAAGGAGTCTGCTCACCGTACCATATCCTGACCGTCTTATGAACTTATCAGAATCAGCAAGCTACATGATACGCACTACTATATCCTCTAGAGCGCTGCTTGATATTCTCGCCAACAATTACGAACGCTCCGTCTCCATGCATGGTATGCTACGGTACTGGTCGGTCGGAACGGTATAGTAGGCACTGGATATAGTCTCAAAATTTTTGAATACAAAGAATATATTTTTACCTGACACGTTCCTATTACAATCATAGTCTACGTTGTCGTGGGCAGAATCCTTTGGTCTATTGACCCACCGCCTTAATTTTCCGTGGTGTTATAAATAGCAACAAGGGGATGTATATAGTAGGTAATCTACTGATTATCACTTGCGGTTATCAATTTGCCTGACAAGTTTAGTGACTAAGGTGAAGATCCGAAACGGTTGGAGGCAAAACTTGGAGGAAACATTTGATCAGCAGTAAACTTCTTTCAGCTGATAAATGACGATGATGATGATGGCAAACATATCTTTGGATAACCACTACTCTTCCATTTTAGCCCAAAGACTTCTTTTGGTGGACGTTTTTAATAGTCTTATCATAGTTTGTTTGAAGTTTGATAGCTCAAACACGTCAAACGTCCTTTTTGTAGTAAGGCTTAAACCAGTTGTCCGCTACCAAAACAACTGTGCCAACTGCCACTGCGTGCAACTACTATCCAAGTCGTTGTTCGAAGTATTTTATATTCGTTAGTTGTTCGTAAAGTACCTCCCACATGCTTACCTATTGTTACTTTATTTAATTAAACTTAGGCTTTGACTTACTTAGCTTACAAGTTTTAAATTCCAACTTCAACGTATAGTAACATAAATATCAATTCGGTGTTTATTGAAGAACTAATTAGTTTAACTTGGGAGTACCGTTACACCCTTAGGCCAAACATGTTATTAACGTACAACGCTACCTAACAACGGGACTTTATACACTCGTATATAGTTTAATTAGGGTACAATAAAATCGGTTTTATTGTTCAGCTGTTAGAGTTGATTTTTGTTTTAATATAATGAGGCTTTTGTGACTTTTTGTGTTCTGTTAAATTTGTAACATTTTCAAAGTCAAAGAATTGATAAAGATTAAATTGAATTAAATGAATAATTTAATAATTATACCATAATATTAATTCTTTATTCATTTTTTCTCTTTTTTCCTCAAATTATATTTTTAATGTCATAATACTTGTTAAAATAGTGTAGAAGGCAGTGCTCCTCGTGTAAGTATTACGTACCTAATTATTGTGAGACGATTTTTGTCTTTGGAGATCTAAATGCCTGTAATTTGGATTTCGTTCTTGAAGCCGATAGAGACGTATTTAAATTAAATAATACCAATTTTTATACCCTAAAAAATATTGACTATATATAAATTAAGTAAAGGGAAACAATAATAAGTTTACTTGTTTAAAAAGTCAAACAATGAGACATATGAGATTCTTTTACAAAACAATACTTCAAACTGTTCAATCAATCTTTCTTCAATCTTTGTCTTTCTTTGTACAAAACCGACGGAATTTACTCAATACCTTCATATCCAAAGAATATAGCACTAAGGTATTTCCATCAACCGAAACTACTTCATACAATTTACAAATTCTCACTAGTAGTCGTCGTCAGACCACTGAAACTGAATTTATAAGAAAAAATGTTAAAACCACCCCTCCCGAAAGGGTCCGACCCAACCAATATGTTCTATCGAAAGTCACTTAGACGAGCAACGTATTGGGTTAATGTGCAATCACTGGGTAGCAAAGAAAAAAGGTATCAAAATATGGAATTTTATTTTAGGGTCTGAACAAGTATTGGTGGGTCGTTATTCTTTTAGAGGCGAAGAATGGACCGTATGAAAACATAGTACAGTTTGCACTATTAACAAATTATGATGATGTGTACTCTTACGCTGTCATCACCCTAAGTACGTCCGCCGCAAAACATAGGCTTCTTATGCAACTGAAATCGTATTTCCTTATATTAGCTTTGTATATACAAACTTTAATCTAAGATTTTTAAAAATCCCGATTTTTCATTTGGCGCTGCAGCACTGACAATAATAGACATATTGATATATTGTTAAAACGATTTACAGATGAACGATTTATTGCATAAAATCGGGTTTTCAAGATCGGATAAAGAAAGCCACTGCGATTCGCCTCTCATGACCTCAATGAACGACTAGCTTACCGCTTACCGTTTTACGTTACTGCTTTGCTCCCGTCGTCAGTAGTGTGATGTTACATAGCCGTTACCTTCCTCGAAAACTAGGTTATCATACGCAAAAATATTTTTCAAATCCCACTGGTAGTTTCAGAGATTAGCGCGTTCAAACAAACAAACAAACTCGTCCTCAGTGCTGATCGGAGCTTTGCTGTGAGCAGTCGCTATTATTATATTACAACGGTTTATTGTAAACATATTCAATAGTTTATCGTTAATTAGCTCGCGGCCTAAGCCAGCCGGCGAAACCGGTTTGGTTGACCGCCGCATTGTATTGTCGTTCGTTTTATAATTATTTAATATGAGTGAATCTGTTTTAAATAATGAATGTATTGATTCGGTGAGTTGCGAAGGCGAAGTTGGAAGTTTGCGATTGTATGAAGATAACACAACTGATATGGATATAGAGGAGATTATGTCAGGGAGGAAGAGAAACAGGGCTGATAATTCTTCAGAGGAGGAATGGATTACAGTGGAACGAGGACGTAAATTAGCGAAGAGTTCGGTGGATATTAGTGAAGCGGCTCCAATAGGAGAAAAAATTCAAGTTTGTGTTTCGAGTACCACCCTTCCTATCCCTAAACAATTTAAACTAGCTCGTTTATTTAAAGACAACAATATTAATTTCATCTCGCAGGTTAAGTATGTGCATGCATTCCGAATGCATATTACCTTTGATAACATAGCAAGCGCTGACCAATTTTTAAAGTGCAGTGCGTTTGCCGAGTTGGGGTGGAAAAGTCGTAAGACTTCAGAAGTCGACATTTCGTATGGCCTAATTAAAAACATTGATTTAGATATTTCTGATGACGAACTGCTCAAGAATATTATGTGCGATTACGAGATCGCTTCAGTCAAAAGGTTGAACAGACGTAACAATATGGAAACTTCTACAGACCAGGGTTGGGTGCCGAGTGAAACCGTTCGTGTTGGTTTTAAAGGGTCGTCTCTTCCATCATATTTGTATATCTATGAAATGAGAATAAAAGTAGATCCATTCGTATTCCCGGTGACTCAGTGTAGCAAGTGCTGGAGGTTTGGCCACTCTAAGAATGTGTGCCCTTCAAAAAGAATTTACTGCCCCAAGTGCACGGAGAACCACGAACCTTGTGAGACATCTAAATTTTTGTGTATTAACTGCAAAGGTAGACACATTGCATTGGATAAAAACTGCCCTATATATATTAAGGAAAAGAAGTTGCGAGAACTGATGGCAGAATTTAACTGCACTTATAGGAAAGCGTTGTCGCTGTATGTACCCCTTAGATCCCCTGTCCCTGTACCTTCAGCAATGCCGCAAATAGTCCAGTCTACTTCATCACAAGTTCACACTGAACCAACTACTGACTGTCAACCTCAATTTCCTGCTCCTGATGGCCCATCATATAAAGAAGTTGCAGAGAGGACTGCACAAACCAAGGCTGATCATTCAAAATCATCCAACCGACTAAGTTCCAGGTTAAATCAGAAGAAGAACCATCGTCCACCTACTCCTGCATTTAATTGGAATGAGGAGTCAAGTTCCTCGGAAGAAGTGGAGAAATCCCCTCGACCTACTCAACAGCAAAATAATACTTCTTCGGTTAGTCGCAGCAAAGATATTACGTTTATGCAGCTGTTCATTAAAATTAAAAATATTGTTTTGAATAATGAATCTTTAGAAAACAAAATTCGACAGGTTGTAGCATTTGTTACAGAATGGCTCATTACTAAAGTTTATAATAATTTCTCGGCTGATAATTTGTTAAACTTAATTTGTAACAATGGTTGATCCAATTTTTCTCGGCTTTAACATTATTCAATGGAACTGTCAAAGTATTAGGCCTAAGTCGGTTTCTTTAGAGTTGCTTCTCAATAGGGAAAGTATACATATCGCTATACTAAATGAAACTTGGCTTGAACCCGATAGCTTCTTTAAAATTAATGGTTATAACTTGTTCCGTTTAGACAGAGATGATGGTTATGGTGGGGTCGCTGTTCTGACTCACCGTTCAGTAAAAGCTGTTGCCTGCCCCACATATATTAGGAACACAGGTGTTGAGATTTTACATGTTAAAATACTAAATTTTGTACATATTAAAAATATAATTGCTATATATTGTCCCCCCTCAGTCAACACTTCTCAGAATGACTGGGACTCCATTTTCTCTCTTTGCAATAATAAATCTTTAATTTTGGGTGATTTTAATGGACACCACTCAAACTGGTCATATAAAACGGACCGTAGAGGACAGCAGATCTTTGACTCAATGGTAGATTATAACTTTATTCACTTAAATGATGGTAGTCCTACTAGGATTAAAATTATAAATAATTTAATGCAAAAGTCATCACCGGATATAACGTTTATCTCTTCTGATTTAGCCTTATTATTTGATTGGAAAACTCTCAATGAAACTCTCGGCAGCGATCATTTAATTATTAAAATTTCCTGTATAGCTGATATTAATCGTGAGTTTGTTAAGAAAAGGAACTTTCGCAAGTGTAACTGGATCTCTTACACACGCCATTTAGTTAAGGTGTTTGACAAGTTTGCCATACCTCACGATTCTCAAGCTTTGTATGATATGTTCGAAAAGAATTTGCAAAGTGCAGCAGAAGCGCATATTCCCATTTCCAAATTCCCTCAGCATGTTACAAATAGATTTCACCCTAAACCTTATTGGTCTCCTGAGCTGTCAAAAGCGGTTGCAGCGCGTCGTTTGGCTTTAGCTAATCTAAGACGCAATCCATCTCCTGCTAATTATGATATTTTGCGAAGTAAGATTAACGTTGCTCAGAGGTTAATTCGTAGTGCAAAGTGTACTACCTGGCGAAAATTCTGTACTTCAGCAGATGAAACTTCATCATCATCGGAAATGTGGCGTAAAATGCGATGGATCAAAGGTCACCATGTTTCTAACGTCTGTGTTAGGGGGGATCAGGCTGAGAACCTGTTACTTAGCCTTACTCCAGATTTTGATTGTCCTTCTGATCCAAATTTTTCTTCAGCTAACGGTCAGTTGGAATCTGAAATATCTTTGCACGAGTTAGAGAGCTGCATTAAAAAAAAAGATACAGCTCCTGGGTGCGATGAAATATCATTCTCTATGATTAAACATCTTCCTAGCAATGGTAAATCTATCCTTTTAGCTATTTACAATAGATGTCTTCTCTCAGGTTTTGTTCCTTCCCAGTGGAGAGATGTTAAAATTATTCCAATTCCAAAGCACGGTAGGGATCTCTCGTGCTTAGCCTCATTACGCCCCATATCCTTAATTTCCTGTATCTGCAAGATTTTTCATTCCATCCTAAATAGACGACTAGAGTGGTTTTGCGAAAAAAACAATTTTTTTTCTGTCGATATGGTGGGATTTCGTAAAGGTCGATCCTGTCTTGATAGCCTTTCACTCTTAATTTCATACATACAGTTAGGTTTTTCTAAAAATTCGGCTACAGTGGCTTGTTTTATTGATATTAACAACGCATATAACAACGTAAACGTTACTTGCTTGTTGAGAATTTTGGATCAGTTGGGTGTGGGTTCTAGAATATGTTTATACTTGTGGTCTTATTTAAAAGCAAGAACACTTCGAATTTGTTCTTCAGAAGGGAACTTTAGTAGATCTACTAGCTGTGGCCTTGCTCAAGGAGATCCTCTGTCTCCTCTTTTATTCAACATTCTAACAAGCAGCATATGTAACCTCATATCAAATGTCGAGATCTCCCAATACGCTGATGATTTCGTCCTCTATCTCTCAAGGAGTGATATTTCTGCAGCCATGCAAGAACTAAATATAGCTTTGCATAATATTAATAATTTATTTAACAATTTAGGCTTAGACATTTCTCCAACAAAAAGTAAGATCTGCGTTTTTAACAGAGGCCGTTTCTTAGGTCTCAATAACATCAGATGTTCAATTAATAATAGTACTTGTATTCCCGTAGTTAATCAAGTAAAATATTTGGGCGTGTGGCTGGATAGCTCTCTAAGATGGGGAAAACATATAAATGAGTTAATTGATAAAGTAAATAGATACATCAATATATTAAAAGTTTTATCTGGTTCTGGGTGGGGTCTACATCAAAAACATTTAAGGAGATTATATATTTCAGTGATACGCAGCAGAATTGATTACGCTTCCTTTTTATATGACAATAGTTGTAAAACCCGTCTAATCAAATTAGACAGAGTTCAAAATCGAGCACTACGTGTCATTGGTAGTTATATACGTAGCACTCCTATCCATGTTATGGAGAACGATCTGTGTCTCCCACCTCTTTTTGTTCGTAGAAAATATTTAGCAGCAAAATTTCTTTTAAAAACAAAATCATTTCATGACAGCAAAATACAAGATTTATTAGAAAAGCTTTTTACAAATAGGATGGCTAGATATTGGGCTAACAAAAAACTGCCCTTGCTTATGTCTTTATTTGATTATATTAACTCTCTTGCTATACATTCTAGCCCTCAACTTGGAATGTATTCTCTTAGTACTTGGGTAAGTAATATTGATATGTCGAACGTGGTTAGAGACTGCATTCCAGCGATATCTCAAGCCAAACGTTGTTATCATATCCAGTTCATCAAAGACATTTGCATTAGATTTATAGAAAACGAATACTCTAATTTCTACAAGATTTTTACTGACGGTTCTAAAAATAAATGTAGAGGAGGTGCAGCCTTTTTGGACCCTCAACTCGGTTGTTTGGCCAAGCTTAAAATTGATTCGAATATTTCTATTATGCATATTGAGCTGATTGCTTTAGCTGAAGCTTTGTCTTATGCTGAATCAATTGATTTTGATAAATTCGTCATCTTGACAGACTCAAAAAGCTCCTTGCAACATTTGACTCGGTACTCCTCGCCTGGGCGAGGCTGCCCGATAGCTTATGGTATTTATGAATCAATTTTGAGACTACAAAGCTCCAAGTCTATATTTATCCAGTGGATTCCGTCGCATATCCAACTAGAGGAAAATGACAAAGTGGACATCTTGGCAAAACAGGCCGTGGTTGATGGAGTTCCTACAAACATTACTCCTCTTTACACAGACTACGTTGTTCAAGTGAAAAAAGTTTGTTGGGACAATTGGCAGGAGTATTTTGATGAACGGTCGAGGGAAAAGGGCATCTGGTACCGTACTATTGTAGCCAGTATTTATAAATTCCCTTGGATTGATGAGGCAAGTCTAAACAAAATATCTTTAACCATAGCCCTTAGACTTCGTTCCGGTCACATTCCATCTAACAAGTTTGCCTTCTTAATGAAAAAAGAACCCTCTCCTAACTGTTCTGTTTGTGGTGTTATTGACGATGTTCAGCATATTCTGATGGAATGTGTTCGGAACTCGCAGCTAAGAATTTCTCTTTTGGGTGAAAATAAAATTTTTGATGTTGGATTTTGTAATAGTCTATTGGCTAGACCGACTTCAAATGAAGCTCGGTTATTGTATAAATTAATTATGTAGATTTAAGCACTTATATATATTTTATTGTAACTCCAATATGGTGATATGGTCGCAAAGCGACAAAACCATTTAAATAAATAAAAAAAAAAAAAAAAAAAAAAAAAACTCGTCCTCTTTATACAACAGTATAGTTAGATAAGGTGTAATTTTAAAATGAACACCACAATATAAATATTGATTTTATATCACATTTGAATCACACAATAAAGTGCCCATGCAAACCTTAACCTAAATTCCCATAAAAATATGCTCCTAAAATGAATTTCTATCTAAAACGTTGTACGTTCATGTAGATCGTTAGTACCCGTAGACCGTATCAATTAAAACGTCGATTCAACGCCATGAATAGTGTTGGCCATCATGATGGATAAAGATATAGGCACTCTGGGAATATTGTAATGGGAATAAATTGGATAAAAATGTGTTACCAGGAAATAGGTTTTCAACTAAGTAAGTACTAATTAAGACTTTACTATGGCGAAACGTGATAACTAAAGCAAATATTTACACTCTATCTATATATACAATTTTATAAAGACGAAGAGTTTATTTGTTTGAACGCGCTAATCTCTGGAACTGCCATTCGATTTGAATAATTCTTTTTACATTTGATAGCCCAGTTCTCTTCTAGAGAACGGAGCAGTAACTAAAGATATAACTTATCGTGGGTGTAACCGCGCCGTGCGAAGCTCGTACGTCCAGATATCCTGCAAAAGACATAGGTAATCGATTTGATGATGTAATGAATGTGATACAAATACTAAAGAATTAGATAAAACGAGAAGGTTTGTGGAACGCGAATTCGCTAGACAAAGAATTTGTGCAAAGAATAAAACACAACAAAACTCATTAAAATAGTATTATTATTATAGGTTATGTTATCAAAATAATATATAAAAAAAATACGCTGGTGTAGTAATAAGCTTAAAATAATTAGGCAAGTTTAAATATTCTTAATTATAATGAACCAATTACTTGTGTTGATGGCTACTAAAATTTAATTTTAGACATTTAAGATGCCTAGTAATGTCCACGATCGCAGGTGTACCAGCCGTTAGTGGATCCCCATAACTCATTTGAGCCGTGAAATGATCTAGATTTTTATGTTAACCGTACTTTTGTTTATATTTGTAGACGTAGCAAATACGGAACCACTTTACTCTTACCTCAATGCATGGGTGTTGTAGGAGGCCTCTAAGGCCAATATCAGGCAGTAACTTTACCTATCTACTTTAAATTATCTCACGACCATGGTCGCGAGATAATTTATATAATAATTTATATATAATAATTCGCCTCCTAAGCGTAGCCGTGGTTACTGTAGTAAACACATTATTTGAAAGATGTGTGTTTTTGCAGTAGATTGTGTGTGAGTCATTTTTAGTATGTGATGTGATGTGTATTTATAATAAAAGACATTACACATAATTAAAACATGTTATTCAAACAGACGGAATTTATATCAATCCAGTTATGAATTGTATTTGATAATATACACAGGTTCGGTATTAACGGTATTACATACCAACATACTCCAGCGTAATGACTATAATGTATGAGAATGCAAGTAACTGAGTACTAGTAACTGAGTCGATTCATTTGATGATGTTTATACTAATACATGTGAAATCAAATGCCATTTATATAATTTAATTACTAAGCAGTGTTTTTTTGGGTTCAAATAACAATGTAAAATAATCAATACGAATGTAATGGAATTTTATACTTTGCAATGACTATTGGTCAAAATGAAATGTACATAAAAATAAAATAAATGCAAAACATATTATTTTATGAGGTTGTTAGAAGTTAGAAGATTCAAGTTTAAATAATATTTATTAGACCAGTAGTAGATGGCACCATATTTAAATATAAGTTCGTTCATATAACAAATATTTACCCGTATTTAATTAACCTAAAATAAAACCAAATTCACAAATGGTTAATGTTCATTATAAAGTACTTAAATTGATATTAATAAAATTCTCAGTGTACCGCAGCAGGTGTAGCCGTTAGCCGTTAGTAGTACTCGTAACTCATTTGAGCCGTGAATGGATCCAGTGATTTTTATACCGACCGTACTAGTGAAGGATTAGAGTGGATGAGTTCCTGTTACTTTGATGAGGTTACTAATACTATTAAAAGTTCTATGTTAGGGCAAAGGGTTACTTCATATAATAGCATTTGGTTGATGAGATTTATTAGCACTAAATCTACTACATTATGAGAAAATTAGTTGTTAGCATTGAGAAGATTAGTTTGCTACCAGTGTATGCTCTATCGAAGTTCGTAATTTATTACTAAATGAGAATAAAAAAGATATTCAAGTTGTGTAGGCATAAAAATTCATTTTAATTGTTTCGAAATAAGATTTATTTTAGAACCAACTGACCCGGCGAAATTCGTGCCGCCTAACAGTCGATCAGCATTACTTTATTATTCGCGTCGTCGTCTTTACACTACAGTAGTGGTTGACTATCAGGCGTGACATACGAGTTAGCTTGTTTGTTCATTCATTTCATTTTAGTTCATACCAATAATTAAATTATAGTATTCACACTTAAAACAAGCTTGAGACTCAATTTATTGTAATCTGCTTATGTGCTTTCATACTATATTTGAATGAAACAGTATAAACACCCATTCCACAATAGTACAACGTTGAGAGACAATGCAAATTCTCTACTGCCAGCGGTACAAGTGGATCGTTACCGTTGAATATCATCGATATTATTGTCCAAATACTGCATGCATACTGCGAGTATGAGACGGCTACAAAAGAGGCCGATTACGAGGCGACGCGACGGCGACGCCTTTAGTCGAAATATGTTTCTAAGGAGCATTAATTTTAGGATAAAATTGGCGGCATAATAGTTTTCGTATTAATTCCTTACGCCTACAATATTTTTTAATTGAAGGCACTTTGTCTTTTTGTTGGTGAAGGTGCCTGCATTTTTATTGGCGCTCATAGCTCGTTGCACTCATTGATCGGTAATCGATCTGCGTGTTAAGCTACCATGGCGCGGCTGGCCCATGGACGGGTAACCGCATAGTGGAATTTGATTTTGGCACGTTAATAGTCGATCCCGGCTGTTTCGTTGATAACAGTCGTTAGGTCAAGTCGGATGCCTGTATAATAAATTATGGGAGACCTGAACAAATCCTGACACTAGATTGACTACTAACCACTCGATAACAAGAAGAAGATTTGTACTTTAATTTTTTTTTTTGCTTTCATCATCTACTGTTAGCCATAACTTTTTAATTTATATCGTTTTAGTTTTTTTATTGTAGACAGAAAGCTAAATAAAAAATATATTATGGTATAAACAGAATTTCAAGTATAAAAGCGAGCTTACCATAGAATTGAATTCTATATCAGCAAATCTTTTGACACTAGTTATACCTAAATACGATGATACTATTTCATTGAAAGCGAAAGCTCAATATTTCCTTAACCAAATTATTCAGCTAATAGTAATCTAGTAGCTATTTAGTTTTATCAACTTTGAAGATCTTCAGATATATGGATACCTACAGACAATACCAGGTAAGATACGGACAAAAACAAATCCAGCGTGACTGGACTTGAACAATAGATAGCGTTATCCTTTCTTGAACTACAACTACCGTCTAAAACATAGATCTAACTATTCAATCGGAAAGGACAGATAAGTCAAATCAGAAATTAACCAAACGAATTCGGTCTATTGTACCGAAGTAATTGCTTGAGCTAACTGAGTGTGAACTTTCTTGATTCCTACCAGCTGAGGCGGAAATGTCAATCATTGGATTTGAATTACGTCCATTCAAGGGTGTTGGCTTCCGAGAGCCGAATTTTGTTTGGTTGTTTGCGAGATTTTATTTCTAAATGAGGAAATTCGTTTGATGCCATACTCATTTTTAGGGTTGAAGAGTTATGGATATACATTACTTTGCATTTTTAGAGTAATAAAATGTCGATGGCATGTAAGCATAGGTAGCAATCTTTCTACACGTGCAATCTATGGGTCAAGTATACTCAAACAGCTTACAATGTCTTCTGTCAAGTTTCAGGGTGCTGATGGTGCTGCCACGTTACTGTAGCGTGTCGGGTATGTTCGCGGATGCCGACGTGGATGGCTTTGCTTTGCTATAAGTACTGCGTAAGCGGACAGCTTCCCTGATAGGGCGGTTGTGTGGCAGCTCCTGCAGTTAATTGCATCTAGAATGGACATGGATTGTCCATTGATGTAAAATAGATACATTTACATATTATTTAATTATTGTCGGAATGTCTGCTCGCGTAATATTTTTATTTTATTTTTATTTTCAATGTTATGTGCAATATGGACCATATAAAGTCTCAAATAAACGGTTATTATTATATTATTATAGGTATTAACAGCTAATGGTTGGTTATAATATAATGTTTGTACATGAATGTATTCTCGCAGCATTGCAGAAAAATGGTAAAAACACAAATAAACCGCTATCGACCTTGAGAAAAAAGAAATAACGAAGGAAAAGGAAGAGAAAACAAAAGGAAGAGCTCTTTGAATTAATAACTCTCTCTCTTTTTATCCAGAACAATACGTACGAGACTAAAGCGTCACTCTTTCACAGTGGAATCTAAAGGGTCCCGAACCAAACTGTTCAGCACTTCATACTTTTGTCGCTCAATTAAAGCCTGGAACTCTTTACCATCGCATGTGTTTCCATCTGATTATGATCCTGGGTCTCTTAGGCGGGGAGTAAAAAGCATTTCACTAACGCCATAGTAGAAGCCATCATACCAGTAGTTTGGCTTTTGGCATGGTGTCCACCATTTCTGGATTCCACTTACTGCTTACCATCAGGCAGAGTGGAGTCACTTTGGTAGGCTAATTAATATAAAAAAAAGGAATCGAAAGGGAACTAACAAAGGTAAGGACTCATATCGGATAGCAGCATTTTGAATCTGTTTGCAATTTGATGAGCTAGTGTGTTGACTAAGACAAACAACTAATTTGGAAAAGGCCCGCGTCTTTGCTTACTGCTTTGCTCCCGTCGCCAGTAGCGCCAGTAGCCATGTTACGTAATCTATAACCTTCCTCGAGAACAGGGCATACATACGCAATTTTTTTCAAATCTGACTGGTAGTACCTGAGATTAGAGCATTGAAACAAACAAACTCTTTCACTTTTTATAATAGTATAGGTTGTACTTTTTAGGCTAATATATAATATATGAGTTTTTATATACTTTAAGGTGCCAGTACATTATATAAATTTATTTATTTAATCGCATTAGTTAAATTTATATAAAAATATATCTTGTTCATTTGGTTGAAATAATTCTTCCTTTACTCAATTCGAAATACATTTTAGTAGCACCTGATTATTTTACCTGAACAAAATGTTGATTATTGCCAATAGCGTTCCATTTGAACTAATGAAAAGCAATACAGATCTGAATTCTGATGAGATTGTAAAGGTTTGTTCATATTTTTGTGATTGGTTTTCCTTATGTTGATTTACAGGAATTGTGTTGTATTTAATATAAATTCATAAAATAGATTTTAGTCTATTAAAGAATTTGAAATAAATTCATATTAACTTCATTATTTGCGTGTATAAATTTAGTTAAATTTCCATTGAATGAGGTTTTTCTGAATCGTGTGTTGAGAAATGAAAAACATACTTTATTTCTTTACATATACAAATACAATGCTGTAGGTACAAATTAAATATTATTTTAAATGCAGACAGCAGAAAATATCTGCTATCATTTACAAATCAAATTGATATTTGTCATCTCGTGTATAGAATGGTATGGAACCACTAAATAAATTCAAAAAATATTAACTAATATTGGTATCTTAATATAAAATAAGTTTCACAATATGGATTACGAAAATAATGCAATCAAATCTCAAATAAAGCCAACTGAGGTTTAATAAAGAGGGCTTCAAGAATCTCGAACAAAAATATAATATCTTCTGTTTGAATAGATATTGTAAATTCGGTACAAAGTAGACACATCTTAACGTAAAAAATAGCTATATAAAAATAAGTCATCTGTATTCAAGTGATGTACAAAAGCATCTTTGGGGCCGTCTGTACAAATGCTCACAGATTATGATGGACAGGCATTTCATCGTAACTCAAAGAACGAAAAGATTTGATCATGTACCCTGAGTGTTGGCGAGAATTCTGAATGTATTTGATATGTCAAAGTGTACTTTTGAAAGAAATGTTGATTCGCCACGTTTCATCTGAAATAATAAACGAAGGACATGATTGATGTTATAGAAAATATTATTATCTGCTATGGGTTGGGAATAGCTACATTTGCAGCCGATTTTGAATAGTAATCGCAATTTCCGAGTTTGTGAAAAGTGGAGTTATAAATATTATGTTATTATGTGACTACTTAGTTTTTTATTTTTCATGTTAGAAAATAACATCTGAAAATAACTCTCATGTATACATAATCAAAACGATAAAGATAAATAAATTTTTCGTAAAGTACTTCTGCAGTTCACAAATTCAACTCAATTGTGTAAATTGTACGGTAGTAGATCCACGCTGATTTCAGCATGAATGGGCCGGATCGTCCGGGGAAGTACTACCCTCTCATAGAAGATCGACTTAAGAGTAGTAGTATCCGTACTACTGCGTTTCGTTCGGTGAGTGAGAGCGCCGGAGACCGGATATCCCCCCTTTCCTCTTTCCTCACCTCCTTCATTCCCTTCCCCTAACCCCATTCTCAGCCGCCATAATGGAGGCCAAATAATACCTATTTTACTGTTGGCACAAATACTTATTTTTTGTCGTGTCAATATAATTATACTAGCTTTACGCAGCGTGGTTTCACTCGCGTCTTTGATTACTGATTTGCCCTCGTCGCCAGTAGCGTGATGTTTTATATTCCATAACCTTTTGCAAGAACTGAGCTATCTTTTGCAAAAAGAATTATTCAAATCCAACTGGTAATTACAGAGATTAGCCTGTACAAACAAACTCTTCGTCTTTATATAATAGTATAGGTAATATTAAAGATAGCGACATCTATTAGTTTATAACTTATGAAAAATTATATCTATGTATCTATAAAAAGAGTGACTCCACCTTCAAACTGAATATAGGTTAATTAGCTGACATTTTGTTTTGTTATTTGCATAGGTTCATGTATTTTACTTGTCAAAGTCAAATATATTTATTCATTTAGGCTAATTGAATTAACTTTTATGAACGTTAAAAATCACAAGAATGTTGGCATGAACCTACAGCCAGATCGTTGACGTAAGGTAGGGCCATGAGAAGAACTACGAAGAAACTAAGACGACTCTTTTTTATTGCCAGGTTATTACAATTTCAAGTAGCATGCAACGTGACGCAGGCATGTGAAATATCCTATTAATATTATAAATGCGAAAGTTTTTAAGTGTGTATGTGTGTGTGTGTGTGTGTTTGTTACCACTTAGCGCCTAAACAGCTAAACCGATTTATGCCGGAGACGGACATAGGCTATTTTTTATCTCGAAAATCGGTCTAGTTTCCGAGGGATACAACAAACCATATTTTACGCGCGGGTGAAACCGCGCCGCTGTAAGCTAGTAATTAATGAACGGTATTAAACTGTATTGGTATATATTATAATACCAGCTTGTTTTAGTGTCCCACTGCAGGGCAAAGGCCTCTTCTCATATAGAGAAGGAATGAGCATTAATCACCACGCTTGCTCAAGGCGGATTGGCAATTTCAGACTTTTAAGTCCAGGTTTCCTCACGATGTTTGCCTTCACCGTCAGTCAGAAATGTCCAAGATAAACTTAGAAAGTACATATGATTTGAAAAATCACATTGGTACTCGCTTGGATTCGAACCCACTACCTCGTGTTTACGAATTGAGTGCCTTATCCACAGGGCCATTTCGACTTGTATATTGACTGGTATATATTATCTAACACATAATTACACGGTGTCTTCTAATTTATACAGATGATAGTTATCAGATATAAACTAATTGACAATTTAGAAAGGATTATCCGCAGATTACATGTGCTAAATTAGCCTGCCATTAGTTACAGCTTGGCTAGATTGTTCTGCGTATTACCATGATACGGTGTTAAGCTGTAAAGTTTCCGTATAAATGACTTGATAATTCAATAGTTTCAGATCTATTTGAGAGATAGCTAAAGACTAATGGTAAGTGATTCTATCCTCTTTTCTGTACAAATAAAAAAAAAATTCAAAAGAAGCTTCGTCGAGTGCCTGTTTAATATTGAACGTAAAAAAATTGTCTTGCTAAAATATTTTTTGTTGATAACGTCTGAGGAATGATTTTAGATACAATGGCTATGTTGTACTCATAATAATTTATTATCAACAAATAAACACACATCATTTTTTATAAGACATTAATTACTGAACAGCTGCCAGAACACAATACGACATAACTACATTAATAAAGAAAAGGATCACCAATAAAGGCCCTCATCAACGAACATGTAAAACGATAATGCAGAACGCTCAATAAAAATTAATCAGCGCGCCATGATACGACCATTTAAAAAGTAGGTATCGCAACGATTAACCGACTCATTTAAAATGATACAAGGCTTTCGTCGAGTTTGCCAAGTACTCGTGTTTCCTGTGCTCGTTGCGGACGTATTCTGGATGGTTTGTAAACAATTTGACGTCGACAAATACAGAGGAAATCCAGTTATCATGATATTGATCGTATGTCAGCGTCAAAGAAAAGTATCAGACCAAGAATATAATTTGTACGTAGAATCTGTAGCGTTTTTTAAAACATAGGTTTATGGTGGTAGTGTAGTTCGTTTTATCTTTACTGGGATGGATCTACTAGAAAATATCTAGCCTCTTAGAGTATCTTAGTAGTAGTATTCGTACTTTTATGTTTTGTTCGGTAAGAGATAAAATTATGTTGAAAACCTAGCGTAATATTTTAAGTAAATCTATACTATTATATGAAGTTGAAGTGTTTGTTTGTTTGAACGCACTAATCTCTGGAACCAACAGTCGGATTTGATTAATTCTTTTTGCGTATGATAGCCTAGTTCTTATAGAAGGTTTTTACTACTGTCGACTTTAAGAGTCGTTTCAACAGCGGAAGGTTTAAGCTATGTAACATCACGCTACTGGCGACGGGACAAAGTAGTAAGTAAAGACGAAGGTAAAACCGCGCCTCGACCAGCTAGTTATTTATATAGACCTCAATATTCAGATTTATCGATGATGACTTATTAACTGTAAAAGCTAACATATAAATTAATATAGAAACTCAGTTTAAAGTCAGTTTTACAAATTGTCAAATTCAGATATTTTTTTTATATAAGCCTACTAAAGTGACTTCACTCTGCCTGATGGTAAGCATTCAGTGGAATCGCAGTTAGTTTGAAATTATATAACTACATACTTTAATACTAACGCATCCAACGCAGTATGCAACGTAACATTAACTGCAAAGTAAATGCACAGAATACAACTGCAACGAAACTGCTAAATTTTACCGAATGCATAAATAACGAGCTTAATTGGGGGTGAAATCATGCTGCAGTTTTGATGAACAACTCGAAAATTTAAATGGCACCCAACTCGATGCTAAGGTTTCCGTTGCAGTCTATATATTTTGACTAAATTAAATTATTTATGTATGTTCCGCATTCTAGAGAAATAACATCTCTTACTTTGATTCTAGCGTTAAATAATAGTCGTGTTTACTAATAATATCGTTTCGGTATGTGAGTGCATAGGTTTATTTTGTGTTGTGATTTATTTTATTTATTTGTTTAATAATGGTATTCCAAAGCTAAACACATATTTACATAATTAAGACTATTTCGATACAGTAAAAGTTCTTATATGTACGCCAGTAGCGAAGAGTCACTTTTCCGAGGAGGGAAGCCGGTGGGGCTAAAATACTTTGAGTTTCGAAAGGCCAGTTAGACTTTGAGTAGACACTCAAGCAGTGATAGGTATAAGGAGGTCAGGGCATATTTTAAAAGGGAAGCCGGCAGGAATCGTGTTATATGGACGCTTCGCCACTGATGTACGCCAATAAAAGGTGTACTCAACATTTACAATATATATAAAAAGGTCTTTTTTTCACGTATTTAAGTAAGGTTAGTGGTGATCCAAAATATACCTAATTCTGTTTTGTGATATGATGCGGCCTTTCGCGCATTATGGCCGATACAGCTGAGGGGATAATAATTAATTAATATAATTGTGATCTATATTTAAACTATATAGACTATATTAAACATATGGTCAATCTTGGCATGGCATACTTTTAATATTCAATCCAGTATTACCTTGTCGTGCAATGTGACCAGGAGGTGCATTTACCAGTTTAATTAAAATACGTAGTCAAATTACCATACTAGATAAAACTAAATAATTGAAATCCTCTCTTTTCTTTCTTTAATCTTAGTATTATATTAATTGGTTAATTTGTAATAATTACTTTGTATGGTTCTTTGGTTGCGTTGAGTGTTTAAATTGTAACTCATTCGAATAACTGTAATTATCTGGCGATTGTTTTCAATCCATTTTTGCACCATACCATTTCTAAAATAAAGATCTTTCTAAAGCCTTTGAACGCCACTGCAGTGAACTGATGACCTCCAACTAATAGAGATTCCATTGTGTCTACCAGCATGACGTTGAAACTTAACTAAACAACATAATTCTAAATATTACGTGTTAAACAAGGTTTCTGTATAGACATGTTAAGCTGGAACGTTAGGGCGGTAACAAACCAGCGTTTTATAAGCACGTATAAACCCGTTCTTGGAAGCGCTTGTTGGCGCAACTTGTACGAGCGATGACGCACTCATAAGCACGTATAAGCTTGATTTGATTTGAGTAGTGTAGTGAGTAAAGGATTGAGTTAGTTGAGCTTGGTACTGACTAACCGCTATCGATTTAAGCAGCACTAATTAGATCGTGTACGCGAGTCCGGCTTTTTGAAGTGCGAAATGTAAACGTGTATATACACTCGCAGAAAAAAAACGCTAGCCTGTAACCGCCCTGCGATCGTAGAAAGCCGAAGCGAGCTTTCTAATGGTGTTCCTACACTTTGTTAGGCTGCTTATTAATCCATTAGGCTTCACAAGAGTAGTGTAGAACGTATTTTGTAAACATTAAGCTTTGTGAGTTTGTGTCGAATATTCTGGCTGACTGTTTAAATATAGATTGAGCGTCTTATGTAGTCAGTTCTTGTTTTTGAGTAAACTATAGAACTGAAGCCTGCTCGGATACTTAGGCATTGTTCAAGGTATCGTTAGAAAGTGACGGCTCTACCGCTCACGTAACTAGTAAAGTATTTGCAAAGCCACGGCTGTATGAATTTTACCAATGCCTCTTTGGTGCAATGGGAGCGCAAGCGATTACTGTGCAAGAGGTTTATTAAATGAATAATTAGTGAATTAATAAGTTTTATTTCATCTTGGGGTAAAACCGCCAATTGAAAACAGATAATAATAATAATAATAATAATAATAATAATAATAATATTCTACCACATTCACACAGCGCCATTTAGCCCCAAATTAAGCAATTATATTTGCTTGTGTTATGGGTACTAAACAACTGATATACTACTTATATACATTTTTTTTTTGTAAATACATATATATTATAGATAAATTACACCCAGACACAAAACAAACAATCATGCTCATCACACAAAGGTTTGTCCTGGGTGGGAATCGAACCCACAACCTCCGGCTTAGCAGTCAGGGTCACTAACCACTAGACCAACAGGCCAGTCAATCGTTCAGCAGTTCACCTCACGGGCCGAATATTTTGTGGTGTAAAAGAGGAACGACTCATAATTTCTATAGTAAGAATTGGTAAGTTAAGACTTGAATGAACAATATGCTATCATGTTTGGTATCCTAATTTCATGACATATCCTTTTTTATCAGCTTCTTAGAAACATTAAATTTGAGTATAGTTTATACATCAAATCCTATGCTACAATAACTACTGGTCTTTAGATAATCTGATTAAATACATCACTAATAACGTAATTTTATAAAATATTAGTACTTTGAAAATGAATTTGAATTTAACGCAGCTAAAAATTAAAAATTAAAACACAAAGGTTTCGCAGAGTGCAATCATTTTGAGTGCTCTATTTTCAACCATCGTATTATGTTGACGGATTTTCATGATATTACTTTTCTCTTACATAGTGTGGAGTATTCCGTTAATATTACCACTTACATGCTGCATGTTAGTATCCAGTTACAGAAACGATGGAAAGTCCTCAAATTGTATCGCAAAAACATCAGAAACATCCAATTTCAACAAAGTTAACCCATCAAAGTACACAATATTCTATAGTAAAGCAAATCTGCTCTCACCTACACCAACTTTCACCCTTATCGGGTCCTCGGGAATCACTCAGCACGCCTATAAGCCATTGACAAGTACTCGTTTAACTTCCCTGATTACCTTAGCCTTTTAGCTTGACTTTTTTGCAAGATCGATGTTCAAAATCTAATGAAAATGGGTACCAAAATTTTACGGGATGATTAATGACGATTATTGATAGGCTAAGGAACGAAAAGCGTTGTTTCCTTCGACGCCATTTTTCCATAATTTTAATTAATACTTTGAATTGATATTTTCTCTTGGTAGTTTAAAGTTTATTGACTGTGGAATCTTATTGACGTCAAAGATTTAATTTGAGTTTTTGGTTTTTGATATATACATCCATGTATATAAATATGCTCTCACTAACCATGAGCGAAATTTATATGACTAAAAATAGAAGTATTGTGCAAAATTCTTTAAAGGCTTAGAAATCAAGTTAGTTGCACGTACGTGCCTTAACGTAGCTTGGAATATCAAAGATGCCTTTTAACTAAAAATCTTAAAGAAATGTCTTTATATACGAACTTCAAAGCTCAAAACATCACTCAGTTCGTTGATTTCTCTTGACGCTTTTAAAATCTTAGTAGACATCTTTATTTATTAGAAATAGGCTTTATTTATCTTCAATTTAAACGTATTTTATTAATATTTAGTAAATATTTGTTTAATTGTTTTCACTGATTTCGTTTGTGTAATTTTATTGAGTTTATTGAAGACGCTAGAGTTATTTAATAACATATTAATGAATATTAGTAATTGAGATAAAATTTAGTTAAAACAATTTCAAGTCAATCAAAGTTCAATCTATTAGAATAATAAGTCCTTATAGTTAAAAAAGGCTAGAAAATCAGCAACAGTAAGTAATTAATTCCTTTAACCACGTTCTACATTCTGTGATCTTTTTTGTAGTTTTTAATTTAGTTTTTAATTTATATATTAATAAATTAATAACTAAGCATTTATATCGAGTTATGACTAAAAATATTATAATCTATAGATTAAAATAATAGTTATGTTTCTATGCACTAATTGAGCATATTAATTGCACGCTGTGTTTGCATATTGTAGGGTATAATTAAGTGTTTACTCATTACGTCCGTCAATGTATGTTTTCCAATAATAGCACGCAGTTTTGCAGACCGTATATGAAGAAAATAAAATAAAAATCACTCATCCTACATCCATGTTTGTAAATCTTGTAAAAAGCTTCAAAATTAGACTATTTGCTCTTGCTTATGAATAGTTACACCCATTGCTGCACTTACTCAGCACGTTCATAACAAGTAAACTGTATGACTTTAAGATGTCAAACGTCGTTCTGTAAAAGTGAAGTTTTATTTTTGACTTTGAATAAGGAAAAAGCAATAAACTAAAAGTATATGACCGAATAAAGTTTAATGAACATCAGTATACAATATCTCTTGCAATAAAAGTTGTCAAAGTTCCAACATGCAGTGCTATTAAAACATTATCTATAATAGTTAACTAATAGGACTTGTTCTCGACTCGAAAATATAGCATCTTTTATACGAAAAAGACGGGCAGCAGACGAAAATTTAGAAAATACAGGCACTATTTCTTAAATACTTCAAGAATATTTTCTGTTTGATGTCTAGCAAAAAAGATTTTCACCTTCACAATTTAACCGTGAAACTTTCTTCTTCACTCAAGCAAAAATAAAACAGAAAAGAAATATCGAGAAAACCTCCAACGAAACTTACTTAGCACACACAAATGTAGCAACGGAAAAATTGAAGCCCGGATCACAGAACAGATGTGTGGAACGGTTCTGGGGACAAATTGTTTTATCGAAAATTACTTTCTGGAACGAGGAAGCGGATAAATTTCCATTTTTCTAATGGAACTGAATGGAGGCAGCCATCGGAGACGACTGGTGTTATGTTACGATTACCAGATCCGATAAAATGCTAAATTATTTTTTAAAAAGTATTTTGTAAGTACTACTTTTTGGTGATTAAATAATTATGCTTATGAGTACGAGTAAGACTTTAAACATAATAATGCAAAATGTTCTTACATTTAATTAAAATCTTATAAAATTCTTCATTATTTAATTTTATTATGTAAAGTTTTTTAACCTAAAACCATAACTTCAGGTTCATTATACTTTTAAATAATTTTAAATAAGATAACATGTAGGTAAAACACATTTTCGAGATGTCATATACGTGAAAATTTACTCTGTTGGAGAAATGATAGGTACAAAATTCGATCGGCACCAGTATTCTGTGGCAAGCTTTGCTCGTTTTGCTAATGAAACGTTGAAATCCGTTTCTGTTTCTAGCATCACAGTTATATCGATAGACGAACTTGTGAATTTATACGCCATGATTTAACATTGATTTAATTGTGATACTGTGCAATATAATAGTCGATTGTGTGTTCTAGAATATAGAACTGCCCAACTTCTTCCTGCGAGTTATGTAAGAGGCAATCTATAGAATATCATCAGACAGGAATTTTGCCTATTACTACTTTTTTGTAAGTCTTTTATTATTATGTCTCATATCCTTTCATACAACATAAATTAATAACATAATAAGAATACCAGCCTGTTTACTATCCCACTGCAGGACAAAGGCCTTTTCTTGGCGGATTGGAAATTTCAGACTTTTAAGTCCAGATTTCCTCACAATCTTTTCCATTCCCGTCACCTAAAAATGTCCAAAATTAACATACAAAGCATATTTGATTTGAAAAAATCACATTGGTACTTGCCTAGATTTGGACCCCACTACCTGGTGTTTACAGGGTGGGTTTCTTATCCATTGGACCATTTCGGCTTTTTCAAACTAAGATCTATTTATGTTTAAGTTTAGCAATCATTAGTTTAGTTTGATCAAAGATTTTAATCAACATCCTTACTAAATCTGTCTTAAACCTCCTCGAATACTATTCTAAAACTGTTGTACGGCCTGAGAGTGAGATTTATGCCCCACATGTAAACAGATGAGACAAATTTCCTTCGCTAGTGATTTACTGCTGTTTTCAGTGTAACAGACGCGTATACTGATTTGACGGTTACTAACTGTTAAGGCGTAGATTATCTCAAATAGTCAAAGCCACCGATTCGTTCCGTTTCTATTTATATGTCTGTTTCCTCGCAAATCTAAATCACGCAATCGATTTTACTACGATTAACTAACTTGTTCAAAAAACGATTCGTAATTTATGTCTAAATACTTTGTGCCAGATGATTAGCGTTAAATACCTAGCCTTCTTCCGCCGCATTTTGAGCTAGACATAAACGCAGTGCCTAGGCTGATTTCAGACAATCCTTTTAACACATTGGTTATACGAGTAGTCTAGGCCCTAATCATGGGCGCCGCCAGGATTACTTTCAAGGGTTTGCATCGGACTATCAGGGAGGTACAACTGATGTTCATGCTTAGTGTTCATAAAAATATAATAGAACAATCAGTTTATTGACAAGGTTGTACAACAAATTTGGACAGCAACCTATAGAAGCTTCAATTTCAATAACTATCTTATAAAAAATGTTAAACTTTTCTATGTATTTTTTCTAAACATGGGGGTGCAAGTGCACCTCCTTGAACCACTTTCCCGGCGCCCGTGGCCCTAATTCTACTAAAATATAGTAAGATATTTTATATATTATTAGATAAGTATGTAGCTCACCCCTTGAATAACGCGGAATGTTTTGCTTGACGTATTATTCGAATACGTTTCTATTGATGGTGTAATAGAGTGAGTCTACATGCATTCATCTGTAGTAAGAATCGATTTGTCAAAGCGGTAATCGATGTCTTTGTTTTCATTTAAGCAGGAACGAACTGTGCGAGGAACGTTGATTCTGTAGTATATTTTGATGAAGATTGAAAGTGTTACTTGTAAACTTCATTTGCTGGTTTTCATTACTAGTAAGATGAAACATAAAATTCATTTAGAACTTACTTGTAGGTAAATAAAAACAGCTTTTACTGTTTATAATGCTTTTTTCAACGTTAAGTTGAACATTTTGATTCTGCAGTCATTATTACATTTAAATCAAATCAAAATAATTATATTTATTCATTTAGGTTAATTAAATTAACACTTATGAACGTTAAACATTACGAAATGTCAGCCAGTTCACTGTCGTTAGGGTAGGACCATGAAAAGAACTGGCAAGAAACTCAGTCTACTCTTTATAATCACCAGGTTGTTACAATTTTTGTAAGTTACAATTTCAAGTAGCATGCGAAGTGACGCAGGCAATGCACTTAACTCTATAGGTAAGTAATTACAGTTTTCTATGTTGTGAAGAAAATATGAAAAGTGAAATGTTTTACCTCTAGTAGGTATATTCCATATTTTTCTATAAGTAGGTATGTAATATAATATAATATAATAATATCTCAACATAGCAGTGTATCGACAGTAGAATAGGTGTTTTCTTAATCAGGATAAATTTCTTACAGTTCAAAACTGATATAAGTAATTTCAATTCGCTTACTTTATCCAGTAGGTCAGCATGAATCAATTTCACAACAATTAATCTTAATTGGCGAAACGAAATAATACCTTTTATTGTCCTTTGTTTGCTCTGTTAAGACCCTACTCATTGCAAGGCTTAGATCTGTCTAAGTCTTGAAGTTTATCTGTGACAATTGAATGTGGTGTCGAAACATTAATCTATTTCATTGATATTAACGTGTTTTTTACTTGATTTATGGAAATGTTTTTCGTGCATTATATTGGTGTGTGTGTGTGTATGTACTTATTATTTTGCTTGGTAATAAATGAGCAAACACCTGATCTTAAACAGCAACTGTTAATGGAACTTAACAGAATCAGAGTTTGCAGGAACAGAAGATGCTTGCTTTACTCCAGTTTTTCATTCTGGCCTATACTTCTTAGGCCAAAAAATTATAGGCCATAACTCAAATACTTCTTTATTATTTCCACGTTATCCATCAGCCAACGTTTCTTAGACCTGCCCTTTCTGTAACGAAAGTTATTAAATAGGGCGGGTAACATAGACTACATTTTATTGTGTTTAATATATTTTTCATTCATTTTCACTTTTAATATATTAAGCTATTGCAATGATATTTTTCGTATTCGCTTGTGAAACCGAATGAACCTTTTGATACCGAAGCAAAGCGAGAGCGGACGTCTAGATTATTATATTTTGTAATAACATAATACTTGAAATATGATTAGTGTCATAATATCTGGTACCTAGCTTTCCGCGGCGCGGTTTCACCCGCGTCTTTGTTTACTGCTCTGCTCCTGTTGCAAGTAGCATGATGTATATGTATATGATATAGCCTATAACCTTCCTCGAGAACTAGGATATCATAAGCAAAAAGAATGTAGTTTCAGAGATTAGCACGTTCAAACAAACAAACAAACTCTTCCACTTTATATATTAGTATAAATTTAAATTTAGGCTATCAGTGACATCACAATTACTTAGAACAAACACTATCTGTTTACCGTTAGATGAGCCAAAAGAATATTTGGCACTAACATTGACATGAACAACATACCTAACACATTCTCGAAGTAAACCTACATCACCAATATCGTTAAGCCCACAACTCTTTTAACAAACTACCGCTGTTTCCTTTACTACATCAACTTGTATGAATACAGAGGCGGTAACAACAGTTTTATATGAACGCAACTTTGTGACGCCATACTGTCGAGATAAGCGACCGTTTACGTGTGGTTATGGCAAGTGATTCCGATGGCTACAAGTTTGATTTTATGCATGCGATATTGTACATAGAAATAAATATTGTAGATTTATAAGTTGTTATTTGCGTTCATGTCTTTTTTAATCATTCGTGGACAGGAAAAGAAACCTTTCCTAGAAGTTTTATAAACATAATTAGCCTGCACAAAATACAGACTGTCATGATAGGCAGGATGATTCTTGGAGTAAATCAAAAAGGATTGTATCAGAATAAATATTTTGTATAATAGTTGGTATTATTCGTGTTATTGTTGTATATACCTCAATTTCACTTTGCTTACAAAATTTAAACAAAGTACGATTCAAATGTAGGTAAAGAAACAGAAGAATAACCAGTTTATTTTCTTACTACCAACATTCTTCCATACTTCTATACTATTATATAAATCACAAGGGTTTGTTTGTTTGTTTGTTTGAACGCGCAAATCTCTGAAACTACCAGTCGGATTTAAATAAGTAATTCTTTTTGCGTATGATAGCCCAGTTCGTAAGGAAGGTTATAGGCTTTATAGCCTACTGGCGGTGGGAGCAGAGCCAGTAGTCTAACATAACATTAACACTAAACAAATACAAGGTATTCGACAAACTTGCGATGTTTTAAAACAGATATCCTGCATCAAGGACATAACCGGCCACTTTAAACGCTAGATCAAAAATGCAGTCAAAATATTATAGCATCATTTATATTTTAATAAAACTCCATTCTCTAATGAAAACTAAAAGTCAATGACACTTTAATATTTGTCTGGAATATCACAAAATTTTAACGAGTGTATGACTCAGCGACAGCAATTATTTAGATGTTAACGTTCCATAAAAATATTTTAGAAGAATCGTTTACCACTCCTAACATAGAGCATTTATTATATTTGTATCATATCTATTGAAATTGCAATAGACTATAAGTATTAGTATTTTAATATAAAAATATTGCCGCCATCAGTCTTGAATATGAAACCTTTACCTTTGTACCTACTTAATACCACCTGACTATATTTTATTTTTATTTACCTATCTCTCTCTATACGGTAGTAGTGGTCCACGCTGGTTTCAGCACGTATGGGCCGAATTGACCGCCAAAGTACTACCCTCATATAGAAGATCGACGTAAGAGTATTATATTATATATATATATATATATATACTTAGTATTCGTACTACTGTATTTCGTTCGGTAAGTAAGAGCGCCGGAGGCTCAATTTTCCCCCTTTCCTCTCTCCTCACCTCCCTCATTCCCTTCACCTACCTCATTCCGAGCCGCCATAGTAGAGGCCACCATACCAGCAACTATGAATATTAGTGTAAAGCTTAATATTTTGCTTATTTGTTTATTAACTTTGAGACTAATCAAAATCAAGTACATTCATCTTTAAAAAAATATCTTATTTTCATCCCTCATCGATAATGTAGTATGAAAATTCGATACTTGCCAACCACATACGTAATGCCAACCGATTGACACCTAAAATTACGAACAAAGAAGTTGCCACAAACGATATTTTCTCGTTCGAGAGCCACTCGAGTACTATCGATTATCTACGCGTACTGTTGACACTCGATACCGTTCTTTTCATTAGTTCTGTTATTTTGACAAGTTGCAAACTAAGCTGTTGAATGGTTTGTGAGCTTAACGAAAACTTATCATTTACGTTACAAGATGTTTTTGTAATATTTTTGATATAACAACATGATACTTGCCAAAACAGGGGTAACTGATATAGGCCGTAAGTCAGCCAAACATAAATAAAAGTGGAAGGGGCATGTTTGTTGGATGTATCTTAATAAATAGACCCAAATTTCTAAGAAGTAAGTGCCTGAGTACGGTCGTCATTAATCCTGTCTCGTCGGACAAAAAAGCTAAAGAATAAAAATAATAATATCACACCATCTACACACAACGCCATCTAGACCCAAAGTAAGCATATATTATAGCTTGTGTTATTGTTAAATGTGGTAAATGTGGATATACATACTTAAATACTATATAATGCAACTACACTGATCAATTGTATCACATACTATTTACAGATAGTTTCAAACTTTCTATAGACATAACTTTCAATACAATATCGAATCAGAAACTATAATAATAATAATAATATTCTACCACATTCACACAGCGCCATCTAGCCCCAAATTAAGAAATTATGTTTGCTTGTGTTATGGATACTAAACAACTGATATACTACATAAACACATTTTTTATTTTGTAAATACATACATAATATTATAGATAAATTACACCCAGACACAGAACAAACAATCATGCTCACCACACAACGGTTTGTCCTGGGTGGGAATCGAGCCCACGACCTCCGGCTAAGCAGTCAGGGTCACTAACCACTAGACCAATAGGCCAGTCGAACTACGAGTATGTAAATAGTTTATAGAGAAACAAAAGATCTTTTTACACGACGTTTCCTTGAAAACATTGCTGAATAGTGGTAGTACCCATTGAAGCATTATTTGGGGTTGTAAAACTTTTATTACTCAATACCATGTACTTCATTATCAGACTGTCCCGCTCGTCACAGCGCATTGTGGCTATTTCGTCACGTTTTATTCATTTCCTGTTTATCTGGGCCAGACGTTGATTCCGCTTTATTCGCTAGTTTGTCTTTTATTACTTCGATGGATTATTTTTTGTGTTTGGAATAAGCTTGGGATTGAAGCTATTGAGATGAAAAATTTGGTATGTGCTAGTGGAAGGAAAACGCCCTCGAAATTGGAAACTGGTGCTTATGTTTAAAGAAATGGTGCTTATAAGTTTGTGGGTGTATCTATTATCTAGATGGATCACAATAACGTTTCTATCAATCACTAGCAAAGTATATAATTATGTTTGTGAGTTTAAACAAGGTATCACATAATTATAAAGTTAAAAAAAGTCGATAAATAAAGACAACTCATCAGCGTTTGAAGTGATAAGCAATGATTGCCAAGTGTGGAAAATATCGCCTATTGGTAGCGTGCTATGTTGATTAACGATGATGAACCACGCCCTTGCGACGCAGTCAGAAATAGACATAACGTTAAACGGACATAGCTAAAAATCTACACTCATACCTCCAGTACTTCCTAATAATATTATAAATGTGATAATTTGTGTGGGTGCTTGTTACCACTCAGTGCCTAAACTCGCGAAAATTTCATGAAAATTAGCATGTCCATAGTTTCGGTGCTTTATATTTCTAAAATCGGTTCCCGAGTTATATTAAAACACACCATTTTTACCATTTTTCGCGCGAGCCGTAGAACGCAGTTAATATCACATAAATATTATATAGATAAAAACTCCTTGGTAGAACTAGTTATATAAGAATGGCCTTTCCTTGATAAAGGTGAAGGATGATAGGTACTCCAATTCAAAGTTTGTTTGCTTGATGAATTGAATAAGTAATACTGAAAGCTTTCAAGGCAAGGCAGCATTCAAGGGTAGGAGTTTCTGCCAATACTTAAATTTACTTTAGAAATGTTTAGTAAAAGGTTAAAAGCATGATTCTGAGTCGATGACTGATTAAATACGCAATTATACTTAGGAAAAATATATCCTGAAATTTTGATACATGAGCGATATTCTTTTTTATTAGTTTTCGTATTCTATTTCTGTTATCATTTGACTATTAGCTTGGAGTACATTATATAATGCGTTCATTGCACTAAAAAAAATTACCACTACAGGACATCACTTGCCGCCAAGCATCTCATAAGTTGTGCTGAGTAATTTAATAGATCGTAGATGTTTCAGTTAACGATTATATTGAAATGCCTAGAAAAGTAGGTAGGGGTCGCCCTAGACATATACCGGGATCAAATAGGTTATGTTTTGACAAAGGACACAATTACAAACACCCGTAACCGACGTGTGTGTATGAAAAGATTAATGAATGTGGAAGAGACAAAGGAGGTATGTTTGGATCGCAGCTAATGGCGTTCTAAAGTCTCTGCTTACTCCATTAATGGAAGACAAGCGTGAAGTTATGTATATAGTCAATTAATCAATACTTTTTTACTCTGGTCAGAGTTTGAAAATGCAAAACGAAAGTCCTACAACTGTAGCATCGAGTTACTCAAAAATAAAACCTAATTCATAAAGTCGTAATGCATCTTAATGTATAACTTTATGTAAAAAGCCTTTTAAGTCTTTACTAGCAGCTATGACGTCATCAATGTCTTTAGTACCACAGAACAAAGAAAAACTTTACCAATAAACATTTATTTCGCAATTGATTTTACCAAAATTATTCCCTTTATTTGTTCGCCCGACTTCTAAGTGTTATAGTTTGACAATTTCAAATCAACTATTAACATTTAGAAAATCGTTGAAAACAAGATAGTATAAAAAGATTAATTATGTGTTTATATTTTTTTCTTTGGTGTTTTTATTTTTATTGTTTATTGAATTATATTCTATGGTAAAAATATATTATGAATTTAGCTCATCCATGTTCTGAGGAATTTAGTTAAATAAGTCTATGAAGAAAATCGAATGCAAATAATATGTACTTAGGTTATAGTTTTTGTAAGAAGAATGTTTACAATCAAACTGATGATAGCCGGTCACCGTAGATGCTATAATTGAGTCTGTTTTTAAACCTCATCTACAAAAATTTTAATGTCAAACACATAAAAGTGTACATTTTATTATTAAAATTAGCCTTAAATATTAGGAATCATTATATGTTTCTATCGGATCGAGGAAATCATGAATTTGTATTTAACAATGTATCTAATTCCTAATTCATTTACAAATTCCGACCATACAGCAGCAAAACATTAAAGTTATCTCATCACAGATTCTTATATTTATGTGTTCTATGTATCATAACACACGGAACTTCAGCATGTTACTACGTAATATAAGTTTTATTTGTTCTCTAGAGACTCCACATCATAGCAAATGCAACTGGGAGCTTGGAACTTCTCAATAAGTATTGATTGAGCTTGATAAGTTGAGGAAACTTCGCCCCTGGACACTGCTTTCTGACAATTTTGAAAAATATTGAACAAGTCATGTGGAAGTTTCTAGTAAACTTTTGGTTGACTTTTATTGGTGGGTTTAATTTCTTGAACAGTTGCCGTATGTTAAAGTTTTGACGCTTTTAGCAGTTGGTTATGAACCTTTAGTGCTTTAAAGGCATGTTTTCACATAAAACACGTGAAAGGTAAATTTTCAGGTCTGTTTTTCACTAGGAAGCATTTACGAGTAGTCTTACTACCGTTAGATGACATGCTTGAACCATAAGCTATGCGAAAATTAAGCTCAAAGTCGTAAACATGATTACTACGTTTCATAACTCTAGTTTATCGACAGATAATTAGGTACAATTTGGTAATATTCAGCAAATTTAGAAAGAAAAGCAATGAAATTAGCACATATTATGTTAGTGTTAATTACTCTCAATTCAATGCTTAATTACTAATTTGACGGTTTGATTAATTGCTTCTACCACGTTTATACATGAAATCACTTTAACAAAGGCATATTATAGTGCGACTAAAATAACTTTGGTACCTTATACAACAGAAATGCTACCTACACTCAAATCAGATAGATTAACAGATTAAACTTTAACAATTGCCGAGCTCTTGAGAATTGCTTCTGTTATCGCGTGTATTGAAACCTAGCATCGAGTTGATAAAGGAACGATACGTAAAGGTTCTCCCTCATCGCGAGCATTCGCCTATAATTTAACGTTACAGAGCCGAGCATTATGTCAGTGAACGAGAAAAACCAAGCATTAGTGTGCAACCTGTAATAATAATAATAATGGTTAGGGATGCGAAGCGAACATTACTACAACCACTCGACGAAATTTTACAAGCGAATGTTCGTCGTGTCAGGGAAGCAGTGTTGTAATGTAATACTCAAAAATAATCTAAAACGTTACATTATTATTATTGCTCGCGGTCAGGGAGTACCTTAATATGTACTCGTACGTATAGAGAACGAAGATATTATACGTACCTTCGGGAATAAGAAACTGGAGAACCAGATTGATTCTGTGATTAATTTTGAATTTTTACTTTTGAAATTGTGATTGTGTTCCTAAGTTGAAATTGCCGATTGTTGATAGTAGTAGTATTGTTGTTATCCTATGTAAGTTGGTAGGTATAAAAATAGATCGCATTTTAATTTGGATGAGTTATCATGAACTAGCTTAATAATAATAGACTAAATAGAAAACTGAGGCCCTAGACAAGTGTCAAAGTTTTCTATTCTATTCATAGAATAGATAAGAAAATGTATTGGATTGACGTATGCTAACGCCAACGCTTATGTCAATCTCATACATTTTCTTATCTATTCTATGAATAGAATAGAAAACTTTGACACTTGTCTAGGGCCTCTGCTTACATAAATTGTGCAGCATAGCACGTGGTGTACTTAGACAGTGCTTTTTATTTCAATCCATCACATTATTAATATTTATTTTATAGTAATTAAAAACCATACTTACACAACTTTACGCCTGTCTCCATTAATAGGGCAAGCAGAGACTATAGAACGCCGTTTGCTGCGATCCAAACATACCTTTGCCTCTTCAACATTCACACGTCGGTTACGGGTGCTTGTAATTGTGCCCTTATTCAACACATCACCTAATTGGTCCGCGTATGTTCTTCTAGGGTGACCCCTTATAACTTTCCCAGTCATTGCCGCTTCATAAATCTCTTTTTTTATTTAAAGTAGGACTAACGGAGTTGATATTAAAATATTAATAAATATTGAAAAGGCCACAAAATTTAGTACCTTTTTTTCCCTTCACAGTGGCAAAAAGTACAAGTTTGATAAAACAATGTATTTGTAGGTACAGATACAATGCCGACTGCCACCAAACCAATGGAATTTTTTAGAGGAGCACTGGAAGCTACCCTGGTTTCTGTAGGTATATTTTAATTCCTGAATTACTATTTTGACCAAGATTATTTCTTATTAAAAATGACTTTATGGCCTTGTACCCTTTATTTCTTTTAGTAAAATCTAAACTAAATAATTGAACAAATTAATAACTGCGCGTATATTCCTGAAATTAGAAATAAACAGTAAAATTCAATAGATGTTTAAGTGGCAATGGGCAGGACACATAGCTCGCAAAACTGACGGCCGTTGGGGCAGAAAGGTTCTAGATTGGCGACCACGAACCAGAGGCAGAGTGGGCAGACTCCTCACAAGGTGGACCGATGACCTTGTAAGGGTGGCGGGCAACCGATGGATGAGGGCGGCTCACGATCGGTCAAGGTGGGAAAATTAGAGGAGGCCTATGTCAAGCAGTTAACAGCGCTTTAGCACCAAACAAAGCAGCGGGATTTTTAAGAATCATGGATTAAAATTTGGAAGAAAGAAAATATATTTATTTTACATAGACAAGAAGAGACACAAATTCTTACAAGGTCAACACAAATACAAATAAATAATTGTCATAAAACAATTAAAAAATGTGTTTATAGATATCTACGGTACGAGACACTACACACACTTTTGACACAATACTATATATAATTGATCATCTCACAAATTGAGCAAAATTTTTTCATAACGTATCTTTTTCTTGAGATAGTAATCATTACACTACGTAAGAAATTTCCATTCAGCTGTTCGATTATTTTTTTTAAACACGCCTTCAGCTGTGTAAGAACAATGAGAAGATAAGGCGCTTGTTGCAAAAAGTTTTAACACTCAAATGGTACCTAGGTCTTAAAATATAGGTCAATGTTAGGTAATTTATTTAATATAAATGTTATAAAATTTTTCTATCATTGTTATATTATGACTATGTTGAAAATGTTCATAATTCTAAATTAAATATTAAAAAAGGTTATGGACATAATAATACCACTACCGAAATATCAAGGCCAAAATCGCAAACACCTAAATACCAATCTAATACTACCATTCCGGCCAAATCACTGCAAAAACAATGTAAAAGCAGAAATACTATAGCCGAAATTGTTTCTTCTGAGTCTCGATAAATATAAAATACCTTACAAATTTATCAAAAATGCAAATTCATTAATTTATACATACCTTTGTGTTTAAATAGAGTTTAATGTGGTATCATTGGTCACAATAGCAATACGATCTCCATACATTTGAGATGGTAATTATATTAGCCTACTTGTAATTCATGATAATGCCTTAACCACCGTCTAACTTTGTTTACCAGTATTGGTTTATTAATCGTCTTTTGTTAATTATTGTGTTTAGAGATCATGAATGTGATTGCTGACATTATAACTGTGATACTAGTATTATGTATTATCTGCTTGGTCAACGTATTGTACGGCAATATTGCTTAGTGAATATAAGTCTAAATGTGAATGGTATTTATCATTATTACTAGCTTTACGTGGCGCAGTTCCACACGCATCTTTGCTAACTGCTCTGCTGCTGTCGCTAGTAGCGTGATGCTAGCCTATAACCTTCTTCAGGAATGGAGCTATAAATACACAAAAATATTTTTTACAAAACCGACTAGTAGTTACAGAGATTAGCGCGTTCAAACAAACAAACAAAAAAACAAATTCTTCCGCCTAATATTATACGATAGATTTCAGCCAAAAGGAAGGATGGCGAACTGATGGACATAAGCTTCCCTCAAGCAACTCCATTTTGATTAATCGTGAGCCATCCTATATTAGACTTAATTGAGTTTTTGTTTAGTAATTTATTTATATAAGGTCTAACAAATTGTATCACTGAGATAATATTATATGTTTGCTTCAAAATAATGAAAGCATAATTGTAACATACATTAATTAATTAACAATCTGTAAGGTGTAATCACCTTTGCATAATTAATTAAACAATGTATTAGCTTCTAATTATTATATTGTTACTATGAAACAATCAAAGGTAATACAACTACTATACTAATAACAATGTTTGTCGCTCTAATTTGATTGGACACGGAGTTTGTTACAGTTACATAAGATTATATAGGCTTTTAAGAGCTGTGTTTAGGTGATCATATATATAGAAAAAAAAGTTAAAATTGTTAACTCATACAAAAAACTGTAATTATCTGGCGATTGAGAAGAGTGGTGTGAGTTTCTTGCCAGTTCTTCTCACAGCTATACATCGTCAGCAAACTGGCTGTAGGTTAATTAGCTGACTTCGTGTAATTTTGACTTTTCATACTTTATGATCAAAATGAAAAAAGTATGCCTTAAAGTACTCCCTATTTTTAGTTGCAGTGGTTAGTTGTGTGTTTATGACCAAGTTAATATCTAATAAAGTGAGTTCTTCTGCTTTTCACAAAGATTCTACTCCAGTATTTAATTGTAACTTAAACTAAATTGTCAGATTATATTATTATCATTAGCTTGAAAACGTTTACTTTATGACATACGTCGTGTCTATTTATACTATTACATAAAATGGAAGAGTTGTTTGTTTGAACGCGCTAATCTCATACTACACGTCAGATTTGAATAATTCTTTTTGCGAATGATAGCCTAGTTCTCGAGGAACGTTATAGGCTATGTAACATTACGCTACTGGCGACGGAAGCGGAGCAGTAAACAAAGACGCTGATGAAACCTCGCCGTGGTAAGCAAGTATAAAATAAAGGGTTTGCCGCTTCTTACGGCACCCACTAGCAGACATTTTTGCAGTTTCATATTCGACTGCTCACCCTTATTACTTAAAAACATTTTTTTTAAAGTGAAATATAGCTAATATCACTATTCCTTATTTTGTCCCATATAATACTAGCAGGAGTTTTTCAACCAACCGCAGATTGTGGGTTAATGAGGCTGGCGCTACAACACACATGTTTACTAAAACGTGTAATACGATTTACTAGTAAGATTCGTCTAAATATAAGCCATCTGTTCAGCCTTTACAATATCTGTATAAAAAAGTCTTCAGAGGATGCGGATGTGATACAAACAAACATGAAGTACTTAATATTTGTATTATTTATTACTTGGACAAAAGCACAATTATATGAAGGTGAGTTTATTTGTTTTTTATTTAAATTGATTATTTTTTTAAGAATTGATTGAATAATTTTGAAGTCTAATAATAGTATTGTAGTAAGGTTTGTACACATTAAACATCATTGTTCTAATTTGTTCGTTCTTCACTATTAAAGTATCTATTTGTATTTTATTGCTGTTTTTATATTACGACCAATTTTTCCTATGTTCTTTTTATCAACTTATATTTTCTTTTAAATTTCTGTTTAATGTTAAAATTATTGGGTATTTAAAGGAGTCTAAATATTACAAAATGTTAAAACTAATTTTTGATATCCTGATAATTTCTCTTTGTGTAGATCTTTTAGCATTCGGACAAAACATATTCACTAGAAGATAGAACCGTTTGTTGTTAAGTACTTATTAAAATATATTGTGTTTTAACACATATAAGCTATCTAAGCCATTGTCTTAAACTGGTGGTATGGTGGCCTCCACTATGGCGGCTGGGAATGGGGTAGGGGAAGGAAATGAGGGATGTGAGGAAAGAGGAAAGGGGGGAAATTGGGCATCCGGCGCTCACACTCACCGAACGAAACGCAGTAGTACGGATACTACTTACTACTCTTATGTCGATCTTCTATGAGAGGGTAGTACTGCCCCGGTCGATCCGGCCCATTCATGCTGAAACCAGCGTGGATCTACTACCATTATATGTGTATGTTCTAAGTTTAACAGAAAGTCGAATAAAAACATAATAAAATTACCTTCTTAAGTCGCCGCGCCATCATCATTACTATCACACTATATTAATTATACGAATTTAAGACAAATACAGTTCAGGTATAGTATTTACCAGTAAACTGAGCACCTGACTTCCATGATGACACAGTCTGAAATTCAAAATTTATTTTGTACAATCATTGAGTGACTTCGGTAAGTGCCACGTCCTTTTTTAAGACGCCTTTTTGCCAATCTTTAAACTTTTAAAGTTTAAAGATTGGCAAAAATATATAATTATTAATATAAAACTATGAAAATAAGGAAATTTATGTGGTAATATGTAATGATAAATCAGCTTCAATCGAAACGCAGCTATGCCATCACAATGCTGATTCGTGGACAATCTTAAAACTTTTCAATAGACTTTTTAAATTGAATCTGACTATCAAACATTTATTCTGTACATAAAAATCTATAATAATATGTTTTACTTGGTTTTTGATGAAAGATTTGATTTAACTAATCCTTTTTTATTAGCAGATTTATGGAACCCAAGAGTCGGCTTGCACTTCAAAGAGATACCGAAACATTTTGAAGTAAAAAGCGGTACAAATAACAAAGGTTTCCAGAAATTATTCGATGAAATCGAAAACATAGCGAGACACGAGAATATTTCTGTAGTATACAAAGTGACGCTCGAGGTAGGAAAGCCAATAAGATATCATGGTAAGAAAATAGTGGCAAAGAGGGTGAAGACTAAGAAATACAATATACCACTGAAGAAGAACAGTATGAAACTTTCAAATTTTGAAGTGATGTTAAGGAAAATGGCTGAAAAAACTGGACACATTGGAAACGTCCAGAACTTTGTAAATTTAAGCAACCCCGTTTTCACTACGGAGACTGATAAGAAGGTGACACCAATGAGACCAATACAACTAAAATACAAACCTATAATATCGAGAGTAAAAACGAACTACACTAAAATTATAAAGCCTGTGAGAAAGAAGTTTTTCACGTTAACATAATTTTGACTTGGTATTAATAACAAAGTGTAAATATACTAATTTATTTTATCATGCTTGACTTATTATTTTACCTTGAACTAAAACTTATGATAGATTAGATTAGCTATAACCTTTATAAATGACCCAATGTGAGGCACCATGTGAGAATACAAGCTTAAAGCAAATAAGTAACAATAATATGTGAATTGATATATGCAATGCCAGTATTGCTGACATAACGCAAATTTTATTACGAATACCTTATTGAATACTGGAGACAGCTGAATCACTAACGGCTTCTAATGTAACGTATCGTTATAATAGTAGTGTACAAATAAGTTACTTTCATTAATAGGGATAGTATTAATACAAATTCAACTATATTTTAAGAATTCAAGTTAGCTGATTGCTTTGGAGCAAAAAGAAGATTAAGCCCAAGCTTAGAGTTACTGAAAACATTAACACAATATTATGTACGTATAGAATGTTTTTATTTATTTATTTATTTTATTTCTTTATGCACAAAGCACTGTACAAAGGCGAGCTTAATGCCAAAGGCATTCTCTACCAGCCAACCTTTGGGTGATGCAGAGATGAAACCAGGTAGGTGCTTTATGTAGTGAGTAGTTAGAATAAGTACTTACTTATGAATACAAAAATACAAAATTAAACAAAAATAAATACTCAATATATACATAGATATCATACCAATATATACATACGTATACAAATATATACATACATATACCAATAAATATATAATATATACATAATGAACGCTAAGATGATTCCGCTAATAACTTACTGTAAAGCTGACGAACTCTTGCCTTAAAGATGTCACGGGTAGTGGACATCCTGATCTCGAGAGGGAGCGCATTCCAAAGAAGAATGGACTGAATGTTGAAAGATGAATGTATAAGACTTGAGCCATGAAGAGGGCAAAAAAGAAGAAGATTATTAGATGAACGAAGATTTTTGTCATGTGTGCTAGAAAGGTATTGGAAATGAGAAGTTAAATAAGTGGGAGCGTTAGGGGAGTTCAGTATGGAGTAAAGAGTACTTCAAGCTCGCCAACTACGCCGCTGGCGGATAGGTAGCCATTGCAGCTGGGAGCGATGTGTGGATACATGATCGTACTTACGAAGGTTAAAAATGAATCTAATGCAATTGTTGAGAAATCGGTCAAGTTTATTGAGCAGATCTGCATTCAGGTCGAAGTAGCACACATCACCATAGTCGATGACGGGAAACACCAAAGTCTGCACCAACATAGTTTTTGTCTTAGGTGACAGAAAGTTCTTTAAGCGATAAAGAGAGCGCAGGGTACACGTTACCTTGCTGCTGACATTAGCTACCTGTGTTCTCCAATCAAGGGTAGTGTCCAGATACAGTCCAAGGTCTTTAACACTCTGACTGAAGGGGATCACTGAGCTGTTGAATATTACAGGTGGCAGGTTTCCCAGGTTTACTCTAGCCATCATTCTAGGACTTCCTATAATAATGGCTTGACATTTGGACGGATTCACCTTTAGACCAAACCTTTCGCACCATTTTCTCAGGACATTTAGATCTTGGTTGACCCCTTCAAATTTTTGCTTCAAATTCGAATACGCATTGCGAAGTTCGTTGGTTAGAAGATTAATAAATAGTGAAAATAGAAGAGGAGAGAGTATACCGCCTTGAGGAACGCCAGAGTTAAGATCGCACCAAGTCGATAAAGTTTCATCGATCCGCACTGACTGCTGGCGCCCTCGAAGATAAGATGAGAACTATACCAGCGCCTTAGAGGAGACCATAAGATGGGACAGGATACAGAAAAGGATGTCGTGACTGACAGTGTTGAAGGCGTTCGAGAAATCCACTAAAACCAAAACAGTGGTCTTCGTTTCCTCCACGCCCACCCTAACATCGCCAGTCACTTTATGTTTTTGCATTCTATTTAGATTTAGATTTAGTTACGTGAATTTCTTGCCAGTTCTTCTCACAGCTCTACCTCGTTAGCGAACTGGCTGTAGGTTAATTAGCTGACTTCATGCAATTTTGACTTCTCATAAGCATCATATTTTATGATCAAAATGAAATAAATGCTTTGAGTTTGAGTTTAATTGAATATATCGTAAGTGGAAAATAATATTGGCCGAAGTATACCTCTTTGGGGAATGCCACTGGGCTTGTTGTCAAGTTTGGCTTTTTTCGAACCACTTGTTTTTTTTTTATATATATATATTAGCCTACCAAAGTGACTCCACCCCGCCTGATAGTAAGCATTCAGTGGAATCCAGAAGTAGTGGCCACCATACCAAAAGCTATCGTCTTAAACTGCTGGTATGGTGGCCTCCACTATGGCGGCTGGGAATGGGGTTAGAGGAAGAGAATGAGGCAGGTGAGGAAAGAGGAAAGGGGGAAATTGGGCCTTCACATTGCGAGCACTCAGCAATCATACTTTTGCACGTTTTAAGTTAACCTAAGGCAGTCGGTATTAGCATCGCGTTCGGCTCACATCATTTCATTATATCAGTTTTCAGTTCAATATATTAGTTTTATCAGTTAAACAGTGTTTTATTTACTATCATATTTAAAAGCTGTGCAAATCGTACAGCTACATTAGACTTCGGAGAACAAAATAGGCTTTTATCAAGAAAAAATGACTGTAAGGGGTTGAAAAGCGGGATAAAAGTTTGTATGAAAAATCGACAAAGTATAAACAGAGATAATGTTTATTGCCGATATAACCTATATTTACGCGAGCAGAGCTGCGGGCAACAGCTAGTATTAAATAAAGCATAAGGAATATACTTCAAGTATATCATAAACAAAGATTACAAGTACTGAGTTCAAAACATTTACTGCAAATCTAAGTTATTCCATCAAAATCCCTTGCATTATGCGATTCTTTAGAAAAATCTAACGGTTAGTAATAAAAAGTTTGCGGTCTATCAGTTTTGTTTTTCTCACAGGTCGCGCTTATGAAACATATTTCAGCCAAATTGCCGTACATGAAACTCGGAAGAGTTTTGGAGATGATAGATATTATTTATTGCATGTCTCTGCCATATTTCTCATATATCTGATTTTTGATTAATTTTAAGATTACTGAATTAAAACTTATTTGTGTTTTAGGTGTGTGCTTGTCATGTTTATTATTAGCGACCAACCTAGGCAAAGCTGAGTATTAATAAGTTTCTTGCGACGCGGGACGTAATTACAAATCTTTGAAATGTTTAACTTTCATTTTTACTATACATGGCCGGAAAAATCTTTGAACGATAGTAAAAACCTTATTAAAATCCATTGCATGGTTTATAAGAAATCGGTAGAGAAACAGACGAAAGCATTTTAAAAGAAAGAAACTTATTTTGTTTAAAAATGTAGGTACAATTTCTTAATTTTTTTTTTGCTTTAATCTATTTAAAGAGAATCATTTTAATTTCAACTATGACCCATCCAACATCAATCTTCTTTATCCTTTAATTGAATATCTATTTCTAAATCTACATTATTATCAAAATATCACCTCTTCATAAATTGATGAGATATCAAAAATATTAAAAGACACTACTATTATTCATAATAATATTAGCTTTTAATAAAATGGATTATATAAACTCAGTCAAAATATAATCAATCAATTTTAATTCAAAAAGCAAATAAGCTGCTAGCTATTGTACTACTACACTAAAAGCCTTACAGTGTTTAAAACCAAATTCTCACATCAATATTAGGCCGCACAGAATCCGTAAATTCCAATCTTTTTCTAAATCCTCAATAAAAATTTGTTGAGGGCAAAATCCTTTTATACCTCGGCGGTCCGGGCTATTTCGATTCCGCTCACACACTTTTTCGCATTCCGCGGTGTCACATCACCAAAAGCTACAAACCTTAGGGGGCTACATAACCACGGCACAAAATTAAATATCGCTCTAGCTGTATGTTTATGTTGCTTCGCGTTGATAACGTGAGTTTGTTTAGAATAATGCTTGCATGACATAGAGATGTTTAAAATAAAAAAAAAAATTGAAAATAACTTTCAACATAAATAGAATTTATGAATTATTACTTTTGTTATAGTTCTTAATTAGGCTTTTTTAGTTTAATAATTTAAAAAAAATGTTTCAGATACTTTTTCAAATTGATAACGGACGCTTTGCAGAAATTCATAGATACTAAATATTGCAGTGTTTCTGCTAGTAATTATCCAGAGCTCAATAGTAAAGCATGTCTCTTAGCTACTGGCTCGGAAATTTGCAAATAATTATGTGGGTATGATTATACATACGTTTATATATGCTACAGTAACTGATTACTATCATGCGTATCGTATGTTTATTTGGTCTATTCCACTTTTGTTTATATACCTTAATAGCGATATAAAAAAAACTTTATTAAATATAATTATTAATTTTAAGAAAAATCAAAAACTGACTTCAAAACTATACCTGTATGTAAAACTTAAACAAAAACTAAAAGTAAAATTCCTCAATATAACTTACACAATCGAAAACATCATGTATGAATATTCTGTTTTTGTTAAATTTAAAAAAAAGCGCTGAACCAATTGCCATCAAATTTATATAGGACCATGTCTGAAACATGACCCACCTGTCAAAAAAATCATCATAAAATCATTTAAATCCATTCATTATTGGCGGAGAAATAGCGTAACGAACATACAACCCGAATTGGGAACCTCCTCCTTTTTGAAGTAGGTTAACAATGGTAATCACAAAGTTAATACTGGTCGTTTGGACGTGGTCCAAAGATTGATTGAAGCAGACTGATATCAACTTGTTAACAACCGGGATCTACTTTTAACGTGTCCTCCGAAGCACGGACACGCTGAGACCAAATACCACTATGCAGTCACCCATCCATGAGCCAATCGCACTCTATGTTGCTTATCTAATCGCTTAACCTACTGATCAGTGAGCGCAACGAGCTATGAGCACCTTTTCGCAATAAAAGTTTATTTGATCCGCTCACTGGTGAGTACAGAGTTTAGAGCTTGAATTTTGTAGTCGACAGCATAAATGAACTAAGATTAACAATATCTACTTTGAAAATACAAGAATTTTCTGTAGGAGTATAAAAGTAATCGGCAGCATACTAGCTATTAATCAAATAAAAAAACAGTCAACTATAAATTTCGGGTACAAGATGCTATAAAGTTCCACGAATTTAATAACGTCAAAAACTCGGCACAAAAATAATTTCAACGTTAGAAGAAATCCAAAAATAAGGACCAAATTTTTTGATATTCGGTTTTCAATTTTGCTCTCACTTACGTAAAACGTTTAAATTTATGTGGAATAGATATGAAAATAATTGAAACGAAAGGAAATACTTTCACTTATGCGGCTGATTACTTACAAAGAAGGTAGTATTTTAGAATTCAGGATATAGATAACCAACCCGTGAAAACAAGACTCTATATTGCTAGACATAATGAAATTCACACTGCGCTAAAATTAAGATCGTTTTTGGTAGGAAGACCGCTAATTGTACAGCTACATATCTATTATGCTAATTCTCTGTTAGTATGATACTTGATTTTGTGTAGAAACTGTATTTATAATCAGAACATTGCACGATATAAATATTTCGAGGCACTACATGAGCGCCTGATTTTTGACTCCGAACTTTAAAAGGTAAGTCCTGCAGTAAAAACAAATATGTAGACTTTACAAACACATCATACCCAATACTAGTAAAATGTATAAAAAAAATATTTCGTCGTATTCGTCTCTGAGGAAAACCGCGTAGCACTTAAATTACCTACTAGACCATAATTTCAAATGTTTAATACAATTTTTTTTTCAGACATAAATTGAGACATTAAGGGGATCCACACATTGCGGGATGCGTGGTGAAGGAACATTTACACGACGCGTAAACACGTTTTTAGTGTGTTGCACCACGCGTGATTTGTACACAAAGAGAGATACTTAAAAACAACGCAAGAACATGCACGCCCGCATTACGCTTCGTAATGCGGGACAGTCTGTGAATCGTCAACAGATTCCCTGTATCTGATTCCTTACGAGATATGCTTTCTTGCTACTGCACTGGATAATAGAAAAAATACAACATTACACAATTACCTTCTGCAAACACATGTACTCAATCTGTTATAGCGCACATAATAAACTGTTTCTAGAATGCAATTAGTGGCTGTCAGTGCTTAGAAGCATACGCAATGTCGCAATGTTGACTGTCGTCTTGGACAACTAATTCGTAAGCACGCTTGTTGTTTTAAATGGATCGTTGCAGTAATTGTCCGACTGCCGAAGCCAAGAAAGGGAATGTTTTTTTTGAAGTCCTGCTTTTATCATTAAAAAAAAATTGATTTTAAGCTCTGTAGATAATAAAGGCCTTTCAATTGTATACTACATTTATCAACTACATTCAACTTTTTTTTCATTTTTGATTTTATAGCGGATTTTTTTTTTATTATACATAGGAAAAGTAAGGCACATATAATTTTTTGATTAAAACAAATATAATTAATTAAATAGTTTTCTTAATTTCAAGTTATTACTTTTAAGACTTGAATTTGGTTAGCGATTTGGCTACTCTCAAATAAGCTTGCGTCGTATTACATACATTTGAAATTTCAAAGGTAAATCTTATTATCAAACGTGAATAGCTGGTCGGCTGAAGCCTGCCTCAATGTAATCAGATCACTGCTGATGTTGTTCTGAGTACAGCTTAGCGCGATACGTCGCGATAGTCGGCACTCACCTTGTACCGCACTAGTGATGTAAACTATCTATCGATAGTTTACATCACTATATCGACATTATTGCTTTTTTGTATCGTACTATCAAAATAAGTCAGTAAGAAGTAGTGAATATCATCGCAAAAACGCACATCGTCTCAAACCGTTAACATAATATTATAGAGCCCCTATTGTAGAGGTTTTGTAAGATACTTTTTGACGACCAAGTTAAAAAAAAGCGACCATTTTTGTGCTTTTGGAAAACAGTGGTGTTAATTTTTAACATTAAAGTTATCAAAATAATAATATTATTAACATTATAATCTACTTTATTATTCTTGACTCGGTCAATAGTGGAAAGTATTTTGTAGGTACATAATATTTTTAGGTAGCTATTTTAAGTTCCATACAAAATTATATTATAATTATAGGGATTTGTTTTATACCAAACATGATTCAAATTTGCCAATTGAATTAATAGTTTCTTAAAAAAACACTTACTTAACGACTTTTACTAAACTTGGAATTTAATTACAGCAACACTCATGTAGTTGCAATTTAGCAAATACCTATAATAATAATAAATTTTAAAGGTAGTAGATCCACGTTGGTTTCAGCATGAATGGGCCGAATCGTCCGGGGAAGTACTAAGCACTCATAGAAGATCGACTTAAGAGTAGTAGTATCCGTACTACTGCGTTTCGTTCGGTGAGTGAGAGCGCCGAAGGCCCAATTTTCCCCTTTCCTCTTTCCTCGCCCAGCCGCCATAGTGGTGGCCACCATACCAGCAATTTAAGACGATGGCTTTTGGTATAGTGGCCGCCACTTCTGGATTCTACTGACTGCTTACTATCAGGCGGGGTGGAGTCACTTTGGTTGGCTATATCATAAAAAAAAAAATACCATAAAAATTAAACATACAACATTAAAAATATCTATCGACTTTTCACCACCTCTAGCTCGGCATGTCGCGTAAGTGTTGATGCTATCACGATGTTATGTCGAGTACGCGATGAGACCGGCTCTACTAATGTAAGCTCCTTAAAGCAAACATGGTAGGCGTTGTTAATTCTAACAAGTATCATATTTGAAACAACTCTATATTTATATATTACTAACTGCGATCCACGGCTTCGGCTACGAGTAAAATATGTTTTGTTGTATCCCTCGGGAACCAGACCAATTTTTGGGTTTAAAAAGTAGCATATGTCCGTCTCTGGCACCAAATCTATCTACGTACCAATTTTCATTGAAATCGGTTTAGCTGCTTAGGCACTGAGTGGTAACAAACACACACACACAAACACAAACATACATACAAACTTTCGCATTTATAATATTAATAGGATTTGTTGATGCTACCGTGAGATTAGTAGGGTCCAGTAAAAAGAAAGTAATTATAGAATGAATTTTTTTTAGATTGAAGTATACCTACAGCTAGTTGAACTTTTAGTAGCTATGACAAAAGGACGTGTTTGCCAATGGTTGTAAATATTAAACTACCAAAAACACGATTACATAACATTGCACCTTTTTTCGCCAAAAGGGCTAGACAGAAATGTATAAAGGACACCTTTCGTCTACTCTATAGATTCCATGTAACGGAAAGGCGTGTCTGGTCTATATACCTCGCACAATTTTCATATTACAGCACATTTTTTTAGAATTTCTTGACAGGATAATTAAATACCACTTTTCCTGTCCCGAAGACTGAACCCGAGACCCCTGCATGGTAGCTTGTATACTGAACCACTGAAAAAATATAAAACTAATTAAATTAAGGTTTCATATATAATCCCTCTGCAATGCCACATTGTTTATGTTCGCTGCAAGAATGCATTTTAATTTGTTTCATAACATCAACGATATTAACGTCTGGCGCCTCTGTAGTACTTCGTCTTAATAGAAATATTTTTATGTGAATATTAAAGTGCACTCTATAAAGTAACTGAACCATTTATTTGTAAAAAGGTTTAAACTTGAATGAAAGTTGAAAGCAATCATACATAAATGATTTGCAAAAGCATTTTACAATAAGCGATACCAAAATATAGACGCACATCAAACACTTTAAGTTTATTCAATTTCAAAGATTAAAACCGTTTTAGTATATTGATAATTAACATTGTTGTTTGTGAATTTAGCAGTTGTTTTATTTATTTGCAAAATGATCTTAAATGTTTTAAAAGTAAAATATCACATAAGAACATCCTCTTTCTGCGTCTTGTACCCTGATTGGTAAGGCTAAAGCATTGTGTGGCAGCATACAAGACTGTATTTTTGGCTGCAAGTACAGAGAGGGTAAGCTCATTAAATTTTCAGGAGAATAATAGTCAACACTCCCTCTGAAGTTAATAAATTAAGACCATTTTTTTCACTTGTGTCCATCATATACATCGAATTCGGGAACATTACTAAGACTTTGTAACTGACTAAGCTATCAATGTCATTAGATAAACATATGATTGTAAAACCAATTGTTTTCCTCGTTCGCAATCAGTAAATCAATTGTTCGCAATTAAGTATTTTTTTTGCTGGGATCCCACCCACATGCCTATCACTGTGATTCCTGTAAGCAAGGATAAACAGTGATAATCAATACGAAACACCGGGCTTTGACACTCGGGAGTTCCGGGGACTGCTGAACCTACTGTCTTGGACCCCGCGCACCGAATTTAATCGGAAGTAAAAAGGAGTTGAAAATAAAAATGTCCACTTCCCTCCATTGCAGACAAATTTAATCTGTATAGGATTACGACCCATTCAAAGAGCACCACGGACAACATATATTAAGAGACCTATGTGAACTAAATCTCAATTCCAGTAATATGTATGGAAACAGAAACTCTTGAATGCACGGAAATTCATACTAGTTGACACAAGATCCTTATAATGAACTGGTCCTGATGTAACTTGTAAACTATTTAACATTATGGTCATAACGCTAACAAGTAAATAATTTACAAGTTACATCATACGCATATAATTATGTTAAGCCAAAAACTACATTCCCAAAGAATGTGATGAGCAGACTTTTCTTGATTGGAACACTGACAACTCGGAGAATCAACTAACTTAAACGAAAATATTTTCCACTTAAAGTTACGCAATAGAGTATTGTCGAGTTTCAGTGTGTAGCATAAGCGTGCTTTCGAACAATGGTAAGACACAGAACAGTTTTGTCGCACAAGCGTTAATCGCACACTCATTCGTCTAACTTACGTAGTAAACTAATATGCGATTCACAATCCCACACGCAGACGCATAATATGCATAACGCCTAATGACACTGAAAGAACGATATTAGACGCACATTATTTTATGCCTCGGATCTTCTTAATGCCAGTAAATTACACTTATATAAACATCCCAAGGGTCAAAACCCTTTAGATATTGTGTACTATATTATTGTTATAGACCAGAGGCCAGACAGACCAGAGGACACGTGTCAAAGATTTCTATTCTATTCATAGAATAGATAAAAAAATGTATTGGATTGACATAAACTAACGCCAACGCTTCAATCAAACTCATACATTTTTTTATCTATTCTATGAATAGAATAGAAATCTTTGACACTTGTCTAGGGTCTCTGGACTCCTTTCGATGGTTTTAATTTACAATGTGCCATTTATGTCTAAAATAACAACTATACTTAAGACCATACCAATGTTATCAGACATTCCAAAGTACACAATCTTTCTATTGCAGTTACATACATAAATATAAGAAGTAAAATTGTTTTTACTAAGTGCCACTAGTCTCACCACAGACTAAGATTTAATTTGCCAACTTAATGTAACCTTATCATGGAACTGGCAAAGCCTAAACAAGATTAAATTTAAATATCTAAGCGGTAACTTGGTAAGCGAAGTGAACCGTAATCTCAACAATTAGTTGGCAAAACCTAGTTGGGCAATTGTCGCTTTGAAAATAAAGTTGCCAGTTGGATTCGCTCACATTTAGTCGCAAACAACCTTAGATATACAATCAACAGAAGCCTTAAAATTAAGATGCTAAGTATCATTTTGGAACAATATAATTTATGTACATAAGTTTGTGAATCGCTAACACGGCTTAAGGGATTTTGGATTTCCACTTTGATGCTAAACAGGAACGTTTTGAGTTTAGTTTAAAGGAAAGTTTCATCGAAAACTATTTAACGAATAGTTTCTCTAGTTTTACATATACAATTTTAAATGTATTGAATATTGCCAGTGAGTTTAATAGAATTGCTTACGGTCCAGGGTTCAGCCTCGGTAATAAATTGAGTTAGGGCTGCTTGCTTCTGGCGTTGGAGTCGAAATCTTTGCAGCAAATTTGTGAACCCAAATGACTTCTGTTTAAAGGAATAGCAATGCTTTATGATTATTTGATTTATGTAAGACCAAAAATGTAGCTTTTAGTTTAACATATTATATTAGTATTTTTTTATTGGCGACAGTGACAGACGAGCAAAAACGTACGTGATGGTAAATGGTATGTGGTGGTAACTTTTGTTCATGAATAGCTCATAGTCCCTAGCATTGCTTCTGCATTGCCAAAGACTCTGCAAAGCCGCTGCCTACCGTGAAGGGAGTGGGAGTAGGTGCAGGGAAAGTGGGAGGTGAGGAAAAAGGAAAGGAGGGAAATTAGGCCTCCTGCACTCTCACTCACCGGACGAATCGCAATGGTACGGATACTATTACTCTTACGTTGATCTTTTATGAGAGGGTAGTTCTTCCTCTGTCGATCCGGTCCGCTCATGCCGAAACCAGCGTGGATCTACTACTGTTATACTATTTTTGGTACATTTTTGTGAAAAATAGGCATCATTGCAGTACTTATTATTCGATATTCGATCGTTTTCTAAAAACATATCCGATCAGGATATGTTTTTAGAAAACGTTCGAATCAAATTTGATCTATGGACCGACCTTGATGTACAAGCATAATGTCATCGATTTGTAAGAATGACGCATGATGTACTATTGACACAACCTGACAGCTATAATACCTCATGAGTCATGACTCAAAAACATACTCGAACCTTTAATGTAAAACATAACAATTTACTGTAACTGTAATCATAAAGAATGAATAATGAATGAATATGATGAATGTAATTTGCACCTAAAAGCACCTAGACTAATAATAAGAGAAAAGATATTTTTTTTGTATGCTTATTTGTTTGTTTGCAACGATTTAACTAAAAATATACGTTACCAATTTGAAAAATTATTTAACCTTTAAAATCATAATTGAGCGGGTAACATATATTATATTTTATTATGTTTAACATTCTTTTCAGTCATTTTCAATAATTCAGTATTTTAAGCGCCCTTGTAAAGCGAAGTGAGGATCCGCTCTCGCTTCACTTTGGTATCAAAAGTTTCATTATGTACATCAGTACGTCTAGTGAGTAGATAAAGTATGAGTTCAATCTGAACTGTATTATTATTGCTTTATAATATTCACTCATGTTACTTTAAAAATAACTGTTAACTTAGCGTAGCTTACTTAGCTTGCTCTAAAGTCAAATTTCTCTTATTTGTAAGACCTTATATTATGCATTTTCTATCCATACATAATGCAAAAACTCATTCAGCAAATAGACTTTGAGAAATGTCCACTTTATGTAATTACTTTGTTCATACATAACCGTAACTCAGTCATGACAATGAAATACTGCAGTAAAAAATATTCTAACACATTCTGATCTAATAGCTTCTACAATTAAAATTCACTGAGTATCGGAATATCGAATATCTAAAATACAAACCTATTCAAAACTTGATCATTCTGAGTCGGAAACTTTTACGTGTGAGATCTCACAATGGTGGCGGTAATTTCTCCTGATTCCTACCGAACTTGGTCCCAACATTCGATAAGAGTAAAACCAAACAAGTGTATAAATTAAATCGAGAAGTTTCACTGTTGCGGAATCAGGCGTCTCTTGTATTCCCTAAATATGGATATCGTGTTGGAATGTTTTGGGGGTCCTCGATTAAGGGTTGTAACCACAAGATATAGGCTTTCGTTTTAAATTGAACGTTTAAAGAAATAGAGATTTACATAATAGATTGGTGAAACCTTCAGTGACTTACTTACGAGATATAATCTGGACATTGCCATGGATAATCACTGTTGCGTGTACAAAAAAAAAGATATAGTTTCAGTTCAAAACAATAACTTTCTTGCAGTCAATTCAATGCCACGCTTAGAATAGTAGTAACCAATAGGAGCTCTTACAAGGAAACTCTATTTTTATTTAGGTGAGTAATTTATATGTGTAAAAATTATCTCTTTCATGGTATTTGTGTCAGTATTCTAAATATTGTTGTCATGTAAAAACTATATTCGGAATTGAAGGTAAAGTACGTTAATTGTTTGGCAAGTTCACTATCTCGAACAGAATGAGTGCGACAACTTCATTAAAGTTTGACTACGATTCTGCGAACAAGAGCTGCGAGTTTCTGAATAGTATAAAGCAAACCACCTTGTGTCTATTTCTTCACTAACTTCTTCTAAACAAGGCAACAGATTTTTATATGTTTCTTACAAACATTATGAGAATTTGAAAAAGGTTTTTATGTACTCTAAACTGATTATAAAGAGAAAAGTTTGTTTGCAACAATTTAACTAAAAATGTACGTTAACGATTTTAAAAAATTATTTTAACTTTAGAAATCAATAAATGGAGAGGGTCACATAGGCTTTATTTTACTATGTTTAACATATTTTTAAGTTTTTCAAAATTTCAATATTTTATACGCCTTTGTAAATTTGAATGATGCAATACGTGACTATTGCTATGATATTTTCCGGCGTTTGTTGTGAGACCGAATGAAAGTTTTGATACCGAAACGAAGCGAGGGCGGACGTCTAGTAATACTTATTTTTATTATAGAAGAGAAAATCGAGAGTAACAAACATTTGTTATTATGACAACATAAATAATTAACATATTAGAACCTACTTAGACAATATTAGTCTCACATTTTGGCAACAGATATAGAAGTACATATAGAAGTTTTTTTTTCAGGCAGTTTTTTATTTTTTCTCTCCGTAAGAACTACCTTCGTATTTTAAGGAATATTATAAAAAAAGAATTAGTGAAATCGGTTCAGCTGCTTCAAGATTTGCGCTTAGCAACACATTCAGCGATTAATTTTTATATTATAGATAGAAAGTAAGTCACTTCATAAGTGAGTCATTTGTTAATATTTCAATATCAACAAAGAAAGAGCAGGTTTTCTCGTGTAATTTAAATAATAAGCGACAAAATTATAATGGAGTGAACATTAAACAATTAATTCAGAGATTTTCGTTAAGAACCCACGGTACACCTTTGGCTTCGTAGGCATGGAGGTATTAAAGAGTGAAATATAATTATATTATTCGCCTCCTCGTACATCTTAAGTAAATTGCCGTGATTATGAGTTTGAATATTCCATTATATTTTTAGAAGTTTGTGACGTCTGCCAATTTACATGTGATTATCCTGATAGACTATAATGACTAAATTGAATTACTGTTCCACTTCTTTAGGAGAACTGCTATTAAGTATATTATTTTTATAGCCCAGTGTAGTGTTACGGATAACCCAGCTTCTGCTATTTCTAAGGTTTATAAATGATTAACTTCATCTTATCAGGTCATTTAAAGCACTTGCTTGATTGCCTACATTCTTAATCAAAAGCAATCAGCATGCCGTCGGGTCGAAGCATATTATTGCTCATTCGTGGTCTTTCCGTTTTTCATATCACATCATGGCTTTTTAGTCTACATTGCCAAATTACTCCTGATGATACCACATCCTTAATTCATGTGCGGAATCCATGAAATACGAGTAAGATGTCCTAACCTATAAGGCTACAATCAACCCACATTCACAACTTATCGTCAAGGGGCGAATGGAGTTACAAATTCACTTCTGTCAAATGCGAACTTCCAAGTTTGTCCAGAGTTAGACGCCAATTTGACACGCCTTAACCCAATAACACACAGTTATGTTGCGAAGTTATAACTAAGATTCCTCAAGCTCAAGTTAAATGGGATAATTGGATGATTATTTTACACGTGGTTTGTATTTCCTTGATAATTTTATTAGGTTTTCTGATTTCTGACGGCATATTTTAAAAATGTTGTTGTGAGGAGTGACAGTTTTTTTTATTTTAAATCTTATAACATATTGTTTAAGAAATTGTATTTTTTTATGTATATACTACGCAATTCTTTTGCCACTAAATCTGTCACGCCAGTAACAGTCTTAAATAAGCAGTATGCAGACTAAACTTACACTCAACTAAAACACTAAAGTTTAAAAATATCACAACACAAAATTGTACACTGACAAACCACCGCCCATTAAAGCTCCAACAGAAAAATGACTTAAGTTTCACAACATCCACAAGAATGTGCGAAATGCTGCAGTTAATGAAGGGACTTGGCCCGACCTTTCCGCTTTGTGAACTATGTCAAAAGGCTGACGTTGGATATTGATATGCTAGAACAAACGTACACAAACATTATTCAAAGTAACGCCCACGTTTACATATATTAACAGAAAGGATTACTATAGATTCTCGAGACTAAGTCGCTTCGTCTTTCATTCGTTCTTCCTTAATCGTCAGTGTTTTAGTTCCACCAGACTCTCTTGTTAAATTATTATTCTCAATTTCTTTAATAGGAGATTACTTTTCAATTGTATTTGTAAAGATTTCAACTTTTGAAGTTTCGTAGTAGGGGTAGGTAAACCTGCGAAAACTAAACATTCGATACATATTATTAAGATTCACTGATTGGATCGGCTCGGGCTCCTCTACAGATATTCGCCCTCTCACAATCTCTTTACATAAAATTTGCATTATCGATCCAGAGTGTACATTCTGTAGCTAACTTTGGCAGAGATTATACGGGCCTACTTAGTGTGCTACAGCTCAATAAATTTGACCTCGTCATTGGAATATTTTCCTCGTAAGGTGTTTGGATTTTATGCCTTCGATTTACTAAGTAATTTCCTTCTCGCGTTTTTTTAGATTGAAACTTATTACTTTTATAAAGGTAGCCCCATCTTATGAGTACTTAAGTAAAGTTTAAGTATTATCAATTACTATTTTAATTGTCCTTTTAAAAAGAGATACGTCACATTTTGTTAGAACAATCGCTAACATGACTAATAAATCGATTTCAATCAAAATTGTAATTCTAGAAACAACGAAACACGATAAATATCTTACTATTCTATTGTAATAACTTCTTTAATTTCAAAATCAAATCCAATTTAAAATTTTCTTACAATTAATATAACTTATTAGTTCGTAAGCACCGGTCCTATAATCCCGAGCTAAAGGTTGTTAAGCTTCAGAACAACGCCAGGGTTAAGGTACAATAAATTTAGCGCTAATCCCGCACTCTGGCGTTTAGGTCATAAAGATTATGGTCACTGACATGATGTATAGTTGCTTTATATTTAAAATGTTCGTGCTATGTAGTTAGCAGATTTACTGTTTTATAAGATAATGTTTTTAATGCACCGTGTTTCTGGAACATTAGATAGTAATGAAGTTGTTTAGTTTGTGTATCTATCTTTTTGCATAGATTTATCTTTTTTCGAAAAGTGTAATAATAAATTGCCGTATTTTTATTACGTTGTCTTAAAATTTTGATTTTAAAGCTTCAAGAGATCATGAATCCACGAGCTTTGGCAGACATAAAGACAGGTGGACTACAAAGTGAAAGTAAGTGAAATGATATGATCAAATTATTACCATTTGATGCATAAAGCATTAACAATACGAAAATAAACTATATATTATTTATCACTTACATACTCAAGACTAGAAAAATGCGTTTTCCTACAAAATTCAATGTAATACTACTAACATATTTATACCATTATAATTGCTCATCCGTACAGGCCCCGAAATCTTCAGCAAATTCAAACCCTATGCGGTATCATATAAAGTAGATAACTAAAACAGAATAGAGAAAACAGTTGGTAAATTAACAGGCTGTGACGGCATGTACACGGCTGCAAATACCCTAAACTTTATTTTCCGATGCAAGCCCCTGTTCGAAGTGATTCTTGTAGTGATTCGCTAAGTTTGTATTGAATAGAAGGATTTTGTTAAATGCTTGTAAACACATAAGAGCTAAGGTAGAACCAGAAGCTGCCTACTTAGTTTAGCAAATCAAAATATTAATGTTAAAAAATAAGGGTCAGGCAACGGTTTAATATTATTACAGGACACACTACTATGTGCGTCCTCTAATAAAACTAAAGACCAAATTAAAAATTGGAACACAAAATAAATTTAATCATTACGACTATAATAAGGTGAGTCACTGTTCTTAAAAGTTATAGCAATACTGTCGGTATTAAAATAATATTCTTGTCAATTATACCTGTAGTATGGCAAGTTCTGTAAAGGAATAAAATCGTACAGTGTAACACATTTACCTTCATATCGATTTCAATACAGTAACAAGAGGTTTAATATCGAAACAAGTAAAAGTCTCGCCGCTCGGGACACAAATAACTTGTGAAAGAATAACACGTGAGCGCAACTAAATTCTCAACATCTGCTGACCCTCTGGCTTAGAAGCACTGAAATGTATTCACTGGAAGTGATTGTAATTCATACTATCCATGCTATTATTATAAATGCGAAAGTAACTCAGTCTGTCCGTCTATCTGTCTGTTGGCCTGTTACGCATTCACGCCTAAACCACTAAGTATACCGATTTTGATGAAATATGGTATAAAGAAAAATTAGACCTTGGGAAACAATATAGGCTACCTTTTATTGCGAAAAAATTACTTAAAGAGGTTGAAATAGGGGATGCAAGTTTGTATGAAAAATGGACAATGTAAATAGAGATATAACCGACATTCACGCTACCGAAGCTGCGGACAACAGCTAGTAATATAATAAGCATTGTTAGAGTCGTGAATTTAGTATATTATAATCGTTAGTAACAAAAACTTCATCAAATATAGATTCCTACAGTTTTGATAGATAAGATTCCAATATTTCGTTGTTTAAGTTAATATTATATGGTCTCTATTTGCCCAAAGAAACACTACACATTAACTTTTACAAAGCCAGCGTACATAGTTTTAAGCTAAGTAGTGTAAAGTGCTAATGCATTTAAATGGAACAAAAAAACTCTTCTACTCTTCTTCTTTTTCAATAATAAATTTATCTTCAAAAGAACAAGTTCATCAAATCAAAAGTTGATGTATCTTGTACTAGCTTTCCACGGTGCGGTTTTAGCCGCGTCTTTGCCTACTGCTCTGCTCTCGTCACCAGTAGCGTGATGATACATATCCTATAACCTGCCTCGATATCGTCTATCAAACGCAAAAATATTTTTCAAATTCTACTAGTAGCTCCAGAGATAATCGCGTTTAAACAAACTCTTCAGCTTTACGTAATATAATATAATAATTATCTTGTATATCTGAATTAAATAGTACGGAAATTTATCCACTAAATATATATATTATCAGAAGAATTACACTAAAAACTTGAATGAAAAGCAATCTATTCAAAAACATTTAATAAGTACTTCCAGTACCACAAAGTTTCGGGACAAAAAGGTATTGAATCGCTATAAATTAGCCGCCTTATCTCGCTGACCATTCGCGGCACATGCTATAGGATTACTCTTGTAAGTAAAATCTTTTATTTCCTTGCTCTTAAACTAGAAATAAGGTTAGCGATGCCAATGGAATTTGCGAAGCGGTAATTGTGTTTTATGATAAAGAACAAATTGTGTAAGTAATTAGGAGTTGCGAGTTTCATGACTTCCATAGGTAGTTATTATATATTCTTTACTAGCTTTCCGCAGCGCGTTTTCATACGCGTCTTTGCTTACTGCTCTACTCCCGTTGCTAGTAGCGTGATGTTATTTAGTCTATATCCTTCCTCAGGAACTGGGCTATCGTACGCAAAAAGAATTATTCAAATGCGACTGGTAGTTCTAAAGATAATAGCGTTCAAACAAACAAACAAACATATAAACAAACTCTTCCACTTTATACAATAGTGTAGATTGTACACTACAAATACACAACATAAAATAACAGGACAATCGCGTATGTTATAAAAGATTCAACGCTATGCTGAATTGTCAAAATATTTTTAGATTATACTAGCTGCGCCCCACGGCTTTGCCCACGCCTACAATGTGTTTTGTCTCCCTCGGGAACCAAACCGATTATCAGCATAAAAAGTAATTTGTCCTATATATCCTATGTCCGTCTCCGGCACCGAATCTATCTACATACCAATTTTCATTGAAATGGTTTAGCCGTTTAGGCGCTGAGTGGTAACAAACATACACACACACAATTTATCACTGTCATTGTAGAAAACTGCTGGCAAGATATTGAATGCGTTTTCGAGTCTTGTTTGTAAGCTTCTGGATCAAAATAAGCAGAAAACTTATAGGCTGATGTAGGCTTAAAAAGATTTTTATTAATCGATATAAGTATGAACAGGATAAATATTATTATGAAGACAGGCACATGTTTTTTTTTTTTACTTTTTTTTTTATATATTATAGCCTACCAAAGTGACTCCACCCCGCCTGATGGTAAGCAGTCAGTGGAATCCAGAAGTGGAGGCCACTATATCAAAAGCCACCGTCCTAAACTGCTGGTATGGCGGCCTCCACCATGGCGACTGGGAATGGGGTTAGGAGAAGGGAATGAGGGAGGTGAGGAAAGAGGAAAGAGGAAAGGAAGGAAATCGGGCCTCCGGCGCTCTCACTCACCGAACGAAACGCAATAGTACGGATACTACTACTCTTAAGTCGATCTTCTATGAGAGGGTAGTACTTCCCCGGACAGTCCGACCCATTCATGCTGAAATCAGCGTGGATCTACTACCGTATAAAGTTAAATACCGTTAAAGGTGCTCTACTCTTGTACGTAAGTCATAAACTGTAGGTACTTATCTGTAAATGGTATATTATCATACTGTAGACTATTCATGATACTTACTGGCTTTCCGCGTCGCAGTTTCACCCGCGTCTTTGCTTACTGCTCTACTCCCGTTGCTAGTAGCGTGATATTATATAGTCTTAATCCTTCCTTAGGAACTGGGCTATCATATGTAAAAAGAATTATTTAAATTCGACTAGTAGTTTTAGAGGTTAGCGCACTCAAACAAACAAACTCTTTATATAATGTTATAGGTTGTAAGCATGTTCTTAACTGCCAGCTGCCAGTCTGAATACAGTCTTAAGTCAATATATTGACTTACTTGAGGGTGGAGAAGTTAGAGGCGCGCCACAAAACCAATTTTACATCGTTCGTGGTGCAGGCTCCAACTCCACAGTTAGAGACCTTCCTCAAGGAGGAGTTCTGGCCGAAGGGTGTCTTATATCGCCGTTTCCGCGGCCGGCTACTTGACACCCCGCAGCGAAACACAACGCCAACCTCTCGTATACAGTAGTTTTTAGTTTTAAATTATATAAAATATGTATTAGTTTATAGTTTTTATTTTGTTATTTATGTATTGAAATTTTATGGGCTCTAAATGCCTGAAATAAATTATTATTATTATTATATAAAAAATAAATACTATACCTACGTTGAGTAAACTGTATCTACTGCTACTTGTAAATACATATGTATTTCATTTTGAACTCACTACCACCAGTGGTCCAGTAATTATCGTTTGAACATGTAAATAGTCTATTTCATAACATTAATTAGGAAGTAATATCAAAGTTTGTTAAATTAATACTGCTGCATTATATATAATTTATTAAGTTTAACACAAACTACCTTTGCAAAGTTATCAACATTTAGTCCGCAGAAAACATCGTTCATTAAACCAAGCCGTCAGCTTAAAACACAATTTTGTTTTGCTTCGCTTCCTGTTTTTGCTTTGAAACTTCGCAGCGTTATCTCCATAAGTAAGTTCTGCTTAATTAGTTTATTTAGGTATAGATTCTGATATCTTCTGAAAGAAGTATTTGGGTCATGAAACGCGAAGAGTTTGTGGCTGATCATGTTTTTGTGCGAGTATTATTTATCTGGAAAAAGTTGGGTAAATCAGTAAAGTCAGCAAGACAATATATTTGAGTAGTGTTGTCTTATTCATATAGTTGCCGGAATGTTGGATGTTATGACGTGAAAGTAATTAATTAGGTTTGTTGCATATTATAAGACGTAGTCAATTTTCTGAAATGCCAAGCTCGATATTAATTTTATTTATATATATGGAAAATAACAATTAGGGCCTGTTTCACCTCTAGCTATTAAAGTGTCTGATATATATCTAACAAATAAAACATCTTCTAGTTAACCGGTTTAACTGAAAGATTTTTTATGTTCTAATATATAAAAGAGTTTATTTGCCAGTTATGGTTATCAGGCACTTATGGAACTGATTTTTGAGTACTATAGTTAAGTTTCGAATATTTTATTACGCACTTTGTCAGCAAGTGGTGAAACAGGGCCTTAATGTGCCTGAATTTTTCTCTCTTATAAAAAACTTAGCTGGTAAACGGGCCCACGGTCTACCTAATTAGTTCATAAGTATTAAATCCGAGCTTATGCCGAACTTTCAAAAGAATGTAATAATGAACGAAAAGGAAGGAATCTCAGAGGGTAATTGATACTCAAAGGTACAATTATTATAAATCTTTAGTTCGATATTTCAACAGCGAGTACATAATGCTGGTTGCTTCGATACATTCTTAGCACTTCAGATTCTGAAATTAGCAATTTGTCACACAAGAATATATTAAATTATTAGAGAAGTAAAACACATTAAATTTGTTGCTAAAATTGAGCAGTTCGTTAGGTTAAGTACCTTTCTGAAAACCACAGCTAATTAGAACTGCTGGTAATTTTGAGTTTCTTAGAATAGGGAAGAATTCTATTATTCAATTAGACAATGCACGAAAAAAATACTTTCTTGTCTGCCGCATTCTTGTTTACAACTTTAGTTTTACTTTATATTTACGGTAGTAGATCCACGCTGATTTCAGCATGAATGGGCCGGATCGTCCGGGGAAGTACTACCCTCTCATAGAAGATCGACTTAACAGTAGTAGTATCCGTACTACTGCGTTTCGTTCGGTGAATGAGAGCGCCGGAGGCCCGATTTCCCCCTTTCCTCTTTCCTCACCTCCCTCATTCCCTTCCCCTAACCCCATTCCCAGCCGCCATAGTGGAGGCCACCATACCAGCAGTTTAAGACGATGGCTTTTGGTATAGTGGCCACCAATTCTGGATTCCACTGACTGCTTACCATCAGGCGGGGTGGAGTCACTTTGGTAGGCTATAATTAAAAAAAAAATATTTTACTTTCTCCATCACGTCAGCCTAAAGACTGTATAAGATAACATAACATAAGCCCCTTTCAAAGGCACGAGTCTGCCAAAGTCACTACTAGACAGTGGCATGCGGTAAAGTGGCAGCAGTAAGGTGATATTCAATACGTAGATAACAATGTTTCTCATTATTTATTATCCCTTAATCATCTCTATTAACATCTAAAGAAATGTATAAATGATTGGTAGAATGTTCTAGATCGAAGATTCGAGACATTTTTAACTACACTACAAAAAAATAATCTAAAAATACATCTTAACACTGTCCAAACTTGGTATATAATTTCACCAACGCTTCGAATTCGCCGTGGGATGTTGACTAACTCCACAACATTCCAAATGTAAATACAATTTGCATTGCCGACACCTTGCCGGGCCGTAAATTTCAATATTTAGCTTTTGAACCTTTTGAAATATCGATTTGATTGTCGACGGTTGATTGACTTGATGTTTGTGAATCTTAGGGACTGGCACGATTGTTTTGGTAAGACTTATGAAGTCGTGTTTTTGGTAATTTCAATTAAGCTATTCCTCACTTCGTTGTCTTGATATCACTGGATAGATAAAAGGCGTTGAAAATTGACGACCTCACCGTACATAAGCCAGATAAATCTAGCGCTACTATATACATTTTTATTCATGCAATTAATTAATTAAGTGATAGCGGTCAATCTGTCACTATTGTGATCGTCTATTCACCTGCTGAGTTTGGTAAAAACACTAAATGTAATGTTTGGGAGAGCTTTTTATGAATGTTCGTTGCCAGGACTTGTGATGATACTCATTGTACTAATAAAATGGTTCAGGAGCAATACTGTCAAATACCACAACAAATTTCATGTGTTAATTACTTACCTTTTTTCACGTGGTCTATCTTTCCTCAGTATACATTATGTACCTCTTCTGGCTGACTCAGAACTTTTTGTTTAGAAAGCACTTCCAAGTTATTATGTTTAGTAATACACATTCTATTTTATAGTAAAAATATTCCTTTTAGATAAAAATCTAAGAATAGTAAAAAGAAAACAAGTAAGACAATAAATTTTTCGCGAGGTATACTTTTATTCTGTTGAAAATCAGGTGCAAAAACTTACTAAGTATCAATTTAAAACTTTATAGACACTATATTGTTTACTTTCTCGTATTGTAACAAAGATAGCTCTTGAGAGTTCGTATTGGTTTAGATTTCCAACTCTTTTGTTGAATAACATAACAGTGGAAACGAAACTTCGAAACTTTGCTTTTATGAACATTAAATAAGAAAATAACCTTTCCATATAATAATTTGAAATAATTTTGAATTATAAACGTCAGGAATCTTCTAATAATAATCTTCCTGTGAGTAAAGTTAATTTTACTTTTTACTCAATTATCTATTCGCGATTAGGTATAACAATGAGATAAGGAGGATTCGTTACCTAAAATTACATACATTTATAAAACAGAAGTAACAGAAAACTGTGTAATTTAGAAACAAACTAACTGCTGCTGACGGGCTACCTCCGTGGTACAATGGGAGCGCAAGCGATTGCTGTGCACGAGGTTGTGGGTTCGATCCCCACACGGAAACTTTGTGTGACCCATAAATATTTGATTCCAGTCTGGGTGTACTTTGTGCCCGCTTGTGGATATGGAGCAAACCCACGGGGGGTTTGCTCCATGTATGTTTGTAAAGGGATTATTCCCTAGGGCATGAGTTTCTTTGAGTAAGAAAAAGTTATAAACAATTTGTTTGATTTGATTCTGAGCTGGCTTCTTTCGTTAGTTTTTTTTTTTTTTATCTTTGGAAATACATTACGCATACGCACCCGCCCGGGCAAGGCGGGGGTTATGTCGGACTCTCCGATCGCACTCAAAGCTCGGCCGGCATACCGACAAAAACCCACGGTGTTCCTCCAGACGGCCAGAGTGTTGGGGTCATGAGAGACGCTCGCGCATTCATCCGCGACACCGACGTGCCACGGCCCACTCACCACACGGGAGCAGGCCCCGTCTGATTTAGGGGCCTAGCCCCCCCTCCCTCGAGCGGCGTGTGCGGAACACGCGAACTGCCGTCTCGGGCCCATGCTGTTCGGGAGGCGACTGCCCTATCGCCGCGCGCCACCTCCTAACTTTGCCGCAGAGGATAGGGAGAACGGCGCGTCGCAACACCGACACTCCTCTTCCCCTGCGGTCTCACCGAGACCGCAGTAGGTAGGAAGAGCGGTGCACCGTTATACCAGCACTCCTCTCCCCCCGCGGCCTCGCCACTTCTCAGCCGCAGTGTCGCCGAAGCAACATCGCAGCCTGACCCAGTTGCGGTGCCGCCCATACAGCACCGGAACCCTCCTGAGCCGCTCCATCGTGGGCTTACCACCAAAGCCCAGAGAAGCAGCGCCTCCTTGGGGTTCCTCTTGGTTCACCGTGGTTCTTGGTAGCCACGGTTACTAAGCCCCCCCGCCGCGACAAGACGAGAACCCCGTTTGGGGGCCTCATTCGTTAGTTACCACAACCTTTATCAAGTTGTCAGCTTGTAGGTGAACCTACTCATACTGCATAATATGTATTTTATTTATTAAAATATGAAATGTTTTTGAAGCAACACTGACTTCAGTTTCAAATACAACATTTTAAGGATCATCACTCTCTCCGATACACCTTGATAGCGACTAATCACACTAATGGTTTGATAAATTGGTTTCATCTTGTGAAAAACGTTAAAATTATTCAGTTATGTTCTCAAGGGCTAAAAAAAAGTAGCTAAGTACAAAACAGTCGAACAGCCGTAAGCACGGTCGTAGTAGTCATGAGATTTTCAAACAACTTATAATATTTCGTTATAGTTGAACTTTAATAATATTTTCTTTCATGTGTTATTATGCTTTGTCAGACGATTTGAAAATATATTTTACTTTTACTTCAACACTTTCAATATCTAAACGAAATTAATCTTTCCATTTGAGACTTCAAACAGAATCTTTTACACATAACTGAAATCATATTTAAGTAACAAACCAGAGAAATGAATAATCAAAGTACTAGAAGTATCATGACGTGACAATTTTCCAATAGAAGTGTCGCTGACCATATTAAATGTATAAACGATACCAATTGTGAGAGCTCCTAAAGGCCTAATTCACTCTCTTTTTTCATCACCTGCCTCATTCATTTTACCTATTCCACTCTCTTCACGGTAGGCAGCGGCTTTGCAGTCCCTGACAGTGAAGAAGTCCATAAGCGACAGTTACCACTTACCATCAGGTGGGCTGTTGACTCGTCTGCACTGTCAGCAATAAAAAAATAAGCAAATTTATTGTCACATCATCATTACTATTCTAGTCTTTGCCCCCTATATATTCAGCAGTAAACGTCTTTCGTCTAAAAGCATCTCCACACGTGAATAATCGAGAGCAATAGTTTTTTTTTACCTTTAACCCTACAAACTGACACTATTTTAAATATAACTTTTTATTTAACAGCTAATTAATAATAGCGAGACATGCATAGTTTAGTTTGTCATATTTTTTTGCCTGCCCCGATTCTGTTACTTGGGGAAAGCGCATAAAGTATTTTATTCCATTTAATTTTGTCAGCCGTCATTTGAACATAATATTTTTTTTTTCATGATTGTATTTGGAGTATTCTCCATTTCTCTACCAATAAACTTGCGAAATAATAAGCAAAATAATAAATAACAACATTTCTATACAATTTTGATTACTACTTCTATGAAACGGTCTCATTCAACATCTAACAGTAAAATAATCTATTTATATATAGTACTTTTGTATTCGAAATAAAATACAAGATGTCACAAATAATTCCCGTAAAAGAACCTAAGGACACTATCAGAAAATCATATAAATTATTTCAAATTGTGTTATAAAAATGTATGAGATTTATAACTTTATTGTCGTTCGGTATTGAAGAGGCTTCAGGGACGTGGCGATCCTTCAGACATGCCTTGAATAGATATCGTGAGATTTTCGTATTAAAAATAGACGGAGACAATCGTTCGTGATTACTTTGCTGTTCGTAATATGAATTTGGAAGGGCTTGTTTGTTGAGATTGGCTAAGGAAAGCCTGGGCTTTACGAAGATAGCACGCGTGTATAAATATGTAATTAGATTGTCGTTTTTATTTTGGAAGTGGTGGGATCTAAATGTGAAATTGTTGATGTATTATGTGACTTGGTGTACCTACATGTTTTGCTTTCATTTATCGTGATGGTTTTGAGGTTTAGGAATCCGTTCTTTTCGCACTAAGAGTCCTGCTATTCAACTAGTATCTACATCTCTCAAAATTTGTTACAAGACTTTGTTAGTTTGTTGGATTGTGTTGAAGGCCCAGGCTATAAACTCTGAAAGGTGAAAATAAGACTTTTAAAGTCCGAAAGGTTCAAGTTCTTTTCACGGGTCTACCTTTGTCAGCGCCTTCAGGCACATTGGCTAATATCTCTTAGGTTATGATTTTTTGTACTCTACAGATCTAAATGAACACATAAGTTTGACTTTCAACGTCAAATTAACTTAATATATTGATGTTAGATAATTATAAACCACCTAAATACACAACTCAAAGCAAAGTTTGGCCTTTCAATAATGACCACAATGTATGTGTACAGATTTAAATTGAAATTCCACGGAAATTCAGACTGTGGTTTGTAGCATGCATGTTGGACAAGGTAATAAAGTATAAATAAATTGCTTGTTTATTATGAAGTATAAATCTTGGTGCATCGCGCCTCTTTGTCAAAGGAGTAGGCAGAGATTTGTATCACATCTAAGTGGAACGTGAAAGTATGCTACCAGTTTAAAATATTATTGGTTTGGAACAGGAATGCTGTGTATCAGTCCATATAAGATATAGTACCATTGGACTACAAGAACAGAGTAGTAGATCCTTAACTATTTTTGCATGAATAGGTGGGATTAATCGAGGAAGACCCTTGAACAAAATATAACACACTTCTGCCCATCTCCTCGGATAAAATAATGTAACGTTTGAGCCGTGTTTTTTTATTGAAATTTATACATAATTTTATATCAGCTGTTACAAATGAGTTCTTACAGGTATTACATATTTGATTGATTGTAGAAGTAAAACGATTTTCTGATAAATGGCAGACGTATATGAAAATTTAAGATGTAAAACTGTCACCAAAATGTAATTTCATAATTTCTCGGTAATCAATGTAACAAAACAATACCTACATGTTTAATCTTTTTTTTTTATTTATTTATTTACACATTTTGGGTATTAGGTACAGTCATGTTCTTATTTTTAACTATTTGTTTCAACAAAATGCGTATGAAAATTAATAATAGCCGTTTGAAAATTATGAATTTATATTTACAATACTTTCAAATAAAAGGTGATTATTATAAAGTTTGACCATAATAAAAAACATAACCTATTCCATATTGGTGTGCCAAGACCTCTTGCACTAGGCTAAGCCTGTCCTGTAAGGGGCCTTTAAGTTTACACTATTTAAAACATTATAATTTCATGAATACAATCTAATACAAATACAAAATAATAAACATAATAAAATCAATTAATTTAAGTATTACCCTTTACAAAATTACATTTCTTATTATTTCTTATTACCTTTCTTCTTATTATAATCTTTAACTAAAAAGTAGAAAATATTTTTTTAACTTCTTCAAAGCAATGAACATTAAAATAAAATCAACGAAACCATTGATACCTATGTAATACATTACTATTTACAATTTATAATCAGTTATTTTGGAGTCGGTGCCAGCAAAAAAGGATCATAATGACCTTTTTACGTATCCTCCTCCTTTTTGAGATCGATTAAAAATATTAGGGATATTAGAAAAGATCTTTCACTTACGAACCAAATGAAACGCAAAATACGGATACTATCACTTTAGATATTATGAAAGCCTTCACCCAACAGTGGGTAGGTTGGTACCTACCTATGAGCTGTGGATAATGATGAGAGTTTGCATATATATGTCGCAGGCAAATTGTAGAAACCCGCCGTTTACAATCTGCCTCGGCATTTTGTAAATGTTTGCTGTCTTCGGCGATATGTAATATGTCGAAGGCATATGGCTTATGTTAGGTTAGAACTGTGACCCCCTGCGCACGAGTGAACGAAACGAGCGTGTCGTGGCAGCAGCCGGCAAGTGCTATAAACGATTTTTACTTGTTGTCAAACTATTTCAAACATCACCAATTTAGCTATATATATTGCTGGTAACATATCCGGTGTTATGTATGCCAAGGCAAATTGTAAACGGCGGATTCAAACAATTTGCCTGCGACATAAATATACTGTTTAGTCTTGTTTAGCCATTTACTACAAAGTCAAGACAGTTTATATATAAATTAGACAGTTTATATTATAAATTATAAAAAATGCTATTTGTAATTAAAAATTTTTGTTAGCTGAAAATTTATTACATTAAAAAAAATTGCTGATACATCGATTCGGTCAAGCAATAAATATATTCCGATAAAAAAACGACCGTTTCACATTTCCCAAACAAACGAAGGATATTTACTTAGGCCTAGTTATAAATATTATGTTAACACGTGAAAATTATGCGTCCGTTCAGCAAAAACCTTTTTACTGCTCTTTGTGTGCAAAATATATTCACGCCATAGATAGAGAAAGCCTTTGAGAGTTGATACATTGTAAAGGAGATAAAGTAGGTATTATTAAATCTGCAAAATTGCAAAGAGTGGGCTTCGGTGAGCTATGACCGCATTATCAACCCTGCTAATCAATAACCAGAGGCCCTAGACAAGTGTCAAACATTTCTATTCTATTCATTATTTTATTATTTTATTCATTCATTGGATTGACATAAGCTAACGCCAACGCTTATGTCAATCTCATACATTTTTTTATCTATTCTATGTATAGAATAGAAATCTTTGTCACTTGTCTAGGGCCTCTGTACATGTGTACCCAATAATGACACTATTTCTTGGAAAATTTAAAGGCACATCGTACAACCACATAGAATATTGTAATTTGTAAGATAAATTTGTTTTAGTTTCACCTACTTATTTCTTCCACAGTATAAAAATCAACGTGTTGTACCCTTGTACTCGGTAGTATAATTTTATTATAGAATTAAAACATAAAATTTTAGGTAGTTAGCTTATGTGGCATTAAATTTTAATATGTTTTTTTTTGCGTTGAGACAATCACATTTTTGGTTGATGATGTCTGCTGTGCCAGTAAAGCGCCATCTTAACCGAATCTTACTCAGAAATTATCTAAGGCGACTTCAAATTAGCATACGCGACAAAATTTCTAAAGAACTTTTTTAAAAACAGCTGAATTATTAATCCTCTTTAAGGTGGTTCCGACGAAATTTCGACGAAATCCGCTACTTTCATCTCGATAATTGAGTAGATTCTAATGCTATTTATTCTTTTTTTTTTTGCCAACAATATACTTTGATTCATGAACTTTAGAATAGTAGAAGAATTATTTACAATAATTGATTATATAACTTATACCAACGATATTAAAACAACGTGATTTCACTTATTTCGAAATATTACTTTGTAATTACTATAGTTATAAATATAAAAGTTATATTGAATCAACCGGAATAAACCAAATGTCAACTCTGTAGGTTTATTTCATTTATTAGGATAATGTTTCAATAGTTATTGATAATTTGGCTGAATCAGCGTCGCAGGGGCTCTGCGCGGGCGACGGGAGGCAGAACGGCAGAGCGGCGCAAGCCCTTCTGACGGACGGACGTATGCGGTTTTTTTAAAAATTATTTACGTAATTCAATAATTGCAAATAAATAATATCAAAAAAAATATTGTGTGGATAGATTTAGTGTTGCAAATAAATTAGATTAGTTATTTAGATTTTTTTAGTGTATTAAATACGTAGGTATTTACCTACATTTATTATTATTTTTCATCAAAATGACTAAAATTTCACGACTGAAACAAATACAAATGCAAAGGATTCAATAATAGAATATCCTGTAAGTAGGTATATACCTACCTTCATATTTTTAGTAAAATACCTTCTTTGAGATACTTACCTAGGATATCCTTTAATTATGTTTAGTTCCACGTAAACTAGGTAGCAGGTGGTGAGCCTATTGTCGCTCGTGATAAGATCAAGGCAACACCAGGCCTCAAGAATCAGTAAATTCCTGCTGTTATATACCCTAGGGGTATGAATATGAGCTTGCTACAATATTGTCTATGTCTACTATCATTTCGAACTAGGTGTGTGGTAGGTGGGCACATGAGTAAAATATCTAACTTGGATATTTACTCATGTGGCAAGGGCGCTTTCCGATTCCGACCGACGCGACGCGACGACGGCGACGCCGGCGTAGGTACGAGGTGCTTCGGTCGGAACACGAACGTCGGCGTCGGTCGTACAACTAGCATAGAACTCAAATTACAATGATTATACGTGACATGCGTCGGTTTGCGACCTAGTTAGGTACCTACACAAAACAACCATACACGCTGCTGTTAGCTACCTAACTATCTACGTTATCTTGCACGAGCATAAATACCTATACATTCTATATATACATACGGTGTGTACTTGAATATTCTATCGGTAAGTAATACCGATAAAATATTCAAGTATTTACCTCGTTAGATTTTTTTTCATGAGCTGATAAAATCAGTGATAAGATACTAGGCTAAAGTAAATACCTACCCTTCTACTTTCAATGCATCTTATTTTGATTTATTTATTTGATTGCAAGAAAGGAAGAAAAAAGGCTTTACAAAACGTCTTAGTCTCTAACCAAACTAAAATATTTGAAGACTGTGAAATTATCACAATTAGGTAAATTAAAAATCCTACTCTCTGTTCCTTTATTATCGTACTATATGAATTTTTAATCCTAAAATTAAATAATATATTGTTGAGTGCCTACTGGACATAACAAAACTAATACCGTATTTTTCGAGTAATAGGTGTATGTAGAAAGTAATAGACCCGGCACGGTGGCACAGTATAAAGAATTCTACTCTTTTTTGTACAGTCTTTACCTAACTAGGTAAAGGCAAAAGAATTATGGTTTAGCACTCTATGTATGTATGTATGTATGTATCTTTATTATATTATATTATAAGTGTATGTACTGTAAAACTACCCCGTGACGTCGTCCGCATGGATCCGTTACTTAGCGATAATATTACATTAGTTCTACTTTACCGATTTTGCATTATATTATACATTTACAATACTACAATATGTACGTACATACAAATATATGTATGTACACATATATTTGTATGTACATATTGAAGTAATCTATACTTATAATGAATCTCTAGCGAGGTAATTTTCACGGTACATCCAAATCACTCAAACAGTGGGTACAATGCGTCTACTTTGGCAATTGTTCGTGTTACTTATTTTGCTAAGGGTACATGATATTGTGTACCTTACGTACGGGCACTTACTAGAAGATAATCAACATTTATTTATTTATTGAAAAAGTATTTACAATATCATTACAGATAAAAACCCAATACGATATCATAAAAAACCTAAAATTAAAAACACTAATTACTAAATAAATATATCTACTTATCCAATACTATACATTTTTGTGCAACATCCTTGAATTTTGATAGGGTACATTGAAAAATATCAATTTCTATAGAAATAATGATATACACATAGGAATGATGACGCTTTGTTTAAAGCATGTGTAACTGAAAATCCTTATCAGCTCCGTCATTTGAATTCAGTTTTGCTGGTGAATGGTGCTGTTTCAAATTCAGTGCAGTGGTGGCCATACAGAGTAAAGATACTGTGGGAGAAAAAGGAAATAAAGAGGACCGAGGAGGTAACTATGCCTTCGGACCACTGACTTTCAGACAAAACTTACACTTTACGTCGTTATGTACATCTCCAGCCAAATCGTCCAGCTTATTCTAAAAGATCTACTTCCGTAAAATTTTTGCTAGCTATACAATATACAGAACGATTTACTGAAGTTATATTTGTGATATCCAGATGAACCGAAAATAAATAAGGAAAATGAAAATATGTTAATTCATATAGGTTAATTAAATTAACACTTATGAACGTCAAAGTTTACAAAATGTCAGCAAATTAACCTACAACCAGTTCGCTGACAAAGTAGAGCCATGAGAAGAACTGGCAAGAAACTCAAGCCACTCATTTTAATCGCCAGGTTATACAATTTTTGTAAGTTACAGTTTCAAGTAGCATGCAAAGTGACACAGGCAATACACTTAACTCTATAGGTAATTAAATACTTACAGCTTTCTATGTTGCAAAGAAAAAATAAAAAGTAAAATGCGTGCTTTACAGGCTGCCTCAATTTGCATATTGCTACAAAAGTACGAAAAGTCAGGGAGAAGTCAAGGGGAGTCAAGGGAAAGCCAGGGAGAAGCAAGGGAGAAGTGAAGAGAAAGTGAGGGGAATGTGAGAGGAAAGTGAGAGGAAAGTGAGAGGAAAGTGAGGAAAGTGACGGGGAAGTTAGGGGAAGTGAGGGAGAAGTGAGGTGGAAGTGCGGGAGAAGTGAGGGGGAAGTTAGGGGAAGTTAGAAGTGAGGGGAAGTGAGGAGTGAGGGAAAAGTGAGGAGTAAATGAGGAGGAAGTGAGAGGAAAGTGAAGGGGAAGTAAGGGAGATGGGAGAGGAAGGGAGGGGGAAGAGACAAGGCAGGAGCTCTCGAATGCAGGGAAAGGGATAAGAAGTGATAAGAAGGGAGAAGAAAATGAGGGGAACGAAGGAGAAGAAATGGGGAAGTGCTAGAGAAGAGAGGAGAAAGCGAGGAGGCAAGGTAGAGAGAAGTGGAGGAAAGGGCAAGAGATGCTCGAGGAGAGGCAAGGGATGCTGAAGGAGGTGAAGAGGAGAAGAGGGAGGTGAGGAGAGAAGCGGAAACTGTGGAGAGTGGAGAAAAAGGGCGATAGGGAATGAGGGGAAGGGAAAAGTTATTGTAGTGAATATTTGCCTTTGTGTATTGTATTTTTTTTTACGAGGGATATCTTTAGGTAGGTGAAAGAGGGTTTGTATGAATGGGAGATTAAAAATACTATGGAAAACAGTATTTAAACAATATAAAAATGTCTATTGGAAAAATCAATATTCACGCGAGCGAAGCCGCGGGCAAAAGCTATCTATATAAATAAAAGCAAAAGGTCACTCACTCACTCATCACGAAATCTCAGAAACAACAAGTGCTAGGAATCTCAAACTTTGCATGATCGTTCCTATTAGGATATAGGTGCTCACTTAGACGGGATTTTGCAAAATCCATCCTCTATGGGTGTATAAAGGGGTGACAAAGTTTGTATGAAACTTCTATAGTTTTTATAGTAGGATTACCAAATTACTAGAAAATACTCTTTTTTTAATATTCAGAAACTACTCTTATTAAGTGAGCAAATAAGAGTCGAAGTTTGTGTGAAAGTGGTTCATCAGTTTTAGCGGTAGCGGGTTTAAATGAGATTCGCCATAGAGATGGATAATACTGATATTTATTACTGATACAATGTACGGTTGCCGTAAAATCTGGCACCCATCTGAATTTTCACGCGAACGAAGTCGCGGGCAACAGCTAGTCTATAATATGTATGTATTTACAAAAAAAAAAGTATATAAGTAGTATATCAGTTGTTTAGTACCCATAACACAAGCAAATATAATTGCTTAATTTGGGGCTAAGATGGCTCTGTGTGAATGTGGTAGAATATTATTATTATATTATAGTTATAAGGTGCATTTTATGCTTTTTGTTTAATTATCTCTATAAATGTGTGGATTGGTTCCTTTTTTGCATAAGTAGGTCCAATTGTTTTTTTATGCTTATTAGTTTAAAGTGTAAGTTAAACTTACTTGTGATTTTTATTATTAGTATCTACATTTGTTTTTATTATAAAGTGATTTGTAAGTCAATTTAAATTTTATAAAAACCATGTTTTAAATTTATAATAATTGATGCGATACCTATAATCTTGTTTTAAGGGAAGTTTTGTGTTAGTTGTAAGTTTAAAAAATGAGTGTATTTTAATAACTTTTAACTTCAGTTTGATCGATAATGATCTAATACTTTATAATTCTGTTGCGTTAAAATGCCGTTAAACTATAAGGTTTTAAGTTTAACCGCGTTTAAGCGTAACAATGAATCAAGTTTTGTACTCTTATTTAAACACATTTATAGACTACCAGACTTAAAAGCAGTGAACGGACGTTAACCACGTTTAACATGAGGTAGTTCCACAAGTATTAATGATAAGCTAAATTGACATTATGTGCTATACCGACATTTTAGTTACAATTAAGTTCTTTTGTTTTTTAGGTTTTTAACAAACAATATTTTTTATGAAATAGAGACACTAAAATGCCGTTACGCTAAGCGTAGTGGCATTTTAGCCGCTGATCTATTAGATTTTTGTAACACCAATGGTATACTAAAACGCAAAAAAACGTTTTATTATAAAATTTAATTATATTTACAAACTGACAGGAGAATAAATTGAAAGTATTTCATTTGATCTATATCTTGGTACCTTTAAATCTCAAATAATTGTTGTCATTTGTAAGTGACAACGGTTTCAATTTTTGCCGCGTTTTTTGAGTGTTTACTCAAAACTCGACTTTGGCAGTTAACGGCATTTTAGTTATACCACGGTAGAGCTGGATTTTGAGTTTATTGGTTTAACCCACAGTAGTTATTTTTATTTCTACTACATATTTAACAAACGTCATGATTCTAAACACTCATCTTTGCTTTCGCTACTATATAAATAATAAATATATAAATAATATATACTAAAAAATATACATACTTACTAAACGAAATAATAAAAGATACTAAAAAAATAATTCATTATTTTCGCGTCTATCAGATTTTAGCTCTGCGGTTTCGGACAAGTAAGGTCATTGTCTTATAGTTGTGCTACTGCTACTTGACGCTAGAGGGCGGACTCGCACGCAATGTTTTTTTCGGGTGAGGCGCGGGGTGGTGAGGAAGCGAAACGCTCAAGGTCATATGTGACGGAACGCCCTTAAGACAAGGCCTCTTCTACAAAGTATACGTAAAAAATTAAAATCAAAAGATCTTTAATCATTTAGGTTAATTGAATTAACTCATAAGAACGTTAAAAAATACAAAATGTTATGCCAATTAACTTATAGTCATTGACAAGACTGGCAAGAAACTCAGGCCACTCTTTTTAATCGCTAGGTTATTACAATTTTTGTAAGTTAAAATTTCAAATAGCGTGTAAAGTGACGCAGGCATTACCTAAATTCAAACATCAACAAAACCCTCAAACTTTTTACTTACACCTCAAAAGCCACAATCGCTTGAACAATCGAACTTTATAATGGCTCTATTCGTATAGGCGTCAAACTGAAACTCAATCTAACAGTCATAACTACAAGCAATCGCGTAGCTTTTAGCTTCGAACTAAATTCACCAGGCTAGCGGTGAAACTTTATAGTGGGTAACTTTAGCTGCAGATGGACAGTGGATGTTCAATTTAGCTGCCTAATATTACACTGTATTGGATTTTGGTTGCAGTTTAAAGTACATTAGTGATTTGATGTAGGAACTGTCGAGTATGTCCATCATACTTATTTTAGGCAACCGATGAATGAGGGCTGCTCACTACCGGCCAAAGTGGCGAAAATTGGTGGAGGCCTATATCCAGCAGGAGACGTGTTTCTGCTGATAATGATGATTACTAATATAGGTACTTATCTTATTATATCAGGTCATTATCGATGCTAACAGATCCTCAAAAAATAAAACCATAAATTTTTAAAGTTTTTGACATCATTTATATTTGTTAGCATCAATGACCTTCCTACCTATTTCTTCCATTCTTTTTCTTTTTAATTCCCTTTATCAGTTAAATCGGCAACGGCCTGGCTTTAATGACTTAGACACAGCCATGTTTATAGGTCTATATCTTATAGAATTAAATAAAACTATGCTTTATCTGTACTGAGGGCGTAGACGACAATAGAGTTTTATTCTATTCATAGAATAGACTAAAAATATATGGGATTGACATAAGCTAATGACAATGTTGGCGTTAGCTTATGTCAATCCCATACATTTTTTCTCAGAACAAGGACTAAAGCATAGAAGTATTACTATGACACTAGAGCGTACACACTCAGAGACAAATAGAAGTTTAATAGTGCTGTGATACCTTCTGATAGTTTATCGATATCGGTAGATGAAATTTGTCTATGGGCTATACTAAATTATCAGACATGCTAATATCAAATGAGGTCTGGTTGCATAAAAGCTCTCGTAAACCAACTACAAGAAACAAAGGGCCGTTTCACATCACACCGGAATGGCAGAGGCCGGCAGCGGCGCCAGGAGCACTTTGAATTTGAAATAATTTAGAAGTTCATATAATTATATAATATATATTCATGTTTCATGCTGTATGTTCAAATACAATTTAAATTAGTAATTAATAAATTAATTTGATAATTGAAACATACATGATCGATCCACACACTGCCTCGCATCACGGAGCGTAGTGCGAGTGTGCGTGGTCTTGTATTGTTTGTAAGTATCTCTCTTTATATAGAAATCACGCGGGTGCAACACACTGAAAACGCATTCAAGCGCTGTGTTGCAGATCACACGCTTACATGTAGAGCAACACGTACTCATGCGCGTGGGTTCGGGGCCAGACGGTATGGACACCGAGTTCTGCAGTAACGTGCGTGATTGATGATGCAGACCAGCACTTTCGCATCTGCACACGTGGCTCCGTTGCCGCGTCGCCACGCTCCCTCAGCGTAGTGCGGGGCAGTGTGTGGATCTCCAAAATACCAGTATCGGCCCTCTGTTCAGTGAACAGATACCTCAAGGTAAAAATAAAACACAGCTGTATCATTCATGTCACAAATATATGATTATATTTCCAATAATATTTAAACACATTATTACTGCCTCTTAAAACTACAGTTTTGTTTAAGTTTTGTTCAACGGTAGTAGATCCACGCTGGTTTCAGCATGAATGGGCCGGATCGTCCAGAGAAATATTACCCTCTCATAGAAGATTGACTTAAGAGTAGTAGAATCCGTACTACTGCATTTCGTTCGGTGAGTGAGAGTGCCGGAGGCCCAATTTCCACCCTTTCCTCTTTCCTCACCTCCCTCATTCCCTTCCTCTAATCCCATTCCCAGCCGCCATAGTGGAGGCCACCATACCAGTAGTTTAAGACGATAGCTTATGGTATGGTGGCCACCACTTCTGGATTCCACTGACTGCTTACCATCAGGCGGGGTGAAGTCACTTTGGTAGGCTAATATAAAAAAAAAAAGTACGTCCTGATTTTTTGTGCATCAGCAAGAAATATTTTTTGTTATGTTATGAATTCGTACTTTTAGAAATTCTTTTCCGTTCAATTTTATCAATAAATTTCTGTAGTCATCTAGAAAATAATTCTCTCTTAATTTGTCTCATAGCATTATCTTTCGGAAACCTGCAAAAAACACAATGTATGAAACACTATGAAAGGTACAAAGATAGTTACCGATTTTGTATTATAAATTGTATGCAAAATCGTTAACTACAAATTATAGTAATATTTTTGTTATCGATAAAATATGCAGTACAAGTCACAACACTATTGAACATGACTACAGAAACTGGTGAAAATGTAAAATACTTAAAAATTACTGAGTCTAATAGCAAACAGACGATTATTACAGATTGCAGAATTGTAAAGTATAAATAACTTAGGTATTTTGCACCTAGGTTTTTAGTATATAATATTGGTTTGTTATCTTACTCACCGAAGGAAGTTCACGATTTTAACTTGATGTTCTTTGCGAGAAGAATGTTATTTACAACCTACAATAATACAGGACATTGCTTATTCAATGGGCTTAATTTTACTTCACAATAGCACTTTGTAATTATTAAATAACATACATTATTTTACAAAACAGGCAGACAACAATAAAAATTACGAGTGGTAATATAACCCGACTAAATTGTATAGGGGCCTTGACAAGTTGAAACATTTGACATTAGTTCGCTTCATATTTCGGCATCCAAAGGTAAACAAAGGTAAGCAATTTGACGTTTCTACAGTGTACACCAGTCGTCCTTAGCAAAATTATTTGTCTCTTTCTTTTCAATGTATCCGGCTCGTTTGAAAAAATAGGATAAGTATATGAGGGCGATTAACACTCCTTATATCCCTTAACTGGTATCGGGGTCAAAATTGACCCCAAAGCCACATGTTTTTAATCATAACTTTGCAGTTTAAGTACCTACACTCTTGCGCATCGAGGTAATCTCATTACGTCGCGAGGTGCGACGGGTGACGGACGAGCGTCACTTTATTGCTACTAGAAACGGAGGTATGTATGTTACTGGGGTCAAAATTGACCCCGATATCGGAAGTGTGTATTTTATTGTACGACTTATTTTGTAACGTTTTATTTATTTTTAGGACAAAATCATCACGATGGCGGGTTTTTTACGTGACCGTGAAATCGCACAGCTTCTAGACGACGAAAACCAAGAATCTGACTCCGAATTGGTTTATGATGCCACAACAGTAGCCTGTGACCAAGAAATTATCAGCGATTGTGAAGAAGCGGAGATAGTTAGCTGTTCTGAAAACAGTGTTATAGTCAGGGATACTGAGTCTTCGAGTTCAAGCGGAGAAGAAGAACAAGATGAAGAGGTAACCTCACAAACCTACTGCCCTATCAGTCACTTGTACCAAATGTTAATTTTTTTACATATTTTTTATATTTTCCTATGAAGATTTGTTTTACTTTGTCATTTTTTTTGTTTCGAGTGATCTCAAAAGAAGTTCCTAATTTTTGTTATATTGATTATATACGAAAACGATTTCAAGATTGTCTACAATGTTTTCTTTTTTTTTTATTTAAATAAGAATACCTAAAATAGAGGCATTAGAAAAAAGGCAGTCGATAGCTATTTTTTTTAAAACATGTGATCTGTTGTTAATATATGCCAAAAGTTTAATTAATGTTTAGCTTATAAGTTCTATTTTCCTAAATAAAATGAAAATTAAAACATTTCTTTTGTTTTTTCTTTTAATATCATGCAAAAGTATGGGGGTCATTTTTGACCCCCCATACCAGTTACGTTGCCCTTTTTAGCGATACCAGCTAAGGGATATGCTTTAGTCCTTGTTCTGAGCATTTTTTTAATCTATTTTATGTTTAGAATAAAAATCTATGCCGTCTAGGCCCTCTTGTTTATTTTTCTCACAATATTTTCTTTACAACGAAAATAACTACCATTCCTAAAAACAGCTACAATTTGTTGAACATTTCGTAAAGCACCTGACTTGAAGTGGCGTGTACCCTATTAATTATTAGTTCTCCCTTGTTTGTAGCGAGAAGTTAGCAATATCCCACAATTAGTAGCTCTACACTGAGAATTGTTGTTTTTTTATCTCAGCCACTTTATTCGAAAGTTTATCTGAATTTTGTTGAATGAGCTTTACAGTTAAGAGCACTTGAAATTATGTATAATAAAATTGGAAAGCTTAAGCTTGTGGTTTCAAGTATGGTGTGAAACATGACTGGAAAACTTGCTGGTTTTAGCGTGAATGGCCGGATCGGGTTCAGGAAATTCACCCTAGCTATAAAATTAACAATACGACAATAAATTGAATGTGAAAGTCAAAAACATTTATTCATTTGGGTTAATTGAATTAACACTTATGGACGTTAAAATAACAGCCAGTTAGCTGGCGTAGGGTAGGGTCATGAGAAGAACTGGCAAGAAACTCAAGCCACTGTTTTTAATCGCCAGGTTATAATTTTTTTTTGTAAATTACTATTTCAAGTAGCATACAAAGTGACGCAGGCTCTCTATAGGTAATTACAAGTTTCTGTTGTAAAGAAAAAATAAAAAGTAAAATGTGTGTTTTACAGGCTGCCTCAATTTGCAATAGAGAACAGATATATATATCAATAAGTGAGAGCGCCGGAGGCTCAGTTACCTCCTTGTTCCTTTTCCAACCTGATTTTGTTCTTTCCACAAGTTCGACAATGGTTTGTTCACACTCCAACTACACAACAGCTGCATATCTTCAAGCCAGCTTTCCTCTTTCAGTATAAAAGTACCTACAGTTCTACCTACACTAAAATTTATTTATTTATTTAAAAAACTTTATATACATAACAGTATATTTGGTGGACTTAATGCCTGGGGCATTTTCTACCAGTCAACCAGTACGGGTGATGCAGAGAAGAACAAAGTAGGTGCATTTAAAGTTAAAAAAAGTGAATAATAAAATACAGATTTATATAAACATACATATACGATGCTATACATATATATACATATAATATATAAAATACATATATATATCTATAATATATAAAATAATATATATATTTATACAAACACTATGGGTGTAAGGTATGGTATTTATGACGAAATTAAACATTATGATGAAGATTAGTCTGCCTTTTATTTAGAATGAGATTCCGCACTCTTATTTTAAACATACAACGGTTAGTGGACATCCTGATTTCGAGAGGGAGCTCATTCCAAAGACGAACAGATTGGACAGAGAAGGAAGAGCCCACAAAGTTAGAACAGTGAGAAGGACATTGAAGAAGTAGATTGTTAGAGGACGAGGACGAAGGTTTCTATTATGGTTACTACTTAAATACTGAAAATACTCCAGTAGATAAGAGGGAGGAGTAGGAGAAGTTAGGAAGGAATAAAGGGTAGTGAGAGTACGCAAACTACGGCGCTGGCGAATAGTTAACCAATTCAGCTGGGAACGATATGTAGACACGTGGAACGATATGTAAAATTGGTAGCAAGTGTAATACACAATTCTCATTCAAATTTCAACACTAAAATTAAATACAACTCTAAAACGGCAACTAAGTTTGACTAAATTTCTGTAGCCATTACCGCAGACTTAGGACAACCTTCCAGTGTAAAGACATAAAGACCAGATAGTAATGTGAAAACTTAATTTAGCAGAAATACTCTGGAACATTACTTTTTATTTTACATTATAGTAATGACAGCAACAATATTGTAGGCACTTAATGCAATATAATAATAACGGGATCTTGATTCAACCCAAATATAAAATACAGAAATTTTATCTGAATTGTCGTAGTCAAATAAATGACTAATCATCGCCTCATTACAGCTTGAATACGTAGTGAATGTTGTCAAGATATAGGACTGCGAGAAATAGCCCTTTCCTAAAGAAATGTGTTTGCCATACTACGCGTGGTAGCTGATTTTAGTACGAAAATAACTGTGCTGTCCGTTACCAAGAAGATGGAGTAGTTCAAAGTCAAAGTCAAAGTATTTATTTCATTTTGATCATAAAGTATGATATTTATGAAAAGTCAAAACTACATGAAGTCAGCTAATTAACTTACAGCCAGTTCGCTGACGAGGTAGAGCTGTGAGAAGAACTAGCAAGAAACTCACGCCACTCTTTTCAATCGCCAGATAATTACAATTTTTTTGTATGAGTTAACAATTTTAACACATCAACGCCACCAAAGAACCATACAAAGTAATTATTACAAAACAACCAATTAATTTAATAACATTTAAAAAAAAAAAAAAGAAACGAAAATAGAGGATTTCAATTATTTAGTTTCAACTAGTATGGTAATTTGACTACGTATTTTAATTAAAATTAAAAAAAAGTAAATGCATTTCCCAGTCATATTGAACTACAAGGTTCCATGTTCGAAACTGAAGATCACCACCCACAGTGGACATAAATGTTTTGAGTCAGGTAGATAGGTATTTCGCCTCAGTACCTACTGATCAGACCATTGTATCTAAATGACCAACCTTAAATGGTTTATGAAGCAGTATATCTCTAAAGATTTTCGCAATAAACTAAAATAGGAGTAGATTATAAAATGTATAGGAATGACATAAGCTAACGACAATGTTGGCGTTAGCTTATGTCAACCCCAGACATTTTATAATGTACTAAAAATAGGATAGCTATTTTGATCTTGCCATCTGATCTTTAATACAAAAAACATAATATAAATACCACTTTGAGTTATTATTACATCGCCATACCATACCATGTGTAAAATAATAAAAGCTCATGTCCGTAGGCTTTGCCAAGCGAAACAGTTTAACTCTTTGTAGAGTGTAGCCTTTACAGAATAGAGTTGGCCACTCGACCGTGAAATTTAGTTAGCTCAAACTGATGTGGCTGTTAGAGTTCTGTTACAAGTACTATACTAGACTGAGTTAGGGAGCAGGACAATGTTTATTAGTTAACGACAATAAAAAGGCTTGCTACCTACTTACAAAAATATAGTACGTAGGTTATTTTGTATCCGCACTAAACCGACAGTTAAAGTCGTTTTTTGTTTTCACAAAAAAAATATTACACATTAATTTTGTCTGTTTTTAATATTATATAAATATAAAAATGTAAAGATTTATTTAGACTTGACGCTGGCAAAATTGCAGATATTAATCGGCTCAGTTGTCATAGTTAGAAGAAGTATTATGTTAAAAGGTAACAGTGGAAAGATGATAACTTGAACCTCCAATATGTGCAATAAAATTTTTTTATTGCCTACAGTGGCAGACGAGCCAACAGCCCACCTGATGGTAAGTGGCAACTGTCGCTCATAGACTTCTGCAATGCCAGGGGCTCTGCGAAGCCGCTGCCTACCGTGATATTAATGCTCTCTTTAAATCTCGTTTGAAGAAGGACATGTCATATCTTCTTAAAGTTCTATTAGTTTCTGATCGTAATATTAAAATCAATATTTAAATACATAAAAAAAAATTAAGTTGAATGTATTACCATAAAATTGCTTTACCACCCTTAGAGTAAATCCTAATGTCGTTTACATATCACAAAGCAATAATGTTTATTTTTTCTTGCAAGTTACCTCAGTACAGTAACAGTTGTCACTGTCATATTGAGTCGAATTGAATTTTAATTTTGATGGATTTTTTTCCTAAAAATGGTAAAGCAAATATGTGGTCGCCTATAGAATTTTAGGGTCATTCCGCTTAGAATTATAGTCTAAATCCATTAGATGCACGTCGTGGCACCACAGCATCAATAGGGAGCGTTGAATATAATCCTGTGTATTGCAGCAAGCACATTCCAGTACTGATTTTCAGTTACCACATTGGTTTTGACGTTCGTCTGCCATTTTGTGCTTAAAAATGAGTATTACTAAAAATTAAACATACGTTAGCATCACGCTTTTACCTCCGAAGAGGTAGTTAGGTATACCGACATCTTGAGTGTGCTGGAGGCGCAATTTCTCCCCTTTACTTTTTTCTCGCCACCCTCAATCCTTTCACATACCCCTCTCCTTTCACAGTAGGCATCGGCTTCGCATTTGGCATTGCAGGAGCAATGCTAGGGACTCTGAGGCGTCTATGAAGGACAGTTATCTACCACTTACCGTCACCTGAGGCCCTAGACAAGTGTCAAACATTTCTATTCTATTCATAAAATAGATTAAAAAATGTATAGGATTGACATAAGCTAACGCTAACGCTTATGTCAATCTCACACATTTTTTTATCTATTCTATGAATACAATAGAAAACTTTAACATTTGTCTAGGGCCTCTGGGCTGTAAACACCTCTCTGAAAAAACGCACTAGCATATCCTTTGACACATCACTCTGCCAACTTGTCTATGATTGATCTCGGAATCTTTGATCGAGAAAGAAGAAATCTTGAGTTCGCCACATAGTCTGGTAGCTTCCCTCTTACGTCGACTCTACTGTATACAGTCCAATAAAATATATGATTTCAAATATCACTAACACTGCGGTTTTATTCCACATTTAAGATTTCCAGTCCCAATATGAATATGGTTCCACTTAATAGTCAAAGTGCATTTAACCGATTCGTCAACAATAAAATAGATAACTTGGAATCTCCAGTCCACTCACGTATACGGAGCGATTCACAGGAGATCGTAAAATTATTACTGCCTTCTGTCAATAACATTATTGGGAATAAACGTTAGGATTACGTAACACAAAAATTAGGAGAAATTCTACGAAGAAAATTCGGAGGCATTGTTGACATCGATTGAACGGCACGTCATATCTCCATTTATAAAATACCAGCAAACCACTCCGTTTTCGCACAAATGGATTACTATTATGCATGTGATGTCTATACTATTATATAAAGCGGAAGTTTGTTTGTTTGTTTGAACACGCTTATCTCAGGAACTACCAGTCCTATTCAAAAAATTCTTTTTGCGTATGTTAGTCCAGTTCTCGAGGAAGGTTATAGGCTATGTAACATCACGCTACTGGTGATAGGAGCAGAGCAGTAAGCAAAGACGAGGGTGAAACCGCGCCGCGAAAAACTAGTACTTACATATTTAATTTACAAAAAAAAAAAAATTTACTTTCTTAAGAAAATGTTTTAACAGATAGTGAAAACCGTTTCAAATTCCGTAGCGTAGTTTAAGAGAAGTTTGTGGAGAAATAAATAGAAAAAAAAAAACTGATTTTACGTCATGTTGAGTGTTTTAGCTTTGATTACATTCAAACTCAGCCAGGGTTGTTCCTATAACAACTGGGACCAATACGTTAATCTGCTCTCCTACATACGAAGAAAACTTTTAAATAGATAGAGAATATTTACTTTTAAACTTTCGCGTTGCGTGATATAATTTAAATACGACGGGAATTTATAAATTATTTTTATTTATTTTTTAAATAAGGTATATAAATACCTAATGCACGATCGTGTAAATGCCCGTATGTTTATAAATTAGATACAAAAATAGTAAATGTACCTGCCTAATTTTTTTTATATTCGCTTGCGTTTTAGTTTAGTAGTTTACAATTAGAATAGAGAGAGAGATTTCTAATATTGATATTTTTATTTGAACATTAATTAGATCAACAATACAATGTCTGAAAATTTTATCTATACATATAATAAAAATGTAACCGATCGCTGTCTGTACATGGAAGATATATGAGAAAAAATACTATTGGGACCTATATCAACGCAAATAGAACCCAAAACAATGATTTTTTAAATTTTTGTCTGTTTGTCTGTTTGTCTGTGCGTTTGTGCACGCTAATCTCAGAAACGGCTTATCCGATTTAAATATGGTTTTCACTAATATATTGTGGTAAGCTTCACTTAACATTTAGTGTTTGTTTCATGTCAATCGGTTCATAAATAAAAAAGTTATGCCAATTTAAAGAATCACATCGAACATTCGTTAATTTACTACGAAATCTTATAGAAGCAGATATTTTAACAGGTTGCGGAATAGCTGATAGTGTTTTTATTCCTCGGATTCCTGTCATTCTAAACAGTCTTTCATTTAGTTTTAAACGAGTTCAGTTTCCAGTGAGCCTATGTTTCGCGATGACAATTAATAAAGCTTAAGGTCAGACACTAAATGTTGTGACTGTGGATCTAAATATTAGCTGTTTTTTGCATGGTCAGCTTTATGTGGATTTGTCACGTGTAAGTAATCCTAGCAACCTGTATGGCTTTGATCCCCGATGGCTATACGTCTAAAATCGTATATAGAGAAGCATTTACTGTAAAGATTTTTCTTATTCACCTAAACGAAGATGTTTATAATTCAAAACAAACCAAAAGATATATTCAAAAAATGCTGTCCAAAATCACTATTCCACGCGGACGAAATCGCGGGCACAGCTAGTTTAATTAAATATATCTATACAAAGAAAAATCTTCTAATGATTCTTTGAGTTTTAAATTAATCTTTCTTCAAGTTCTTACTAATTAATGTTCGAAACTAGAATGTTAACTTTATATTTTACTTGTAAATCTCAGTTATTCTAAAGTTTTTAAGGAAATTGGCTTCTTAAAATTTACGCGCGCGAAACGACGTGAACAAACATGCTGTATTTGTTGAAAATGAGCAGAGAATACGTAATCAGTCGCTGAAGCTTCACCGGCGATACCTAAGTTACCTACCCACTTCTACGGTCCACAAGCGGCGGTTACCATTGCATCTGTGAGGCTCCTTGCACCATCTGTTATCATACAAAAATTATCATAAACACATTTATTCAAATAAAACTAAGAGAATCATCAGAATGACATAAACCATTTCAATATCCATGCAATGTCAACTTCTCAAACAAAACGCTATAGATAGTAATCAATTAAATTGGAGTTTTTCGGCTTTGTCCGTCGGACTGGCAATAATCTATTTCAAACAAACGGATCGCTGGACCCAGGTTAATTGAAAAGTGATGAATTTCATCAGCTTTTATTCTCGAACAGGTATACCTTTAAAAATCCATTTTAATCTGTCGCTTACAAAGCCATTATTGGTAACAATGTTTGAGTGGATGTGGGCGATGTATTATTTTTTGTATAATATTGATATATTCGTATTAAAAGTGAGATTTAAATATGAAATGAAAATGAAAAATAATCTATTTATATGTATTTGATAGAATAATAACTAAACACCATACATATATTATATTATAATAATTATAATATATGTTTAGTGTTTAGTTATTATTCAAGCATATTTTAAAGAAGTAAGTCAAAAAGTACAATCTAAACAGTCTATACGCAAAGTTGTGTGCTCAAAATAAGCTAAATATCACTAGTACTTTTATTACATTTACACTCTGTGTTTAGCCTTAATGTAGTTGCTAAGTTTATATTACATATAACTGACATACGGTAAATGAAAACATTGAAAACAACAAATTTAAAAAGTCTATTTGTAACACAAATAAATTTGAAAAGGTTACAAACCGACAACTTCGTATTTATGAGCTATCTTGATTACTGTTCTACTCTTTCACGACAGATTTTAAGCATGCTAATATGTTTTTCTTCAGAACTGAATCATAAATAATATTGTAACCTAATATTTATTTAAATAAATAACAATGAATGTTTGTGTTATTTTTCTCGCGTACAGTGCGTGGTGTAACAATCCGTTTCATCTCTTATTGCGTTGTCCACGGCTCACCGTGATCTAGTATGAGGGCCTATGTGGAAACATACGAGCCGTTCATTTTCTTGTATCAATATTTAAATGAAATTCATTGATTTTAATTTACAAAATATTACATAATTTATAGAACATACTAAATTTTTTTAATGCATCAACTTGACGCATAGCAAAGAAAAAAAATTGTGTTCGATTTCTATTGCTAAAATATAATAATAAAAACCAAAAATGTTTTATGAAACCACAAAATATGTAGGTTTTTTTTATATTTGCCTTTCAAAGTGACTCCACTCTGCCTGATGGTAAGCAGTCAGTGGAATCCAAAAGTGGCGGACACCATTCCAAAAGACAACTACTGGTATGGTTGCCTCCACTATGGCGGCTTAGTGAGATGCTTTTTTCACGCCCCGCTTAAAAGACACAGGATCAAAATTAGAAGGGAACACATGCGCTGGCAAAGAGTTCCAGGCTTTAATTGAGTGACAAAGTATGGTAAGGTCAAACGAACGAAAACACGATGGGTTTACATGTGTAGTTAAATTTCTATGAGTTCATCACTAGAATCTGGACCATAGTAGGTTAGAGTATTGAAATAAATAATTAAACAAAGCCAAAACACCATGGATTCATCATATTGTTGTGTAGCGTAGAAGTTCCTATGCATACTATCAAACTTCACCACCGGCTAGTACTAGTAAAAATAGGTACTATAAAAAATTAACACTTGTGTGATGAAACCATTATTCACGAAAAAATCCGCGGTACGCAGTTGTCACACAAGAGGCCCTAGACAAGTGGCATAGATTTCTATTCTATTTATAGAATAAATCAAAAATGTATGGGATTGACATAAGCTAACGTCAACATTATCGTTAGTTTATGTCAATCCCATACATTTTTACACCCACAGAATCTTTTGCCTTATGTTTTCATACACAGAACATAAAGCAAAACGCTCTGTTAGCTACCTAATAGAAATTCCACACGCATGTCGGCTATGTGCGAGGATCCTAATATCGTCTTACCGAAGGGATACACTTTTATTTTGCCTCCTTCGTATAATACGACCTTACGCACGATATGATGTAAACTTTTATTGTAATCTATAGCTATGGGAATGTATTCTATTGTTTGTATTATATGGAAACTGAGTGCTCTGTTATATTGAATTTTGTATTGTGTAGTACGTAGGAGAGAGATGGAATATGTGTGAACGGTAGGTGTGTACGTATAACAGTAAACACAATGTATAAGGTAAAATATATCTATATATAAAAATATATTTCATTAATTGACAGCTATATACAATAATATCTATACCAAGTCAACGCATGCCGCGTCAGTTGTCGTAGAAGTATGTATTATCGAACCAACTGAATCATGACCTATTTTGCTGATATTTTGTTTAAAACTGTTAAACTTGTAAGATCTACCGGTGTCTAATGTACTAAGAACATTTTTAATACTAACATAACAACAATTTACTCAGTAAAATGTCAGCGGCTAATAAAATGACAACAAGATCGTTGCCAGGGAAATCTGTCTTCAGGCAAATTTCGACCTACTTGCATTTAGATGGATTGGCAAAATGAGCTTAAGGTAGGTCATAATTCACTTGGTTTGGTAGTACTTACATACAAATGTACAATGTAGCTTGTGGTAAAATCAAGGCTTTCGGAAGCGAATACCTCACTGTCAAATAATGAAGTACGTACGATGTAAGTACTTAACTTTTATTAAGAAAACTTGTCTAAGTGATGGCCGATGGCCACCGCGGATGACGCATGTCTAGGAAAACTGGCGTGAAAATAAGGCATTGGATATAAGGCCATGGAAATGCATGAGGGAGACCTTAGCCTAGCAGTGGGATATAGATATATGTACGTGTTTTCTGTAGCTCATATTTGTATTTGCAACGTCTTCTTTAGTAAAACAGTACCTACTCATAGTATTCAACCAAAATAAAATAAAGTATGTATCCCTAATTTTAAACCACAAAAAGAAGTATTTATTCTATTAACTGAGAAAATAACAAGTCCTAAAACAAATTTCTACAATCAAGACGTTTTAAAACTTCGAACACTTTTTATACTCGAGCGAAATTTTGATGAGTAATTTAGAAAATAAATAATGTTCGCTTTCAATTAAAGTGCTTTTATACAAGAATATTATTTACTAAAACAATAGACTACTTGATTATAAATTTAATAGCTATAATTAAAATTGAAACGATAAAAGCGAAAATTCAGTTAAATTTAATAGCATCAGTATTCATCATTTTTCATTTTATATATATTAGCTTGTTAGTGTAAATTTTTTTGAGTTATTGGTCGTTTCGCCCGCCATTTGTTTGCCCGAACGGGCCAAAAGACTAAATCACAATATTTTTAATATTTGATTGGGCGTTTCGCCCGATGGAATTTTTATTGCTTTTCATGTACATACAGCATCAAAATATAAAGTAATTCAGAAAATTAAAACTAGCGAAAAAACGTTTAAGTTTACGACTAAAGCACAGAATAGATTTAAAGCTAGTAATTTTCTAGTAAAATGACACTTTCTAGACAAGAATATTTGCAATATTTTTTTCTTTAGAAGGATCCTATTATCATCTTGCACTAATGTAGGCCAGTGCGCCGTGCGCCCATTCATCGACTACTTACCGTGTATAATTCTTACTTTAGTGTTATTGATTTTAATGCTATTAGTGCTAGTGCTTATAAAAAGCTTATAACTGAGAGGCAATTTTATGATATCTGTAGAAAACGGTGTGGATGTCACAATTAGTTATACTGTTTAATGTAATATTGTATGTTCATATAATATTGTGATAAGCAAACAGCTTACAAAATAAACGAAAAAAAGAAAAAATAAATATTAACCTAACATAAAATGTATCTGGCATCCTAAGCATTATTATATTAACTAATCAAATGCAGGGACAAGAGCAGGTAATTGGTATATAATGTGTAATAAAAGCAAATAATGTCTTAAATTTTCATATTTTTTTAAACATAAAACAGTATCAGCTTAAGTTGTTGACGATACTTGGAGTTTAAATTGTAATAATTGTTCCATCGGGCGAAACGCCCTATCAAATATCATAAATATTGTGATTTAGTCGTTTGGCCCGTTCGGGCGAACAAACGGCGGGCGAAACGACTAATAACTCATTTTTTTATTGTAAACTTAATGTCATTGTATTTAGATCAGCATTAAAAAAATCAGATATTTTTTTATACTAACTAAAGTAGCTAGAGACGAGTATCTAATAAGAATAATTCTTAAGAAACTCATGGCACTGTTTTTAATCGCCAGATTTTTTTATACAAAATTTATTGAGTGGTTCTTAGGAATTACTTCTACTTGTAAAAGCAGCATTTAAATTTGCATTCTAAATTTGTAATTGTACCTAATGTAGGTACAAATTTAGAATTTTTAATTATTTATTAATCTGAAACTAAAAGTGTATCCGTTATGCTACAGCAGTAAAATCAAAAGTTAGCCTTTGATAGATTTAAGAACCCACTTCAGAAGTTTAAAGTGGAGTTTCAAAAAGTTAAGTAAATAATGCTCAACAAAAACTTTACAAAGGTTGCGACATCATTCGTTTTTCGCACACAATTGGAAGTTTGTTTTAAGGTCATAGATTTGATTTTGTAAAAAGTTTAGGGTACCTACCTATATTGTTTTACACTAAGTACTATTTATTTTAGTTTTAGGACAAGTTAAATGTAGGAGTTACTTGACTTTCTACAAGAGTCTCTTGTAATTTTGTTAAGTCTTTAATAATATACACTACCACTCTCACATTAGAGAACATGCTCTGTGTTTATATATAACTTTTGGTAGCAAACATATATACCACCCACCAGATGGTACCTAAGTGGTAATAAGGAACGAAAAGGAAAAAGGAAGAGGATCGAAGTCGTGATTGGGTTTCCGACGCTCTAAGTGTAGCTCAATCATTGCACAGTAGGTAAACTCGTTGCGACTAATTCGCTGCGACTACAAACATACGATTCGTCGTCTGATCGTTGCTGATTTGTCTCAGTAATAGCAACATTAGTCTCGCAGTCCCGCCTGATGCTCGAATCAATTGTATTGCCTACTGTCTCATTGTTTATTGGCTTTGGTTTTTGTTCAACGATTTCCAGAAATCCTTTATAGCTTACATTTGAATAAAAATATTTTTGTATAGAATGTTTGTTGCTGGTTTATTTTTTATATATATATAATTTTAAGATTTTAGTTTTTATTTACGGGTCGGCGTATAAATATAAAAACTATCAAACTATAGTAAATTAACAGCGTCATTGCAACGTTTTTGTGCAGATTTGTATACTGACCTACAAAAACGATATCTGCCTCAATATACTCAGACGGCGTGACTCAATAATGGTAGTCACCATCCTAATTGCGTCAACTGCTCACATTTTGGCTCCCACTGAGATACGGCTTTGTTATATGCACTCAAGCCCGCACACAAGATCTGGGATCAACATTGCAAAGAACTCCATGCATCGTTAAAAGTTCCCAGGTTTTAATAGTTATTGAATGCCGTATGTAAGTATTTAACTTTTGAATTGAAAGATTGAAAAGCCAAATCTGTTAATAATAATAATAATAATAATAATAATAATAATAAATCAATTAATTCTGTTAATACAATTGAAGTCTTCGTATCAAATACTAGCATTGCGCGGTGCGGTTTCAACCGCTTCTTTGATCCCTCCTCTGCTCCCGTCGCCAGTAGCGTGATGTTACATAGCCTATAGCCTTTCTCAAGAACTGGACTATCACACGCAAAAAGAATTATTCAAATACGACTGGTAGGTACAGAGATTAACGCGTTAAACAAACAATTGACTGGCCTGTTGGTCTAGTGGTTAGTAACCCTGACTGCTAAGCCGGAGGTCGTGGGTTCGATTCCCACCCAGGACAAACCTTTGTGTGATGAGCATGATTGTTTGTTCTGTGTCTGGGTGTAATTTATCTATAATATGTATGTATTTACAAAAAAAAATGTATATAAGTAGTATATCAGTTGTTTAGTACCCATAACATAAGCAAATATAATTGCTTAATTTGGTGCTAGATGGCGCTGTGTGAATGTGGTAGAATATTATTATTATTATTATTTAATCAAAATATCTTGCGCTTTATATAATAGTATAGATACATTTTTCACTTACAACTGAATACCTCTATCAGTGTTAAAGCAACATAAACGACGTTTGGCCTCAATGTGCAGAGGAAACAACGATTTATGCAAATACAATCATAACAACCTCTACATGCTTCAACAACACGTTAGGTTTTGATGCCGGATTTCATATCTTAGTATGAGCAGTCTAAAAGCTAAAAAATATGTTCGCAATTGTATGGTTACTTTAAAGTTATCTAAATATTATACAAGCAAATTTTTCGCTTAATGTTACGTCCTTGTAAATGATACTTCTAGAAAGTGTATTTTGTCAGATAACTCTAGAAACCATGTGAAAGACCGTGTAAAGTAAATCAGTTCAGTCAGCCAATAATAGCAGGCCAAGACTAGAGAAGTTCAGGACTAGTGTCCGCCATTCAGCTCACTAGTTGCTTTTGCAGTTTGGTAGCTATTCAAGTAACTTATACTTACATTTTTCGGTGACATCTTAAAGCTTACCACCTATTTTTTTATTATTTTGCACTATATCCTAAAATGATTGCGATGATTTCAAAAATATATAACTATCCCAAAAAAACTACGTCACAATAAATTCTTTAATATTTATTGTGACGTAATATAACTCAGAGAATAGCTCATTAAATTCTCACAAAATCTGACATACGTTGGAATAGTTCCAACAATAAATTCGCAACATCCAAAACTTTATGCTCTCAGCATTATCAATATCATACGTATTTCATTGAAATAGTTGATCCGGCCAGGAAGAGCCCCATAGGAATTTACTGACCATACGTGTATATCAGTAGACTTTATAAACATCCAAAATTCAACCGAAATTCTTTAAAATAAAGTCCAAATTTTATCAGCAATATTTTTCAGATATTCTGTCAAAGTATTTTCGATCTTCTCTCGAAGAAATAGAGATAAAAATTAAAATATTTATTAAATGTGGTCGCATGATATTAAACCTTATAACCAGGTAATAAAGGCAGTGTTTAAAATGATAATAAACTGTTACAATGGCGATCGGTTACGCTCTTCACACCATTCTGAATAATATTTTAACACGATTCAGAGTGGTATTAATTTGTAATGTAGGATTTTGAATTACTTTTATGTGTTTTCGATAATCGTTTGTGATTATTATATTTCTTTCTTTAAATAATTTTTGTATACAACGTTTGCTTGTATACAAAAATTATTTAAAGAAAGAATTTTTGTTGACTTCCACCCATCGGATGGAAAGTAGTTATTGTAACTTACGGACTTACAGGTTTTAAACGCAAAGTTTAAAAGTAACTAAGTTATTGCCGACCTGAATGGAGAAGGGAATGATCAAGGAAAAATCATTTTATGCTGTAACACACTAACTGATGTTACTGCATCAAATGTTCTTGTACGACAAAGAATATAAAAATCGTTAAATACAAAAATGTTTCTGGTTTAGACATTGTGAAACAAGCCAAAATCTTATCTAGTAATTGAAAAAGATCTAAAAGGTTTATCGTAACTTAATTTAAATTTTCACCTGGAAGGTAGACCATAGTATAAAATAGGGCTACGAACAAGATAAATTCATAATTTAATTTTGCCTTTCTCCGATAACAGTGTAGATGAATAAATAAGTCCCTAATTCTGTTGATCTTTCAATCAAAGTGGCCGATATTTAAGTACGAAACAAATAAAAATTTCGGTTCAATGTAAATTAATTTTTGGGTCAAGAGCATTTATAAGTCAATTATGATTAAGACTCTTCTCTAGACAATACGATTATATTGTTTTTTTGTTTAAAAGAATTATCTACAGTAATATTATAAAGAGGAAAAAATTGTATTTTTATGAATAAACTCAAAATCTAAAAGACCAGTTTCCAAAATTATTTTACTATTCGACCGCTACATTATCACTGAGTAATATTTTATATTTTATCCTAGTACTCCCACAGTAACTGATAGGTGATACTTAAACGATTACACATAGTAGGTAATTAGAACAATTACAGCTTAATTTTTTGAGAGACTGGTGTCTGTACTACCTGTATAACAAATTTCCAGTTTCTCCAAATCTGAACAATAAGGTTCTATGTTGGTAATATTTACGTGCATGAGTATGTATGCGAGTGAGTGAGTGAGTACAATTACAGTAACATCAATGGAAAGGTTCATTCGGTTCTAAAAGACTTTTGAATTGCGATTTCTAGTGCAGCCGTGGTATTATACGTTGATATTATCTGTTTAACCCAGTGCAGAGGTTATTTTTTTACTTTTAACTAACTTTTAACTTTGCTAACAAAGAAGATCTAGCAACTAACTACGTTCACCGAAGTCCAAGTGCTTATTGACACTTACCGTCAGTAAATACACTAGCGATGGTAAAAAACAGAATTTTATGATGTGTTTTTAAGTAAAGATCAAAACTTGAACTTGAACTACGAATGTTATATTACTAGCTTTCCACGGCGCGCATTAACCTACTTTTTACTTATTGCTCTGCTCCCGTCACCAGTAGCATCATGGTACATAGACTATAACCTTTCTCAAAAACTGGGCTGTCATACGCAAAAAGAATTATTCAAATCGGACTGGTGGTTCCAGAGATTAGCGCGTTTCGAACAAACAAACTGTTTAAACAGCTTACGTTCAACGCCTGATTCTTCTCCGTTTTCACTTACGAGTATAAGGATAGGTTATCCATTAGTTAATACAAACCTTTGGGATTATAATAAACAAACAAAACGAACAAACTGCATACCTTGCGATTGAAGAAACGATTGGGCACGCTAATAATTTATTGTATGATGTACGTATGATCTTATCTAACAAGAACTGCAGCATTCGTTTTAATTTGTGGATACCATATTGGAAATATACATTAGTCATTTGGATTTCCTTAAAATCCGACCCATTTACAGTAAATAGAAGTCACGCACCATATTTCTAGAAATATATCCACGACGCGACATTAGGACAACTTGACTTTATGTATAGTTTCCGATGTTCCGATAATATATTGTAGTGCCGACGCCTCCTACTTCCCTTATAGTCAGCCAGGAATATAAAATGGTGCAAAACTGAGCCAATAAACTGTGCAACTGCCAACTATTTTAACATCCCGGTTTTTGTGTCTCGGTATTCTAATTTGTATTCTTTTGATTATTGAAATAGAACAATACATTTGTCTTTAAGGCCGCTATTAGACTATCATAGAAATATGATCATAGATGTGTGAGTCATTTTTATATGAACAACATAATTATGACGGTATAATAACTACATGTAATTCATATCTTCTATGATCATAGTTAGGGGATCCTTTTTGACCGCTAGCATACAAGTAGGATCATATTCTATACACTAGCATAGTATGTATGTAAATAGACGGTGCTAGTGTGTTGTTTTGAAGAAAAGGGAAAGGATCCCATAGCAACGGAAAACACGGCTTGATAGTATATGACGTTTATATGATCAATATGTTTATTATGTAAAAATGAAGAACAAAATAGATTTATATGATTTAAATTTTAATATGATAATGTAATACCGGTCTAAAACTAAGCTTGGACAATATTTGCGTTGTAAAACAAAAGACTACTCTTGGAAATTCTAATCCTGGTATTATTATTTTCTGGATGTCTAAGAGATTTTTGTTTAAGCGATAAAGTGCTTAGCTTTATTATTTTGAGTACAGGTGCACTTAGAGCCGTCGGCGTCTATCGTATCGTATCTATGCGTGGTCGAACATTTTTTTCAATCATTTATACCTCGAGAATGTTGTCACCCGTTGTCACACAAACATTAGTAATACTTAAGGGTTATCAAACACCTTGCTACTTGTCTGCACCTCGGATATCGTTGTGGAGCGGTAATTGAATTGTGAAGGTCGGAATAGTCCCTTTATATACTTACATTCAATCGTAACTTGGTACATTGGAAGCCGACATTTGACGCCCACAATCTAATAATGGAACAACAATTAGTTTTTTGCTAAGGGAAGAAGAATATCTAATTGAGAGTATAAAACCTACATTCATATAAAAAATACGATGACATTAACTACATGCGATACGAATATAATCTAACTAGCGGTTCACGTTCTCGTAGGAGTACGAGGATAAAATATAGCCTATGTTACTCAGTGATAATGTAGCTTTCTAACGGTAAAAGAATTTTTGAAATCGGTTTAGTAGTTTTTTAATTTTTTCATTGGAAACAAAAATAAAGAAAAGAAAAGAAAAACAGTTTATTTTTCACATGAAGGTGACACACACAAGATTAATTAAAAATAAATGTTTAGCCACAGTCAAAAAACACAAAAACATAAAACTGAGATAAAAAAAAACAGAGTACCATGGCACTGGACTTCACATAATATAAATGCTCGCGTGCAGATGTGCGCCACGTCCACGCGAAAAACTGGCCGTCACTCAGCTTAATACTGAGGCGCTTCAAAGCGCAACAGCGCTGGTTTTCAGCGATACAAATCTTTCCTCTTTATAATATTAGTGTAGGTCTATTTCACTTGCGGAAAAATTAAAATATGTATGTACGCCTCAACCTACAGCTTCTTCAATAGGAGACATGCATGATTATGTAAGTATAAAATTTTGTATGCTGCAGGTTTTTCACTTTTAGTGGGAACAATAAACTCATAGTAGTGAGGGGCATAAATTCACGAGGAAGCACCTAACGCTTTACTTTTAATGAGTTTTATACTCTCATGGCTCGTATCTATGTATGGAGGTACACACTCATAATTTTACAGAACATTATGATTGCAAAAAATATGTGTTTTTCCTTAGTAATGTTTGAAGTTGTATTTATGAGGTTCGTTGCTTTGAAAATTCCTTTGCTTCTTTTGGAACGTGTGTTTAAGAGAATAATAAAATTTTCCTGTTTATGTTTCATTGCGTTATTGGATATAAAATTTAAATTTCCGTGAGCTTGTAGGTCTTCATATCAATCTGATAATTTGGAATACATACATGTGTTAGTTAACGGATGTTTTTATATTTTATTCTGAAACTAGTTTTCCGCGGCTCGGATTCACTCGCGTTTTTGCGTACTGCTCTGCTCCCGTCGCCAGTAGCGTAATGCTACATAGTCTATAACATTTCTCGAGAACTGGGCAATAATATCATACGCAAAAAAAATGTCAAATCCGACTGGTAATTCTGGAGATTGGAGCGTTCAAACAAACTAACTTTTCCGCTTTACATAAAAGTATAGATGTGATATATTTGGATTTCGTTTTAGTAAAAATAAGAATATATATCAGTGGATTTCAAGTTCTAAGTTTAAATTACTTATAATAAACTAGCAACCCACCCTCGCATTATTTCATATCAAAGTTACAGTTTCCCGCTTAGTTCGCTATTATCGTCGCTGCTCGGCTCGTATAAATGATATGATGTTCTACATACCAAAACCTGCTCCAAAAAACACACTATATAACAGTAAAAACTTTATCAAAATTCATTGGGGTGTTTTTGAGATTAGCAATTTCAAACAGACAGATGCTTTCCAGTGACTTTTATACTATGTACAGATAAGATGGATGATATTTTTCTGAATTTAATAAATTCACTAATGAGTCTAATGACAGAAGAATAAAAAATATCTCTCATTTATACATTGAATCCTACTAATATTATAAATGCGAAAGTTTGTATGTGTATGGGTGTGTCTACTACCACTCAGCGCATAGACGACTGAACCGATTTCAATAAAAATTGATATATAAATAAATTCAGTGCCGAAGAAGGACGTAGGCTACTTTTAAACCCGAAAATCGGTCCCATTTTGGTTCCCAAGGGAGACCAAGCACATTTTAGGCGCAGGTGATGCCGTAGAGTGCAGCTATTTCATTATATAAGATAATGGCAATATTCATTAAACGAAAGATAAATTTACATTTAATGCAAAAGAAAATTGGTGACACATTTTATCAGTTCGGTTGCTAGAACTAAAGTAAAAAAGGTGAAGTAATCTTTATTGATCCATAACTGTATCTTCTGTAGGTATCATCAAAAACCTAAAATTTTGCGTTATAATGTGCAAATATCTGATTAAACTAACAATTTTAAATAAAGTGAGTACAAATCTACTTGATAAATGCCGACAGTGACAGACGAGGAAACAGCCGACGTGATGGTAAGTGGTAACTGTCGTTCATGGACGCCTCAGGTAGGTGAAAGGGTTAAGGGAGGTAATGAAAAAGGAAAGGGGGAAGGTAGGCACTCTTTCTCATTTCTCTCCTCAAATCAACAATAGATGGGCCGGATCGTCCGGGGAAGTACTACCCTCTCATAGAAGATCGACTCAAGAGTAGTAGTATCCGTACTACTGCGTTTCGTTCGGTGAGTGAGAGCGCCGGAGGCCCAATTTCCCCCCTTTTCTCTTTCCTCACCTCCCTCATTCCCTTCCCCTAACCCCATTCCCAGCCGCCATAGTGGAGGCCACCATACAAGCAGTTTTAGACGATGGCTTTTGGTATAGTGACCGTCACTTCTGGATTCCACTGACTGCTTACCATCAGGCGGGGTGGAGTTACTTTGGTAGGCTATAATATAAAAAAAAACAATGTAATTAATCTTACCTACCTGCCTATATTTTGAAATGAATTTATTTTATTATACGTAAAAGATAAAAGTTCAACGATTTTTCATTCTTTTTCATTTTATTTGTAAACTTACCTACCCTCAGTTCGCTAAACTAATAAAATGTTTGGATAAGTTTTATTTAAGTGGCTTCAATGATTACTTTACTCGTGGAGTGACGTAAGCAAATACGCAAATAAAGCTTTCTGATTGTGTTACCACTGTGGAAACAGGTTTCGCTATCAGCAAATTCTTTAGAATAACTTCTAAGACTTTAGAAAATTGATAGCATATTTAAATGTTGTCAAAAACATATGACACGACATGTACCTCAAAAACAAATCAAAAGGAGTGACCTTATAAGGATACTAGTTTTCCGCAGCGCAGTTTTATCCGCGTTCTTTGCTTACTACTCTGCTCCCGTTGCCAGTAGCATGATGTTACATAGCCTATGCTATAATCTTACTCGAGAACTGGGCTATCATACGAAAAATATTTTTTTAATCCGACTGGTAGGTAGTTCCAGAGATTATCGCGTTCAAACAAACTCTGCCACTATATATAAATTATATAATAGTATCGATAAGATCACGTCTGTCTGGCAAAACTAGTTTACATAGAAATCTGTGACAGTATTTATTTTTAGACCTAACTACGTTCGCTGACGTACACAAACCTAATCTAAAGAAAAAACTTTATGGCAAATAGGGCCTTAATAAGAGCGAATTTTTAATTTACAGTACTCTAGATAAGCAAGCATCTTATATGACACTAGCTGTTGCCCGCATGAATGTCGGTTATCGCATTTTTCATTCAAACTTTAATCCCCTATTTCAACCACTTTAAGCTATTTTTGCGCCATAAAAGATAGCCTATGTCTATCCCAAATTTCATCAAAATCGGTTCAGTACTTTAGGCGTGAAAGCGTAACAGACAGACAGAGTTACTTTCGCATTTATAATATTAGTATCGAAGCAAAGTCTATGTCCAGGAGTGGACTGCTGTGGGCTGATGGTAATTATATGAAATTCATAGTACCTATACTTCATAGAGATCCATGGCTTACAGACAATCATTAAAACAATTAATGGTATCAATTAAGTAGTCAACACGACTGTAAAACAAGACAAACTAATCTAATAAAGCTTAGCAATTATGAAGTGTAATCAGGCCAAGTGAACGGATAACTGTTTATAACGGTCGTAAAGTATCTATAAAACTGTGCTATGAGTGATTGCTATGGGGTTGTCGTTGAATCAATACTCCTAAGCCCTAGACAAGTGTTAAAGATTTCTATTCTATTCATAGAATAGATCAAAAAATGTATTGGATTGACATAAGCTAACGCCAACGCTTATGTCAATCTCATACATTTTATTATCTATTCCATGAATAGAATAGAAATATTTGACACTTGTCTAGAGCCTCTGGATATTCGCTTATCAATGAATATAAAATATAAATAATAGTAGCAATGTTAAAAATTTAATATGAAATCGCTATCATCGTTTAAAATATTATATTGGACCAATTTATTGTACCAAAGTAACTGACGTAGCTCGCGGAGTTGCTTCTCTGAAGTGGCAATGGGCAAAAAACATAGCTCGCAGAACTGACGGCCGCTGGGGCAGAAAGGTTCTAGAGTAGCGACTACGAACCGGAAGACGCAGCGTGGGCAGGTGGACCCTCACAAGGTGGACCGACGACCTTATAAGGGTGGGGGCCAACTGATGGATGAAGGTGGCGAACGACCGGCCACAAAGACAAAAATTGGGGCTTATGTCCAGTAGTGGACGTCTTTTGGCTGATATTATGATGATGAAGATGATGAATTTATTGTAAAAAAAGAGTTTATTGCAATTAAATACCTACGAGCTGTGATGTCATTTTTTTCTATTTCCATACAAACCACGAGGTAACTATGGTGTGTTTACTTATTTACTCATTGCCTAAGTTTATCGTTCGCAAATCGATATATTCCATCTAGTTCTACCAGTACTTCGATTGTCATTGTTTGCAATTATTTTTCCAAAGTATTAGATTGGCGGATCGAACATTTTGGAAACGCGGCTTTTATTCCAAATAGAACTACAGTGAATATTATAACGTGAGGTTGGTACAATCGAAAAAAGAAATTAATGTTTTTTTTAGTACAAGGGTGACAGGTTGATAGGTGGGGTGGTGATAAGGTAACTAGGAATTATGAATTTTTTTAGTATACCTTGAGATTTTTATAATAAACTTTCTGGATGTTTCAGCGATCCTTAAAAGTTACACAGATCAATAAACGTATTCCTATATTCTTAGAAGAAGTTCTTTTGTAACGTTAAATATTTTTGATACTCTAAGTATTATTTCTTGTGTTAAGTTCGTTCACACAAAAGTATGTCAACGTCTCAATTTAGTGTCATATTTTCATGGTTTTCAATTTTTAATATTTAATCGGAGCTATATTTTAAAATGTTTTTAGAACACTTTTTAGAATAACGCAAAAGCTGTACAAAAAGTAAGTAATCATAATCCTTACAATTTTTACTATTTAAATAACACAATGGCAGTTTCCAATGTATTGTTTGCATATAAATAGAACGGAAAGCATTATGATTACTCAGGCCCCTCGCCTGAGTTTCTTGCCAGTTCTTTTCATGCCCTGCCCTAGGTTTATTGCCTGACATTTTGTATTTTTACCGTTCATACGTGTTAATTAAATTAACCTATATGTATAAATACATTTTCATTTTATTACTAGTGCTTGCAGTTTTACAACTACCTTTACACCATGTTGTATAATGTTCACACAACCAAACATAAGCACTACAAACAACCTACACTTAGCGATGGAGTTTATCCCATAAATGTTACACTATGATAGACATCAGCTATGTTATGGAGTTTACTGCTACGATAATAGTCCGCACCCTCTCAAGTATTAGTGTAATGGAAGGGACATTGTTTATTGTTCCTTACTCTAAAATCCCATTTTAGATTATAAGGAAATTGAGGATACATATTTTTTACCCCTGACGCAACGACACGGGGTGTTATAAATAATAATAATAATAATAATATGTGGACACTATCACACATCGTCATCTAGTCCCAAGCTAAGCAGAGCTTGTGTTATGGGTACTAGATAATTGAAATATAATACTTATACATACTTTTTTTTTTGTAAATACATACTTAGAATACATAGAAAACACCCAAACTGAAGACAAATACAAATGTTCATCACACAAATATTTGCCTTCCGCGGGAATCGAACCCACGACACCCGGCGTCGCAGTCAGTTACACTAACCACTAGACCAACGGTGCAGTCAAAAGTTATAAGTTTGATGTGTGTGTGTGTGTAGTGTCCGAATGGATGAACCGATTTTAATTTTGTTTTTTTTTTTGTTTTGAAAGGTGAATTAGTCGGGTGTGTTCTTAGCTATGTTTGATGAAAATCTGTTCAAGATGGCCGGCGCCACAAAATGGCGGATTTCATATTTTCATAACTCCCTTAATATGGATATCAAATGAAAGGGCTTGACTAGTAGAATAATGTACATAATGTAGGAGGTTTTGTAAATATTCAATTTATATATAATCTATGAATGAGAGGTTGTCATAATATCAAAGACTCGACTAAATTAAAGTTATAAATAAAAAATATATACACAAAATATAAAGATCATGTAAACGCTTTGACCTTCTATTCAGCACAAAGTCATGGTAGTCCACTGCAGCTCTAAAGTAGAGAAATCAATCGTAAATTCCTAAGATTGACTACAATAAATTACCTATAAGTGATAAATAACTATAAATAATGATGGCATATGCACTTTTAAGGTTTTTTTCTATTAAGGTTCTATTGTCAAAGACTATAGTTACTTCTACAATCACAATTTTAAATGTATCTCTTAAATTCACTTCCTCATTGTGTATAAATACATTTTTGCGAATATAGAATCCTTCTTCCTTGTGTCTCACTCCAACCCCATAACGTTCTATGTCGAGGCATAATATAAGTAGAAAACATACGCATATAATATAATATACTCCTTTCTTTATTTTTAAAGCCTATTTTGTTTGTTTTATTTGTCTATAGTCTGAATGTCAAACCCGCTTGTGTCAAATACATGGTAGTGAGTGTGTCAAAAACATGGTAGTGTGTGCAATGTTTTTTATTTATTTAATTATAAATTTATTTCGCATAATTTTAAAAATAATAGCAATCACTCCTTCTCTTTAAAAACTACTAGAGGTCCGCTTCGGTATCAAAAGTTTCATTCGATCTGACAACAAACTCCTACGAAAAGTATTCAAGCAATAGTGTCGTATTGCATCATTCAGATTTAAGAAGATGATTAAAATAATGAAATTTTGACAATTACAAAAAAATTTTTAAATATAATGAAATACAGCTTAAGTTACCCGTTTTGTTTATTGATGTCTAAAGATGAAAGAGTTTTCGAAATCCTTAACGTAGATTTTTAGTTAAATCGTTGCAAACAAGCAAACATACAAAAAATTCTATCATTTTCTTTATAAAATTAGCATAAATAACTCCCAGTTTCTGAAAGGGCTCATCAACGAAAAATTAACTAATCATCTGTTAAATCTCAAATGAAGTACCTATTGGGTTGCTAAAATCATTAATATTTAGTTTAATTTGATCTAATTTGTAACTAATTAGATCAAATTTAACTCATTATTCGTGCTTTTAGGTACTTCACATGTGATTTAACAGGTGATTAGTTAATTTGTCTTTGATCAGACTTTCAGAAACTGGAGGTTAGTGTGCGAAATTTTATACGCGCAACTTTCGTAAAAAGACGGCGAAAGTATTAATATATAGGTATATAATGACATTGCTAAAACTAAAACTAAACCTTTTTTCAGATTTGTTTAAATATAGACTTATCAATAAAATATGGATTCTCAAAATTCGCAAAGAGAATAATATGTCTATCAAAGAAGGCAGCAACATAACAGAAACAGTAAATTTGAAACTGCTTTTATACTGTTCAAATAAGCAAAAGTCAACCTTATAGCTATTAAAATAAACACGCGGATAACAGAATATAATGTCGGTATTTTCATCCAAAATAGTAGTATTTGATTGTACATGACAGTAACAGAGTAGGGTCCAAGCTGATTGCTTTACCCGGACCAAATAGGAATCTTTATCTGTTTCATATAAATAATTAAAAAGGCCGTTTTGTGACTTCACGAGGAGATATTAATAAACGTTAGCTTCACTTTGTGTTTCTGTATCACTTGAGACGTTACGATATTAAGTGAATTGGGTCTTAATATTTAACACTGTAGAATCTTTTTGTTTTGATGCCTGGCATTTCCAAGCGTTGTGAAACCAGGTGACTAAATAATGACTTACCAGGGCTTTAGTCATGACACTTACTTAACCTGTTTTAGGTTTGTACTTAAAGGTTGACAACGAAGGTCGATTACTAAAACTATTTGTCTATTTGTTTGTTTATCGCAGAGCGTTAATTTTTTAACTGTAATAGACGTAGGCACTTTTACTTGGTCGCTTTAGCAACAAAAATAAGAAGTTTTCCAAGTCATTTAATATTGTATGCTTTTTAAGTTTATTCTATTTATTGTAGGATAAAAGTAAATATCACGATGAAACCTGTAAATAACGAATTGCCATAAAAAAACAATAAAATTTAAACATTCTTGATTTAATATTTAAAAATATTTACTTATTTTACATGAAAATTTCTTTACTCTATAAAAAAATCTTCCAAACGACCGCCCTGTTTTCCAGTGGATCACAAAAGGACTGAACAAACATTTTTCACCAGATTAGCACCGAAATAAAATCCAAACAAGCGTTACGTACAATAAAAATGGATGCAAAAACCATTGAAAACCGACGGCAATATATATCCTGGTCAATTTTTTCGTATACCCGGTCCTTAGTGCCCGGATAATCCCCACCCGGTCATGTTTGACACGACCGACAAAACAAACATAGCTGCTATCCACCATTATACTACGTTTATTTAGGTTACGTTACGTTACATGTTATTATGTTAAAACCTTTTTTTTATCATTTCGTTAAATTGGTGTAAGTAAGTAGTAATTTAATTTTTTTGGGTGCAGTATTAAACCCTAAGGTGTAAGATGTTCATAGTCAATGTCGTAACTACCTCGGTGCCGGATATAATCAACTGGTAAATGTGCTGGCTGTATTTATACGCTTTTTTTTCCAAAGGGGCAGACAGAGGTGACAGAGGGCTAACATTTTTAGGTTTGAGAGCGACGGTAGCCCAATTACCCCCTCGGTCCTCTTCCTTTTCCCTTTGACTTTCTCGTCCCCTTCTCTATGGTCTTATGTGTTTTTTTTTTTGTGTCTTATGTTCTATATGGCAATGACTTTATGTGCTTTAGAAGTGTGCTTGTTTGTCACCAAGGTTGTAGAAAAAAAAAAGTAATAATACGCAGAATTTTTTTAAACAAAATTCCAAAATCTCATTACCCAACGGGGATCAAATCAGGTAACTTTACGTGGAAGTCTATACACAGTTCCACCAAACCACAGAGACAGAGTATATTTTATAATTTACCAACTGTTTATATTGTTACCACATTTGAGCAAATAAATGATTATGATTATGTTTATGGTGTAGCGGGAGTACGTGCGAACGATGTAACAAATTTTAATTATGATTCACACAAGCAAAATTATAGGTATTATTCGTAAAGAATCTCAGTGTACTTTATTATTTTAATTATTATGTTTGTAAAAATCTACAGTGCACTCCAATTTTTCCTTAGGGCTAGGGAGTAATCTATACTATTATATGAAGCGGAAAAGTTTTTTGTTTGTTTTTTGGTTTGAACGCGCTAATCTCTTGAACTACCAGTCGAATTTTAATAATTCTTTTTGTGGTTATAGGCTATGGAACATAACGCTACTAGCGACGGGAGTAGAGCAGTAAGCAAAGACGCGTGAAACCGCACTACGGACAGCTAGTGATACTCATAAACGTCTTAAAAGTCAATAAAATATTTCAGGCAGTTTGCCTAATATCAGATTACTTTGCACTGCATTGAAAGGAAGAAATTCTGAAGATATATTAAATTTGGTATAGACTCTACTTCGCTCACTGGTTAATAAGTACCTTCATTTAACGGAACGTCAAAGTAGCAATTAAAAGACAAAATAAACGATTTTTATTATGAATTTCAAAGTCAATAAGGACACAAACGACAATAAGCACGAAACTAATGCTCAGACGCATAAACAACAAATAACTTAAAGTAACAATTAAAACCTTTCTGTCGTTAAAATTCATAATTAAAGTATAAACTTGAAATTAAGTGACAACTTAGTATTTGTGGGCAAGTAAGATAATTAAGTAACAAACAAAATATGTATAATGTAGGTCAAAACAGTGTCAGATTTACATTATTTGTAAAGGATTATAAACTTTAGTTTTTGGGTGTGCTTCGTCCGTGTTTTGTTACTTCAGTAGTAAACTACTAACTACTTAAAAGATCAAGGGTCTTTAAGTTAAAGTAAAAACTATATCTTCAATCAAACTAGACTTTACAACATGATAAAAAAGAAATATTTGAACTTAGTCATCATTAACTGACTGCACCGTTGGTCTAGTGGTTCATGTAACTGACTGCGATGCTGGGTGTCGTGGGTTCGATTCCCGCGAAAGGCAAATATTTGTGAGCGAAACATTTGTATTTGTCTTCAGTTTGGGTGTTATCTATGTATTTTAAATAAGTATTTACATAAAAAAAGTACGTATATGTATTATATTTCAGTCATCTAGTACCCATACCATAAGCTCTGCTTAGCTTGAGACTAGATGACGGTGTGTAATAGTGTCTACATATTATTATTAAACAAACTCCACTTCACTGATAGTATAATCGCCAGCGTAAATTGGTAGATGCACAATAATGTTGTGTCCGCCTTCCAGTAGTAAAGTGATGAATGAAAGCAAGATTGTATATAGTTCGCTACTGGGCATTTAGGACACTTCTCAAAACCTAAATTAATTTCCCACAAATTTTTACACAAACAAAAATATATGTCATAATGCCCCCAAAACATCAGCAAGATCCGATCTAAATTGTCAACTAAAAGTTCCCCAAAACGTGTCCTTATTCAATATTGACGGTAAAAAGACGCCTCAAAACTCAGCATTCCTATCTTACGTTGTATCTATTCAATTTGGCCCGAGGGATACATTTTTGTTCAAGAAAATTTTCCTAATTATAATTACGATTTCCGTATACGCCCAGAGCAAGTTCTCTCTTGTTATCGACGGCGATGGTTTATTGGGGTTTTGCACAAAGCGTCTGTGTCACAACCTTGGTCTTTCCTTTTGTATTCATGTTGCCATCTTTGGTTTGACTTCTCATCCAATGTATTATGTAAATTGTTAGCTTGTTGTCTCTTGACCTTATTGCGAAATTGCTACCTGTAAAGTCTATCAAATTTTGTCTAAGCAACAGTATGTTGCCGTGAGTGTGTATTTATGCAAATCTTTAGACTCTATTTTATATTATAGATGTTTTTTTATGCAAAAACTAATACTTATAAAAAAGTAAAAGAAAGATTTCAGTTTCTTACTATATTATGTTTCTTAACTTTAAGTTTAAAATCGAAACGCAAACTTGTTGGTTTCAATTTGATGATATAATATCAAGATAATGCATTTTCTGTTTCCAAGAATAAATTTATATCTACATCTACTTACAGAATCCACAACTATGTATTTTTATATTATGGATAATATACCTAAGCCCATAAATAAATGATGAATGATAAAAGGACAGTCTTTTAAGCGCTCATCCGTGACACTCCCACATATATTTACGTTCACTCGATAAATCATTTCGTTAATCGCTTTCATACATTCTTTTCACTTGATCATGCTATTTATATTATTTTACTATGTCTTTTGGAAATAGAACTCAAGCTAAAGAGTTTTCGTGATTATTATTTTTCATTTGCGATAAAACATAACTCAGAAGTAAAACTGTAATGGTAAGTTTATATAAATTTGTAGTAGGTACTTACAAAGTAAAAAAATTTACTTTACCCGATCCTTTATAAATTTAATACCCATCTAAAAAAAATATACTTGACCTGTAGATACATTCACCTATTTACCTCATGGCATACAATCCATTGTATTACGGCTACACTTATTACTTAGTATAATTTTATTTCAACTAGAACATCCACCATATTCTGTGTTTTACATAAGTGAAGAAACATGTTTTGGAAAGCTTTGAAGTATATGATTGTAAAGTGTACAAAATTACTCGAAACAAAGAACTAATAATAATAATAACAATACCAAAACAACTACACAACGCCATCTAGACCCAAAGAAAGCATACATTAATAGCTGCAAATAGCTCAGTGCAAATATGTGACTGCACCGTTGGTCTAGTGGTTAGTGTAACTGACTGCGACGCCGGGTGTCGTGGGTTCGATTCCCGCGGAAGGCAAAATACTTGTGTGATGAACATTTGTATTTGCCTTCAGTTTGGGTGTTTTCTATGTATTATAAAAAAGTATTTAAGTATGTATATCCGCATTCTAGAACTCATAACACAAGCTATAATATACGCTTACTTTGGGTCTAGATGGCGTTGTGCGTAGTTGTTGTGATATTATTATTATATTGTTATTATAGCTTGTAATAAGGGTTCTAGAATGCGGATAACATAATAATAATAATAATAATAATAATAATAATATTCTACCACATTCACACAACGCCATCTAGCCCCAAATTAAGCAATTATATTTGCTTGTGTTATGGGTACTAAACAACTGATATACTACTTATATACATTTTTTTTTTTTTGTAAATACATACATATTATAGATAAATTACACCCAGACACAGAACAAACAATCATGCTCATCACACAAAGATTTGTCCTGGGTGGGAATCGAACCCACGACCTCCGGCTTAGCAGTCAGGGTCACTAACCACTAGACCAACAGGCCAGTTATACTTATATACTTTATTTTTTGGAAATACATACATATTATACATAGAAACACCCAGCTCAATGCAAATAGTCATGTTCATGCACAAAATATTTGCACTGAGAAGAAATCGAACCCGCGACCTAAGCGTGGCAGTCCGTACACAGTACCACCGAACCACAGAGGTTGTCAATGCCTTGACATAGTTAAATAAAAAAAAAAAAATATAAATATAATTATATATTATTATTTGCTTTATAAGTGACCTAGCAGTCTAAACGTCATAATTCTAAAACCTTACTTACACAATGAAGTCTAGTTATTGATATCCAAACTACCTCTTGTTACACTACAAAATGACATCAAATATTGGCAGTCACAACACAATTCTTCCTTACATAACACAGTTAGTGAAACCAGTGACGACCCCTGAGGTCCCCTCTCATCGTAATTGATAAATTGAGTTGCCTCCTCTGCCTCAGTATAAGTAGTCCTATGTAATATTATTGATGAAGTTAGTGCTTGCTTTAGTTGTTAAAACAAAATTGATTGCTAGTGTTTTTGTTACAACCAGCACTTCTCGTTTGATGGTGGATTTTGGGGTTCTATGTATACTGCTTTTGAAAATTTTGGAGCATAGACTATGTTTATAATGCTTTTGAATTTTGTTCTCAATTCTATGATGCTATTATTAGCTTTCAAAGTGACAGCATGGATGCAGACCAAGTCAACCTTCATTAAATTATGTATCCACATATTTATACATAATGACATAGGTATACAAGTAGATTTAAAGTTAAAGTTACGATAATACTTTAGTATGATCTACTAGCTCCTAACCTAATTATAGAATTTATTACGATCATTTTGTACGAGTATGTTTATATGTATACATTTGGCTTATATAGTTAGACTAAGTCTTTTATATTTAACTTTAGAAATTTTGATCGCAATGACAGAATAGCTTTTAACATTTTATCGTTTTCTTATATTTATTCGGTAATCACGTAAAAACACTATCGACTTATGTGAATTAAAAGCCTGCATGCTTAATGTACCTACTGAAAACATTATATTCTAAATCTAATTTGTACGCTTCAATGCAAAACATAGTTGGACATTATTGTATTGTAACATCGTTGTATACCTGTGTTTACAAATAAACATGTTCATTTCATTTCATTTTAAAAAGACTTATTCAATTTATTTACTTTAATATTATACCATTTAGAATACAAAAATCTATACTATTTTAAAAAGCAGAAGAGTTTGTTTGTTTGTTTGAACGTGCTAATCTTTTGAATTACCAGTTGGATTTGAAAATTATTTTTGCGTATGATAGCCCAGTTCTTGGAGAAGGAAGGGCTATGTAACATCACGCTACTGGCGACGGGAGCAGATCAGTAACTAAATACTCGGGGAAAACCGTGCTGCGGCAAACTAGTAAAATATACATTCAAAAAAACCCAACTACTACATTTGCAATTGATTTTAAAAGTACTCGTTGTGGTTATTGCCCAACCAATAAAGTAAGTTTAAATCCCAACTAGCGAAGTATTCAATCATGGAATCAGTTCACCGAATGTCACATGAGAAAGCGACAGGAAAATCATTGCGACACAGGATGGACAACAGGGTCCTGTAATAAGACAGTCGTTAGTGCATCGCCAATTTGCCTGCCATTGCAATTATGGCTTTCCAGTGTAATTTTAGATGAAAGCTTTGTCCAGCAATGAACGTCTTTACAAACGCAGATATTTTAGTGCACTTGCAAATGTGGAAGTTAAGTACTGTTTCGATTATAGTGGATTAGATTTGCAAACATCGCGTAAAATAATAGCTGCCTCACGAAATTAAAAATATAACCCGGTATAAAATAATATAAATGTCTTGACTTATAAACCGAAGAAATAACATATTAATAATGTAATATAATAATTATCTCAAAAACTACACACAACGCCATTTAGACTCAAAGTAAGCATAGATATAATATTAAAGCTCGTATTATGGATTCTAGAATGTGAATAAACACGCCGTATCCCAGTAGCTTCAATCTCTAGTTCCATTATGGAACTACTGAGAATTTTTCTCCCAGTAGTTCATACTGAAATACTTCTTTTTTGTCAATACATCCATTGCTGGGTGTTTATATGTATAAACATATAAACACCCAGCTCAATGCAAATAGTCATGTTTAAGCACAATTATCTACATTTAGAATCACACTAGTATCAGATACTAATATATCTGAAACAGTAGTGTAAATTTACTATAACTTTAGTCTGTATATATGAGAATACCATCAAGTTTTCACAACTTCATTACTTCGCTCAGAGCCGAGTACAGAGTATAACATAACACCTGATCATCGAACACACTCAAATCTCAGTACAAGAAATACAGCACAAGAATTGATTAAATTTTCGCAGTAAATTCTAGAAACACAATATATGATGTACGTGAAGATGCAGATACATTCATACTAATACTATAAATGCGAAAGTAACTCTGTCTGTCTGTCTGTAATGATTTCACGGCACCGACTTTGATGAAAATAATTGGTATAGGATAGATCTTAGGGAACAAAATAGATTAGGGAAAATAGATTAGGATTAGGGAAAAAAATCTTTTATAGCGGAAAAATGGCTTGAAAGGGTTGAAAGTGGGTATAGAAAATGCGATGTAACCGACATTCACACGGGTGGGGATGCGGGTAACAGCTTATAAGATATATAATAACATGTATCGAAAAAATATTATTAATTAATAGTACAAAGTGGAAAAAAGAAAAAGATTATTATTAGAACTGTGAACTTCGATACATCTTTAACTTATGATTATGGCTAAACATAAAATGTATTATCACATAATTATTTTCCGGAACTCCTCAGAAGGTAGACAAACGTTCTGACAAAGGTGGCCGTCAACCGATGATGGATGAGGGCGGCTCACGGACGATCAAAATGGAGACACTGGGAAGGGCCTGCAGTAGACTTCTTGCCTTTGAAATGATAATAATAATAATAATGACAACTAAAATTATAATATTTCAATTCATAGAATTTTTACATACAGTCATACATAACATCACGCCTATCTTCCACTTACAGGGCAAAGATTATAGAACGCCATTTGCTGCGATCCAAACATACCTCTATTGCCTCTTCAACATTCATTATTTTTTTCATACACACGTCGGTTATGGGTGCTTGTAACTGCGCCCTTTGTAAACATATCACCTAGGTCCGCGTATTTTTGTTTAGTTTTTATGCTATATTTTTTTGTTATAGTCCAGAGTAGTCATGAATTATTTACTATACTTATGGCAATACCTTGGCTATTTCGAATCAATGTTGTATAAACAGATACAAATCATAACATTACATATTTAACTTATTTTATTTCAAACATTTAAATTAGGGTATTTTATTTAATGAAAAAAATATCAAATTTAAATTCCTACTAAGTCAAGTCGACATGGGTAGAAAAGTTCAGAAAATCTTTCAAAGTAAATTTTGCTTGATTTATTTTGGGCGTCTTAAAAATGATTATTGAAGTAACAAACGATTCTTTATTATCAACTTTTTACTTCCAAAAAGAACACTAATAGGATTATTAAAATTTGTTTATCAAATATTTTTACACAAAATTTTCCTTACACAATTTAAGATTATTACAGTAACAATTTCTATAATCCGATTAATATAATGCTTTTTATCAACATAAACGTATTCAATGAAAATATCGGCATCTTAAATCAAGGCTGTAGAGGTTGACCCTTAACGGTAATACCATCCCTCTGGTACTCCACACATGCATAACATGGAAGATGTATCCGAAGTTAACCTTTGGGATTCCATATACAGTGCCCGTTTTCTGTCTTTGACATGCTAAATTACTGACGTGCCAACAGCTACCTTACAGTGCAGAGAATTGGTGTCGTTATCCTATTAATGGATAAATGCCGAGACATCGTTACAGAGCTAACTATTTTTAAACTTGGAAGTTCCAAGTTTAAAAGTCATAACTGAAAAGTAAAAGTTCTTAAGGATACCTAATGTTATGAGCCTGCGGTTGTAAATTTGTTCGTTTATTTTTAATTTTTCTATATTTATTTCGATTGAGGATCAAATGAAATTCAGACCAATAATAGACATTTTCATATTTAGTAAATTTGTCAAATCTTAGTTTATTGATTGCTAAAGTCTTCTTTTTTGATACATTTTGGTCCAAGCTTACATTTTCACAGCATTAGTCACTTTTACTTCCATTGTACAAGTTGCAATGAATTATATTAATGTGGATATGGTATAGTTTCAAAATAATTATGCCATTTTATCAAAAAGATGAAACATACAAATACAAACGAAAAAAATACATGTTTATCATATTGCTCATTGTCAATGCTATTTTTAACTAATCCTACCCTACAAAGAGAGTTGTCAATGGCTTTGTATAGATCACGGACAATGGAGATAAGCTGTGTAGATCAACGCTTCTTCTTTTGTTTGCTAGCTACAAGTAAGGTGATACTTACTCATATTTTCTTTGCATCCATCTTGATTCGTTTTTGTATTAACAAAGGGTAAGTCTTGTCATCAGGAATGGAATAATTTATTTATTTAGGACAACCAGTTGTTGTTACATTGTTATTCACATAAGTTAATAAAATATTTTTTAACAAAAAGAAAACTGACTTCAAACTGGAAGGCAACTAAAAAGTAATAAATAAATTTTCATAGCACAAAGTAATTCATATTGTGATTTAGTTAATCAGAAATAAATAAATAAATATTTTATAATTTTGAAGTTGGTGCCAAGTAAAACAATAACTAGGTACTTATAGGTATTATCAATCTTAATTTGCTATTGTAGTAAGGTTCATATAGTATTTAAAACAATAACTAGGTACCTATAGGTATTATCAATCTTAATTTGCTATTGTAGTAAGGTTTTTATAGTATTAAGTTATTAAGTATTTACTTGGCACCAACTTCAAAATTATAAAATACTTATTTATTTATTTCTGATTAACTAAATCACAATATGAATTACTTTGTGCTATGAAAATTTATTTTTTTGAAGTCGGTTAAAAATACATTTATAAAATACTATATTGCACAACATTTAAAGGTGCCACAACATGCAAAGAAAAACGAATGATCATAATAAAATACCCGTCACTGTTCCACTGCATGGCAAAGGCTTCTTTTTATGCAGTGAAGGCAAAAGCATTGATCGCCACGCTCACTCAAGACGAATTGGTAATTTCAGACTAATTTTTGGTTTTTAGTCCAGGTTTCCTTATAATGTTTTACCGTAAATTTGGAAAATGCCACATTATACGAAGCGGGTGCCAACCACTGGGTCAATACAATTTAATCATAAATGTGAATATTTTCATGTATATTTTTGTTCGTTTCATTATTTAATTAGCGACACCAGACCAGACACCCGTTCCATTCGAACTTCAAAACAAAATTAAATTTGGTTGGCATCGCGACAATCAACGGCTATTCATGTTTAGGCTATTGTTCTCGAAAACAATAGCCGACAGGTTTTGCTAGTCAATTTGTTTGTTTCTACGGTTTATAAACATCATTAGGGTAGGCAGTTTATTTTACTTTTCAATTTAGTGAATATCATATTAAATTTTCGAGTGTCCAAAGGACTCTAAGGGGTCATTTTATTATTAAACTGATGCTGCTTAATACATATTCGTTTTATATTTACACGCTTGCTTTAATTTTGAATCGTGTAGTTATTAATTTATAGATTTGCATCATTTTTAATAGGATTTGCTAAAAGGGGTAATCGAACCGGTGGTACTTTATTGTATTTTGTTATAGCTTAATAATTCTTGAACAGTATAGTAGCTTCATGTCTTTTTTTTCTAATTTATCAATTTTACTTGTAGGTAATATAATTTATTCATGTTTCGTAGAGGCTACACACCTAACTCACATGAGACATATTAAAATATTTATAAATATTAAACAGAATTATTAATGTAATTTTAATAGAAATCACTTATTGGTTCGCGATACAACTACCAAATTAAACGTAAGTACCTATAAAAATTATAATTATGCCCAATACGTACTAAAATAAGTGTTAAATAGAAATAATTTCTCAGATGGACTTTATTTGAGATAGAAATAAAATCTAAAACACTCAACAGAACGGCTAGTGGCAAGGCGTCCAATTTAACCATTAGCACATACTAATCCTTAACTGAAATTATAGATAGGTATAATAAAGCTAGTGTCCTATCCTCTCTCTTGAGTCAACAAGTCGGGTAATCAGTGTCAGCAATTTTGTCAAGAGATAATTTAGTTCTCAAAATTTCCACCAGAAGCGCTGTTCATTTCTGAACCAAATATTTTAGTTTGTTAATTCTGAGACGAACTCACTTTAACTCACGGTAGAGCTACAGAACGCCGGGCATGTCTGTATCGGCATACCATCAGGCAAGTATCGCGGCACGTTCTCAATCGTATGGGCGGTCCAATCCATACCGTTCGAATACTGTCAGTTCGGAATATGTCTGTTATGAACTGGTGCAAGTTGAGAGTACACGAGTCAAATGTGTCAAGTATAAATAATTATTGATTTGTTTTAAGATAATAACCCCCAGTTTCTGAAAGGCTGATCAACGAAAAATTAACTAATCACCTGTTAAATCTCATTTGCAATCAACAGCATATGTTCGATTTTCGTATTTGATGTTCGCGTCGATGCGGCACTGATAGTAGTCAAATAGTTACCCATATCCTTGAACTCGTGTAGAGTTAGAGACACAGAAATTCAACGATTAATTTCTGTGTCTCTAAATTTACATGAGAGACTACGTGTTAACAAACGTTGCTGCGGTTCATCTGCTTAATACGAAAGGTATAGTGATACGCATGATATAAAGGTTTACCCGCCCCTAAATTTTTCATCACATTTAATATCTTATCCACCAAACTACAAAGAAAAACTGATATCAAATTTTAGCTTCACAGGTCAAGTAGTATTCGAGGTTTCGTATCTAGTTAAACAGCGAATAACGACGACAGTTCTGTCACAGAGTGCAATATTTAATAATGTAATGATTACTATGGCAAAATAAACCAGTCTAGTGCTAGATGTATAATCAAATGAATAATCAAGTAATCAAGTAATAAGTACTTACAAATTTTATTTCAGGAAAGTATCCCGGTAAAACAAATGACAGTACGTAAACGTGCTTCAAAATGCGCTCATAAAATAAAAAGAGCCGAGAATTTCTTTGTACATTTTATTTCTTGTTTTATTCCCCACATTTCAAGCACATGCCCCGCTGTATCCTATAACTTGCACTCATATATTGTGTGCCAACGATGCACCGTGGCTAAATCGGCGAGCATTTGTCCAAGTAACACCTCTATTTATTTTAGAAAACGCTTCTGAAGCCATGATCAAAACTGAAATGTACCTGATGTTGTAATGTAAGCCTTGCAATCTTTTTATTTATAATCAAGGTTTTGGAGATTTAAAGATTTGGAGCGCGTCTGTGTAGGTTGCTTTTATCTAAAAACTTAGGGTGTTTAATACGTACAACATTAGACTTTTTTAGACCGATTTGATGACAATTTATTTATACCTAAGAAGAAAGTCGGAGCAAAGTCACAAAGTCTTCAAACTGGGGTACGTAGCCAAGTACTTACAGATCAAATTCAGTTATAATAGGGATAAACAATAATTGAAAATCACTTTCTAAAAATACGTTAGCTAAACAAGTTTGTTAATAAAAGCTCTGTGAATTTTTGCAATATGTGTTTAAGACCACACGTCGACAAGTAATGAATAGTATCTAAGAAAAGAGCTAGCGTAAAACGTGTTGACGGCTAACCCTAAATAATACAAATGACTTAATTATGTATACACAAAATTGAATTAAATAAATGAGATTTAATAAATGAATGCAACACATAACGGTAGACACTCTAAAAGTGTTATCGGAAGATTTTTCAAAGACCGAAGATAGAGACTAATGTCCCGCAGGAGACTTTGCATACCGAACCAACATTATTCCAGCTCGTTACTATTCCACTGCAGAGAAATTTTTTTGCATACCTACTTACAACTAATAAACACAAAGTGCATTTTATGTTTATGAATTCTATAAAGTTTTTTAACTTGTGGGCAGCAGTCAAACGCACAACCTCACCACCGAGGCAGCCTACCTCTTTCAATTAACTATCATTTCAAATCGTTATATAGATCACCTATTACGGTCTTTACTATAAGTAAACAGAATTACCAATTAAAATATCTGACCTCAAAAGTCTCATTACTTAATAGATTGTTTTAGATTCTTAAGCCTTCAAAAAATATCCAAGCAAAATATCGAAAAAAATGTTTTATTTGATACAGATAGATATACGTCACCTGCTCAATAAACAAAGAAGCCCGTATAAAGTGAGGATAGCGTCATATGTCCCGACATGTCAATGCTGAAATTGTTTTACTCCCGCCTCCCTTACGTTGTTTGGTAGCGGTGAATCAAGGAAAATTGGTTTACATTTAAATATTGCCATCATTCTCCCTGATCTTCTTCACGACGTTTATAAATTTGAGATTTAGGTGCGTTTATTTTTATTTTTTTAGTAAGTTCTTTAGTATTTAGATTTAAGTAAAGATGCTGGTTTAAGGATTCAACGGAATTGTGTATGGATTGCTACGCAGTAGTCTTGAATTCTATCTCCGGTAAAGTAATATTGGGTCAGTCAATTTGGGTCAGTCAGGTAACCCAAACCCAGAATGGTCCAGAAACGTAGAAGAGATTGTCTAGTATCTTTCCGTCTATTTTATTTTATACTAGCGGCCCGCCCGGCTTCGTACGGGTCGACATATAGTACTTTTGCATGAAATTATGGAGAAGTATGTTTTTCTTATGGTAATTTTTAAAAATTTTCTTTCCTTAAGAACCATCCTCGTACTTCAAGGAATATTATAAAAAAAGAATTAGCGAAATCAATTCAACAGCTCTCAAGATTTGCGCTTAGCAACACATTCAGCGCTTCATTTTTATATTATAGATTAACAATAATTGATTTAGGATTTCTTCATAGGGCTTTGACTCTATTGACGTAACAATCTACCAGCATACTCGTAGCTTTGTAGGGCTAGTTCACGTCCGACATAAATTGGAATCTGGCGAAATTAACACTATAATAGTATATATTAAAGTAAGAATATATTGACATAGTAAATTGTTACTTTTATTAGCAGGGTCACTGTATTCCTCTAAGTCCTCGAGATGGGCGATAATGGTTGCGACGCAGTTTATCTAATATGGTCATTATCGTACACTAAAAAATATTTCTGTAAAATATTTTTTGATTCCAATAAACTTTTTTTATACGTACACTAAATGGTATGCTAGTAGTATTTGGCAATTAATGATATTTATTTAAAATTGTTGAAGCATCTTAAATAAACAGATACAAATTTGGTCATTAACTAATGCAAAATTGAAAAGTACTGTAGTAATCAAATAAAATGACAGTCATATTTAAATACAATCTCCCGACTCGAAACACAAATACAAAAGCTATTTTAACGGCCTAATACAGTTTAATAAAGAAATGGACCTATATTGAAATTCCGGAAAGAGTTCAGAAACAAATTTCAAGCAAATTGAGCTTTTGCTGAGGAAGTTCATCAAAACTGTAAAGGGTAAACTGACCGGCGAAGTTTTATTGTTACCTGACTTCACAAAAGATAAAACGTATTTCTTCCATTATCTGATTGAAGTGAATTTTAAATGTGATCGAAATGTGCCTGAATGTAAATTGGAATTCGTTTTCGGGCGACGAAATATAAAGTTAGCCAGTTTTGTTTTACCTGTTCTGGATTCGTGCATTAAAATTTCAGTTTAAACGCTAAACAAAGTCTGATATTTTCTGTGTTTCTTTTAACACATTGATCGGAAGTGACTTGACATGTGTATGAAGGTTTTTGGTCAACATTTTTCTATTTGGACTTTACAACATCGCACTTGCTTCTTTGCGAGTTGTCTTCTGAAAATGAACTAAAATATCATTTTATTAAACTTAATCCTTAAATTTGTTTTACATTATATTTGTGGCTCGTATAGTTACTAACGATGACATGTGCGTTTCTCTAATAGCAAACAAATCCAACTATTGCCATCAAAATCAAAAACAGTGAAGCTCACGTAGTATAATAATAATTAATGAAAATAAAAGTACGGAGCTATTTAGTTACTAACACCCATAAAACATAACTATCTGAACTCGTACTTCCTCGGCAATTTCATATCCAACTTTTACAACAAGCTATTAACAATATCATAAAACTAGCTACATCAAAAATAATAACGCCACTAAAACACGAAGTGGATATAAAATTCAGACTTTACAAAATAAAAACAAGTTTCACGATGAAATTTGGGAGACATGAGATACTTGGTATTGTGGAGCTGATTTGGTGTATGAAATAAAGCTGAACTCTGAAACGAGTGACGGAAAAACGCATCTTAAGTGCCTATAATTAGATACGCTTTCTTAAAACATGTATAAGGCAGCAGTTATGCCATACTTAGTCCTCATTAGCAAAGTACTGCAGCTTGATATTTTCGGGACCCATATTCTAAACAAAAATACCTCAAATAAAATTTTTAAAAAAACTTTTGAAGTATCCTAAAAAAGCGAAAGTTAAAAACAATCGTAACCGTTTTACGATTGCCAATAAAAAAATATATCAAGTGATAGGCTCAAATGTGAAAGAAACGTCGGTAATAACACCCCACGCGTCAAAATTCACGTCCACCATTTTCTATTTTTGACGTCATTCGTATACGTCACAGTCGTGTGCATGCATTTATAGGACGGGTCACACCGTCACGCGGATGCGAGTCAACTAGAGTTGGCGGAAACGGCGAGTATGAATAACAACGTGTCCTCGTAATATAAAACTTACTGAAAATATCGTATACAGAGCGTTCTGCACAGTTTTTATCTCCCTTTATTATTTTCGAGTTGAAATTTTATTATTTAGGTCACACTTTTTTCACAAGGTAGTTACTTCGTTTTCAAGTTTTTGTTATTATAAATAGGTGCATTTTAACTTCAATTTTCAATTTTATTATGGTGTGTTTCGCGGTCAATGGGACAGGCATAAACGATTTTCCAACGATGTGTTTAAATAATGTTCAGACACTGCCAGCAGCGGTGATTTCCGAAAAAAGATTGGCCATATTATCTGTTCTTCATTTTCTATAATCATCATCCAATCTAGATAAGAATGAGAAAGGAGTAAAATTTCAGTTATTAAATTGCATATTTTTATTTACGACAGGCTACGGTAAAAGATTATTACTTACTACGTTCATTACATACTGAGTAGTGTATGTACCTACATCATGACTATAATATTCTGTTCTCGTAATCTTTGTTTATTTGCTACCTACTAAAGTTTTTCGATATATTTCTTTTGTTTTTTAGTCCTAAATATTCGAAGTTCATAATTTGATCTTCATATCTAAATAATGGCCTGACTATAAACAAAATTAAATTATACCTAGGTAATTATAGCCGCTGTTTAGAACAATAAGGATAAACATAAACTAAGGAGGAGTTAGATTAATGTTTGCAATAGAGCGACTCAGCGTACTCAGTGTACTGACATGCACTTGCATTCTGTAAGATAACCTTTGTTAGGCGACGTTTGTACTATGGGATTTCATGTAAATCATTAATAAATTTTCCAGTTGCCTCCTTTCCCACTTCTTTACAGTAGGCAGTGGCATCGCAGAGTCCATGGTATTGCAGGAGCAATGCTAGGGACTCTGAGTCGTCCATGAGCGACATTTACCACTTACCATCACGCGGACTGTTTGCTCGTCTGCCACTGTCGCCAATAAAAAAAATAAGAATTGTTAATATACCTTGTTTATAATCAGCATTATAATATTTCAGTCAAAAGACGTTTTCTATCAGACTTCTTTGATCATTTATAGTTTTAGTGAGAGTTTGCTTGACTATAGTGTTTATCCATGATCGTTACCGCTTTTCAGGGCCATAGAATTGAACTGATGTACCTCAATAATAATCAAACATCCACGACATCATTTAACATTCTTCATTATTTTCGTGCTCCTTTCAAAACGCTTAAAAAGCTACAATAGTGTAGTGGGAGTTTTTATTTCTTACTAGCTGACCCGGCGAACTTCGTTCCGCCTAACAGTCGATCAACATTACTTTATTTTTCTAAAATAAAAGAATTTCTCTAAAATAAACGCAGCCTAAGTTACTCCTTATTACATCAGCTACCTGCTAATAAAAGTCCAGCCATTTCAGAGATTAGCCGGATCAAACAGACCGACAGACAGACAGACAGACAAAAACGTTATTTTGGTGTATGTACCGTATATATATTCATATACATGTAGAAAAAAACGGTTATTTCAATATTACAAACAGACTCCTAAATTTTATTATATGTATAGATTTTAATTATTAAGATATTAGTTCCCTGACTGACTGTGATACTAAGTAAGTACTTTAAAGGATCTAAATTTATTCAGGCTTCTAAAAAAGTATGCGTAGTTTAATCTTACCTAGTATTAATCCTTGTTAACAAGGCTATCTCAATAAACATTTTTAATAACATGAAACATTTTCTGTATAACCGCGTCCCAGTCCTAACGTGTTCAGATGTCACAAACACGAAACCCTATCCAGCACATGACGACTTTAATTATTTCGAGCGAATGTTCGAGAAACACTCTGATAACAGAAATCCTTGAGACTTAGGATATCAGCACACTTAGTGCTTCTTTTATTTGATTGAATTAATATCATTCATGCTATAGCCGAACAAGTCCAACTCGGTCTCAGACAACGGAATATTTTGTGTTATCTTTTTGGTAATTTCTTTTTTAAACAGAAATATTTTCATATAATTTAAATGGTGACAGTTACATACATACATTTCGACCACGAACCAGAAGATGCAGCGTGGGCAGACCTTGTAAAGACAAGGTAGATTTGTAACCTCGTGATGGTAGCAGGCAAACGATGTATGAAGTACTCACGATCGTCCAAGATCTAAAGTATCCAAGGCTGATATGACGATGATGAAATAGATGACGCGTGGTATCAGGTGTGCCCTGTAAAAGAGCATAGGAAACACATTGTGTACTAATTACATTCTTGCGGTCACCAATTAAACTGCCAAGCAATGGCAAACTCTGGCCTTTGGAAGAGGCGTATATGTTACTACCTTGCCTAAGCGTGGTTTCCCCCGCGTCTTTTCTTACTGCTCTGCTCCCGTCGCCAGTAGCGTGGTATTATTTAACCTATAACCTTTCTCGAGAACTGGACTATCATACGCAAAAAAATTTTTTATTGTTCCAGAGATTAGCGCGTTCAAACAAACAAACTCTTACGCTTTATATAATAGTATAGATATATTCTAAGGTAGTTATAGCTAGCTAACAGTTTTAAATCTATTACTGCGTAAGTATTTTTATGTTATTTGTAAAATAAACCAACAATATGAAGATCACAGTCGATATACGTCTTTATTCCGCTGAACGTGTCATGCTACGCTGCTTCTCGCATGTTCCTTGTTTAGTTGACAAAGAGATATATCATTATATACAATTTACATCCTTGTTACGGTTTAATTATAGTTTATTTTTATACTAGCAAACCCGCCACGACTTCAATTAAGAGATAGCTTTAAGTCGATAAGTGATGATAGATTGTTTGTGTTTAATAGACCAAAGAGCTCCATAAATATGCCTGCCATTATTGCAGTGCATAAGCACAGATGGGTATGCTTAAGTATATATATATGATATATATTAATATAGGCGGGCCGTATGCTTGTTTGTCACCTTAGTCGTATAAAAAAAAAGTATGTTATATGTGTTCCTTGTTAAACTATATAATATTGATGATACATACGCTTTATTTACGAAAGCCTTTACTTTTATGCCCTTCATAAAATATCAAGACATTAGTGTAATTATGTTACTTTAATCTTACAGCTTTTAGTTAATACAGATTATAACGAGTCAAAATGGACACTAATAAGAGCTATTAATTTATTTAATTATTTAAAATTCTCAAACAAACTGACTAACTGCCTCTGTGGTTCGGTGGTACTGTGTATGGACTGCCACGCAGAGGACGCGGGTTCGATTCCCGCTCAGTGCAAATATTTGTGTGCATGAACATGCCTATTTGCATTGGTCTGGGTGTTTCTATGTATAATATGTAAGAATTTACAAAAAAAAGTATTTAAGTATGTATATTCGCATTCTAGAACCCATAACACAAGCATATAATATGCTTAATTTGGGTCTAGATAGCGTTGTGAGTAGTTGTTGAAATATTAAAAATATTATTAAATCTGCCAAAAACATTTCGAGCCTGACAATTTTATGTCACGCAAAGATGAATGTGGCCACATGCCACGTAATATTCACCATTTTAGAACTCATAACACAAGCTATAAAATATGCTTACTTTGTAATCATACGGGAATTAACGCGATCATGCATTAGGTATTTACATACCTTATTTTGCTTGACGTTTCGACCAGGTTACACCGGCCGTGGTCACAAGCAGACTGGTGAGGCGATGTCACCTGGTCGAAACGTCAAGCAAAATAAGGTATGTAAATACCTAATGCATGGTCGCGTTAATTCCCGTATGATTATAAATTTATATCATGCAACGCGAAAGTTTAAAAGTAAATATGCTTACTTTGTGTCTAGATGGCGTTGTGTGTAGTTGTTGTGATATTATATTATATTGTACTAGTTTTCCGTGGCGTGGTTTCACCCGCGTCTTTGCTTACTACTCTGCTCCCATTGCCAGTAGCGTGATGTCACATATCCTGTATCCTCACTCGAGAACTGGGCTACTATACGCAGTTTGTTTGTTTGAACGCGCTACCAGTCTCTGGCACTACCAGTCGGATTAGAAGTTTTTATTTTGCGTAGCTCAGTTCTCTGAGAACTGGGCTACCATACACAAAAAAAAAATAAACAAACAAACTCTTCCACTTTTTATAATAGTAAAGATATAGATGTACACATATAATAGTAGGTACAAGATACATTATAGCTCAACCGCAGAATGTTATATAACCAACTTAACACATTATAGCACTTGACGATAATATACAAATCAAAATAATAATATATTATCTACATATAGGACAATGTTAACCCTTTAATGCGAGCGGGTCGGATTCTATTACCGCTGGGTCCCTTGAGGCCGTTGCGGCCAACCACTATTTTTGGCTGGGATAGGCTTTATTAGAACCCTTCTAATAAAGAGAATTTATTCTCAACGTTGGCATACACACATTTATATTACACGTTGATTTTTTGTTAATTTAACGGTAGAACTGTTTTGGTTCTTTTGTTTAAGATGTACTGAAGCGTATATCGCTTTTAGAATATGCATACTAGCTGCCTTATTATCAACCGTTTGTAAAGTTTTTGCGTCGTATTTAAACTCATTTGAATGCTGATTGCCGATTCGATGAATACGACAACACTTTTTATTTTCCTATCGGAAAATCGGTCTTTGTTTCGGTTAGAACTGATGTTTTTCCCTAAGAACAAAATATATGCAACCTTGAATTGGCAGGAGCCGTTTCTGCCAAAAGTATTATTTTGTACCATATATTACAGTCTTAGTCTTAGACGAAACCTCTTTAACTGTAGCTATTGTAAAAAAAAAAAAAGGTAAGTATCCCTCCGGCACACAATGACCACTTCTCAAAATGACCACATCCCATTAGGACCATATCCCAGAAAGACTACTCTACACATGTTATAGGTACAGCATTAAATTACTAATCACAGGCTATTTATTTCAATCAAATTAAAAAAAGGAGGAGTTTTCTCAATTAGACCAAATATTTTTTTTTGTGTGTTCACGGATAACTTTTGTTAACTTCAAAATTATAAAATACTTAGTTAATCATTTCTGATTAACTCAATCAAAATACGAATTACTTTGTGCTAAGTAAATTTATTTTTTACTTTTTAGTTTCCTTCCTGTTTGAAGTCGGTTTTCTTTTTGTAAAAAATATTTTATTTGGATTCTCACTAAATCCAAAAGCTTGAACCATTAAATCAAAACAAAAGTATGATTGCCTACCCTAAAGATGTAACATACTCTGTATTCAGAGAGTGGTGGGATATAAAAATTCAGTCTTCGCACGCTAACGGCAACTCCCGTACATCACATAAACTTATGTTTTATGGTGGATTCGAACGAGAAATGTAAAGTCGATCATTTGACGTCATGCTTTAGGTAATCCTTTAGTTCTGGAATTTCTTTATATAAGCGAAAATTCGGGCTCTATTACTTTATTTTAGGTTTTACGTAGCTAAGAATCAGATAACAATTTTGAGGACAAATTTCGAGTTTTAAGAAAGCATCAAATCAAGAGAGTCTACTCAATAAATCTGGTGGTGCCGAAATGTTTTAGAAAAGTTTCAAGACTGCTTCTCGGTTAAGCAAGTTTTGGTTCATAACTATTAAAACTATCCAAGACTATACGTAATTAAGACGATTATTTTTTCATAAAAAATTATATAAATTCATATGTTACGGTAGTTTAGGTTGTAAGCTTGAAGACTTGAAGGTTGTAAGATGAAGGAGCACTAAGACAAAAGGTTTAGTTATAAATAATTTATGTAGTGACGCAACTTGACGATCAATTACATTACACATTACACGATTAAAATATAGGTACAGTAAGTTGTTTCTACAAAATAAACGTTAAACCTTAGCCTCTCACAACGCCCACGCTACCTTTCACGAACTTTCACAAAGCAAACAGCTAATTTATTATTACGTTCCAGCATCGATGCACGATGTAGCAAATTCTCCTTACCTTCAACAACAGCTCTTACATAAATAAAGCAGCGATATGAAACAAATCTAATACGCTTGCTCCCCAAAGATGTTTAACGTATGTTTCGTTTTCCTTAACTGGGCGCGAAATATCCCCTGTGCTGTGTTTCAATCAACTGGAATGAATATTTTGACATTTGTCTTATATTTTTTAAGCGTAGAATTTTACCAATTTTCCTTAACGTTTGTACTTGTTTTATTAGGATTTCGCTTACAAACGCTTATAAACTATAAGGTTATAGTAACACAGAACTGTCACTATATTAGTAAGCGTAAAAGTGCAAACTATATTAAGATCATTATCATACCATAACATGACAAGTTTTTGTTTTGAGAGTGTTTTTTTACTCGCTAGCCTTTGATATAGTAAGCATCCATAGTCTACAGTCACTGTTAATGGATTATCAGACAAACCGGGTGATCCCGCGATTGATCGCTTGCTGACAATCTTCTTATCTTCTCATCGGCTTCAAAACAATGAAAAAAACAAAGAAGTTTTTATAAGCTGCACTTTAATCATACAGTTTTACTTCTACTAAAATTACCGAATCAAATCTCGTCGATGTCGTAAAGGTTTGTCAGGTGCGCAACCAGCAGCCGTAATAAAGTCACAAAGTTGCACTATGTGGACATACGGACAACTAAGTATTTACTAAAAGAAGTACCTTTTCAACTTCGCTCAGCAGCTACAGAGGATTAGTATACATCTGACACAAGCTACGTTTCTTTTTGAGAATTCTGGATCTTTGCAGCAGTTTTTGATAAAATGATGATGTAAATCTTGCAGTCTACGCCAAATCGGTTCTGGTAACTCTGTGTTGATGTGTACTTTGATACCCGAATAGATTGAAGTGATATTGGATTTTTCAGTATAGATATTTTCAGTATTAGCAAAATCTTGTGGCCACAAAGTAAACAAGTTAACTTTTTGTTACATAGGAGGGAACCTCTTTGGAAATTAAGCAAAAACCGAACGTACCGTAACGTGAGTATTATCCACCTCTGCCTACTGTTTCAGGAAAAAACGAGATATTATGTTATGAGTCTATTTACTTGCATGCTAAGTATAATATTGACTTGATTACGAATTAATTCAAATATCAAGTTTATCATGAAATTGTAATGATTCAATTTTCCTCAAAGTAAATTCTTTGAATTTGTTTCAGCAAGCGTTGCCGCCTCTTTCCTTAAATTAACTAAAGAAAGTAACCATTTACAGACGCTTTTGTGAATATTTAAATATTCTCAACGGATTTTTTGCAATTAAGTAAGACGTTGGTAGCGTTTTACAAAGAATTTTGATACGTTGTTAACTGATTTACATTTTAAATGCGTTTTGGTTTAGAATAAACTAATATACTTATCTTATGATTTGATTTGGGCGGTTCTTAATGCTTTTTCGACGCTGGGAAAATTTTATGGTTTGCCATATTGGTACTTAGCCGACATAGGACTTGCTACCTTGTGTGTATAAGATTTCAGCCACGTTTTCGGCTGAACGTAGGTCACATTTTCACTTTGACTAGTCTCGAGTTAACCTTACCTATGGGTTACCTTAATATTTACTAGGAGTGGAATTTCAATATAAGTTAATGTCAAGATACTTCAATGGATGTTGCATATTGATGGATTCTTAATTTTCATTTGTGATTATGAAATTACGTTGACGCAATGTGGATAACATGTGACACTATTTCTTAACTTTATTTTATAACAGTGTACTTTTCGAGGCACACCAATTTATTATTCACAACCGATTAAATTTTGTAACTGTACTAAAATTGTAACATTTATAGATACCGCAGAATGTGTACATCATTCGCCTCGTAACTGTATAAAACGAATATATCCAAACAATATACACAAAGAGTTACGATCCGAACTGCAAGTTTGTATCTATGTTACACCAGAACTTTGTCGTTCTGTCCGATGCATTTTCGGACCCTCAAATCACTAACACATCACACTAGCCAAACTCAACCTTATTATAAAGTAATACAAATCAAAACAACAGCAAATGGCTAAATTGTAACTTCACCGTACAATTTTAACACTGTAAATTAAACAGACAAATTTGAGTTCTATTCTATCGAGATAAGATATATAGATGCGTAACATTGTTGCATGTAGTCTCTCGTATAGTTTAAGCGGTACAAATTGCCATTCAAAACGTCATCGCGTTTTGTGGCGGAGCGTGTAACACGTATATTCTTGTGTTTTATAGTCATATCAAAATGTTTATGCCTTGTGAATGTGAAATTTGGAGTATGTGTGACTATATCATCTCTCGCAAGGCGATGGAAAATGAATGAAATATTATTAATGCAATATTATGTTTCATCGACCTTATACTATTAAGGAGACAAACAAGCAAGTTCTGTTTAATCATTTTTCTTGTAATATTAGCATTTCTATTAACCTACAATACTAAACTCTAGGTAATGATTTATCTTATTGATGGTTTCATGGGATTTTGATGCTAAAATTTGGGTGACGTTCACCAGGATTTCCTCGACATTAAATCCTAATGCGCTTACACAATATATAATATTTGTTGAAAAATTTGCCATTCTTTTGATCGCCACTTAGCCCCTTCTTGGTATTAGGTATAATTCGTCACTACGAACGTGTGAACCGACAAGATATTTATGCCTAATAAAAATGCCAAAACAAAAAAAAACTAATATTTTAATAAAAATATTTATGTCGTGTTTTATAGAATTTACGTTATTTGTCGTTGTAGAAAAATGTTTATTTAATTTTAAAAAATGTCATATTAAGTACCTATTGGTAAAGAGTAATTTTATTCTACTTAATTATTATAATTATTGATATTCATGCCACATTACATGAATTTATTGTGATGTAAACAGAGACTTTGACTTTCTACTGTACTAGGTATTCTACGAGTAACATTGAATTCTTTTAATAAAATACATTATGCTTTCTTTTTATATTTTACTAGCTCTCAGCGGTAGGGTTTCACCCGCGTCTTTGCTTACTGTTCTGCTCCCGTCGCCAGTAGCGTGATGTTACATAGCGTATAACCTTCCTCGGGAACTGGGCTGTACGCAAAAAAGAATTATTCATGTCCGACTGACAGTTCCATAGATTAGCGCGTTCAAACAAACAAACAAACTCTTCCGCTTTATATAATAGTATAGATATGTTAACATGTGGGTTATTTGCTTGATGAAATTGTAAAAATAAGTCTTCTGTAATAATATTAAGAATGTGACTGTTTTTTTGTCTCTAATAAATAAAATATAATACATGTCCATCGATTTATAGTACCATGCTTGAGCTAATTATATTATTTTTTTATTTTTAGGACATAATTTATGAATACCTGTACAAACAAGTGATATTTTTAATACGTCATTTTGGCCTGAAAACTTTCCGTTACTTATTTCTTTGGCTGGATAAAAAAACGATTATTCAAAGTTAAATAAAATATAAAGTCAATCTTTTTTTTATTTCCTTACGATATTAATAATACCTATCTAATACATTAAAATTTATGTATTTATATTTAGATTCTCGTAACCGAAATTCGCTTGCCAAAAGTTCTAAAGTAACAACAAATACGAGAAATGTAGACAGGCGATATTAGAATAAATAAAACGCAAAATAGAAGTTTACGGCTGCCATTCAAGCACAATGACAATGTTACGAACTAAAATAATATTACAGTTTATGTATAATCGATAAAATTACAAGTGCAAGCCAAGCTCGTAAAACAAACTAGAGTTAGAAGTAACATAAAATTTGTACTTTATGATACAACTACAAGGATTTTTATAGTTTTTCAGTATGATTATTGATCAATCTAGTATAATATCAGCCAGCTTACTGTCCCACTGCAGGGCAAAGGCCTCTTCTTATATAGAAAAGGCATGAGCATTATTACATACATAATAATAAATACACCACAGTACGAAGGAAGAGGAGATCGTGCAGTACGTGCGAACTAAAACCAACTGGACTCCGAGGGTTGAGAGGTTGGAGTCACGTCATAACACGAACTTTAAATCGTTCGTATTGCGGGTGCCGACACAATATCTTGAAACTTGCCTACAAGAAAAGTTTTGGCCGAAAGGTGTAGTGTATAGACGTTTTCGTGGAAGACTACACAACACCACGCAGCGTAACATGACGCCGAAATAAGTCGTGTTAATTACTTATAAGTTTTATTGTATAATATGTATGTTAGTCTGTAAGGTATTTATCTATGGGTCTATGCAACCTGAAAATAAATGTTTTATTATTATTATTATTGTTATTATATAATCACCACGCTTGCTCAAGGCGGTTTGGCAATTTCATACTTTTAAGTCCAGGTTTACTCACGATTTATTTCACCGTCAGTCAGAAATGTTTAAGATGAACTTAGAAAGTACATAATATATGATTTGAAGAATCACATTGGTACTTGCCCGGATTCGAACCCACTACCTCGTGTTTACGAATCGGGTGCCTTATCCACAAGGCCATTTCGACCTTAGTTTTTAAATCAGTGGTTAGGTATAATGGGACTTTACTAAAAGGGTAAGCAGAGATGTAATTCGGCCATATTCTGCTAACTTTGTCAGATGCTATGTGACAGTGGCACTGGTAAGATAGGTCAACTAAAACTATTACCTACTATGAGTAACAGTGATGGTTACTTTTTTATATCACCTACTCTAAAAAAAATACTCCACTCTCATGGTAGTAGATCTACGCTGGTTTCGGCTCTCATAGAAGATCGACGTACGAGTAATAGTATCCGTACTATTGCGTTTTGTTCGGTGAGTGATAGTGCCGGATCCCCAATTTCCCTTCTTTCCTTTTTCCTCACCCCCCTTAATCCTTTTAACTACCCCACTCCCTTTACGATAGGCAGCGGCTTTCACAGAGTGCCTGACAATGCAGGAGCAATGCTAGGGATTCTGAGTCGTTCATGAGCGACAGTGACAGAGACTGCTACTGTTAGCAATAAAAAAAACTATCTGAGTGTACGCAGTTAGTGGTATCTCAGAATGGTAATCACCATCTGAAAAGCCAAAGCATTAGATAGGTATTTTATCCAGGCTTGATTGATCTTGATTATTTTAGTCTAGGCTGTATTGTAGCTGTATACTGAAAATAAAAAATTTGATTAGCTTTAAATTTCTAAATTTTTTAAAGTGAAGAACTTGTTGCTGTTACGAGAGAACCATTATACAGCTACAATACAGCCTAGACTAAAATTACTAAATCTTGTCTTTCATCCTTAAAACAGTGTAAGTTATTAGGGTCTTTCGTAGCTCCTTATATGACTTTGTACTGCTAGATAAATATTGTGAACTGCTTTGAAGGGCTACATTTATCTTAATACGATAAAATTCCACAACCAAAATTGAATAAAAATGTTTCTTTTTCACTAACATAAACATAGATACAGGTCGTTCCTCTTTCACAATATGCATTCTACTTATTACAATAAAATTTCATAACAAAAATTGACTAAAATATTTTTCACTTATTAAACATCGAAACTCGTAACACAATAAACCATAAAAAAAGAAAAAAAAAAGATCAATAATAGTACAAAATTAACCAACTGCAGTTTTAAAATTTAACCCTACTAGCCAAACGATGTAGACTAGGAAAATACATATTCTCTAGATACAAAGACCGTCTGCTCGAAAGAATAAAATGCCCACAGTGTTTTAGACCCGGCTTAAGGCGAAGGCGGTACCAATTTATTTAGTTTTAAATAAGGTGCCACGAAACTTTTTCGTGAGCTGTAGTTTGTTTTGTTTGGTTAAATTTAATAAACCATTGCTTCTTTTCTTTCGACAACATTTCACAAACGCATAATGATTATAGCTGTAGTAAAAATTAATTGTGAGCTTTTTCTCAACATTCCGATAAAAACGAGATTTCATAGAGGTTTTAGTGTATCATCAGACTTGCACGCAACTTAGATGAAGTTGTATATAAAATTTACTTGATTATATGCATATGATTATATAAATAAAACGAAGAATTAAAATAAGGACACAATAATCTTAACACCAACGTAACCAATATTTGAGTTTTTAGACAACAAAGTCGTAAATAAATGTATATTTGGGTTATAAATAATTCCAGGAGTAATTTTTTAACTTAAACTTTTGGAATTTATTTACTCTATCTTCTGCGCCTGCGAAGCCTTGGTAGCTACTTACAATATACGACATAATAAGTATATCTGGAGGCATCTCATCGTTAGACAAATAATAATCGATAGAGGTTAAGTAACATTACACCTAATATCTTCTGAAGCCTTATTGAACCTTCACCCTCAGTTGGGAACAAGGTCAAGAAGTGAAAATAATTTGATATTGAACGTAATATTATTATGAGTTGAAACTTGACCTTAAGTTAACCCATACAAGATTCCCGGGGTACATTCGTACCTCCAATCAAAATAATAGCACCACCTAAAGATCCGTCCAGCCAGCCATTCCATTCGGTTCCGTTCATTTCATTCGTTCAATCGGTCCCATTCGCCGGATAATTTGAAACGCTGACTCGTGCACTTGTTTGTTTTCTATTCAATCTATTTATGGAATTTTGTACGTTCACTGATTGTGCAAAATGAACTTTTATTGGGATATATCTTTTAATTTATTATTTTACTAGTGACGCGTTCTGGATTCGCACGTGGATTTCGTATTTACGTCATGGTATTTTTTTAAATTTACTAAAATATGCATTTATTTTAAGCACCGCTTAAATAGGCATTATGACAGACTTACCTCTAGAAATAATCTTAACGACAGTGAAACTTGTATCAAAATTGGATGGCTCAGAAGAGTTTAGCAGAAGAACAGACAGAATAGAAATCAGCGACTTTGCTTTCTCAGAGACTAGGGATCCGCCCTCGTTTTGCTTCGGTATCAAAAGTTACATTCAGTCTCACAACAAACTCCTACGGGAAAAATATCATAGCAATAGTGACGTATTGCATTATTTAGATTTACGAAGGCGCTTAAAATATTTAAATTCTAAAAGTGACTATCATAGTCATAATAGCCTATGTTATCCGCTAAATTTATTGATTTCTAATGGTGAAACAATTGTTCAAATAAGTAACGTAGATTTTTAAGTAAATCTTTGCAAACAAATGAACACACAAAAATCAAATCTTTTTCTTTATAATATGTATTAGTTCAGATGTTTCTTTGGTGATTTAAATAGTACTTACTTGAATAAAGGTCCGAGAGGCTTAAGATCCCTCTGCTGTATGTCTATGAGTCCTGTGACCAAGGTCTAATGAGGGGTCGGCCCCTCATTATTGAACGTTGGTCACAGAGCGTTGGTCACGAGTGTTTTTGCTTTAATACACCTATTATGTTTTGCAAAGTGCTAGCTTATTTAACAAATTAATTAGTAGTCTTTTTGTTATTTCCGTATAAACACTTAATTTTTTTAAGAAAATAAGATGTTTTTACTTAATTCTGTTTTTAGTAAAAATTTTCTTTTGGCTTATATGTTTTATTTGGGCAAGCACTAAGCCTGAAGACATAGACCTCTCACAAAGGACCTATGCGCTCTGTGGTTCGGTGGTACTGTGTACAGACTGACACGCAGAGGTTGCGGGTTCGATTTCCGCTCAGTGTGAGCATGTCTATTTGCCTGGGTGTTTCTATGTATAATATGTATGTAGGTATTTACAAAAAAAAGTATTTAAGTATGTCATCCGCATTCTAGAATCCATAACACAAGCTATAATATATGCTTACCTTGCGTCTAGATGGCGTTGTGTGTAGTTGTTGGAATATATTATATAACCATACCTGGCAGGCAAAATGAAAAAAGTTTGGTGACATTCGGTACGCAGCAAATGAACTGGAGGCATAATCCTTTAATAGTCTTTTACAGTATACTTAAAAATAAATGGTATTTGACCAAAAATCACACTACAATACATGCGTACTAACAAATTCAAATTAAATTCAAAATCCAATGCCCGTAATGTTTGAATACAATTTCAGAGAATAAACAAATAAATTACATTGACGTTTAGCTGCTAAATATTATCAAAATGTCATTACCGTTCACAACGTAATTATACAGGGTTTATCTGACGTAGGCTGATACAACGATAATTAGATTGTTCAGTTATATACAAATACTTATTACAGCGTAGTATATATATAACATAGTCTAGTAATGTTAGTATTGTAGGTTGGTACTATAGTCTCAATCAATCTAATCAAGAAAGTAAGTACCTACGATTGATAAGAACTTTAGATTCTGTAGGTATACTTAATTGCTAGCAATCAAATTTTTCAAAGACTAGTTAATTTTAAAATTTATATTGGACATTAATGACTAGAAAAATCATAGTAAATAAATCTGGAATATAGTATATAAATCAGAAAAAGCACCTTGCTTTTTTTACCTTAATAATCTAAAAAGAAAACTCATATCTATATCCATACTATTTAAAGCGGGCGAGTTTGTTTGTTCGTTTGTACGCGCTAATCTCTGGAACTACCAGTCGGATTGGTTTAATTATTTTTTTGTATAATAGCTCAGTTTTCTAGTAAGGTTATAAGTTATGCAACATCACGCTACTAGTAACGGAGTAGAGCAGTAAGCAAAGATGCGGGTGAAACCTCACCGCGGAAAGCAAGCTCAGAATAAATACGCGTAGGTATTAGAGGCTGTTTACCGCGTGGTCCTCGTTTTAGAAAATGAAATCAGGCCTCTAAGTGATTTATAGATGGTTAGGTGTACAATAGGTATACCAAGCAACGGGCAGCAATGTTACTTGTGTAGTAAATCACCAAACAGTCTGACAAAGTGTAGTCTAACTATGGCAAAATCCTACCTTCTAGACAAGTTTATATACAGCAATGTCGTTTTTATGCTGATAGAAATAACTACGCGATTATAATGACCAAATCAGAAATATTTTTGTTAGCACAATAATTTTAGAGCGACGAAAAATTATAATCTCGTTAAAACATTTTCAGTGTAAAATTAAAGCCGAAGTATAATGTCTAAAGACGTGAAAATTTGTGGATTAATGTCATGTCAGGCATGAAATTGTGTGATGAAAACAGATCTGATTACTGAGGATTATAGATAAATAATAATAATAATAATAATTTATTTAGAAACCATAGATACATATAAAATAACAAATACAGAGTCTTAAATTAGGTAAACGTAATCTAAACAGCATTTGTGCCTGAACTAGGTAATTCTGTGTTTTAGGCAAAATGAGATAAGCAGATGAGACAAAAATGTGAGAGAAATATGTTCAATGCTTTTTTTGGTTTCACACACTTGCTGTAGTCGCTTTTATTATACTTTAGGCTCAGCGCAGACAGAGAGAGGCGGAGCGGAAAGGATTTTATTGAGGCAATCTAAAATCAACTTTAAAATTATTGAATTATAGTGCATATATGCTTGAACCTAACAATAAATGCTCGCGCATCCTCAAAAATACGCGAGAATATATATTATGCATTTTAATTGAATAATTTTTAAGTTGACTTTCGTGTGCTGTAGGTCCGAAGTCACAGTGAATGTATTAGGAAGTACCTACATTTTTTGTACTGTTTTGCATTGTTCATACGCATCATACATTTTTTCATACTGGTAGTGACAGGGATGGTGACATCAGTCAACTGTGTTCATGGTTCACATCAAATTGCTGGCCACAAAGTAAAAGTAGTGGTGGCTGTGGTTATGTAGCGCTGTTTATGAAAAACGATGTAGAGATCCCGGGATCAATCTCCGGATCGATTATGCTGTCGACAAAATTCAACTGGTAAATGTAAAGGCTCTACATTTGCATAGGAAGAAACGTAGCTAAAGTAACGCGGATATTATACAATTCTGCCTACCTCTTTGTGATAAAAAGCGTAATGCTATGTTAAATATTGACTGACCGGTCGTGGTCGTGGGTTCGATTCCCACCCAGGACAAATCTTTGTGTGATGAGCATGATTGTTTGTTCTGTGTCTGGGTGTAATTTATCTATAATATGTATGTATTTACAAAAAAAAATGTATGTAAGTAGTAGATATATCAGTTGTTTAGTACCCATAACACAAGCAAATATAATTGCTTAATTTGGGGCTAGATGGCGTTGTGTGAATGTGGTAGAATATTATTATTATTATTATTATTATTAAATTACAAAATACTAGCTTTGTAAAATATGATTTGTTGTATATCTCGGGAACCAGATTTTCGAAATAAAAAGTAGCCTATGGTCCGTCTCCGGCACCGAATCTATCTAAATACCAATTTTCATCGAAATCGGTTTAGCCGTTTCGACGCTGAATGGTAACAAACACACAACACACACACACACACACACACACACACACACACACACACATACAAAATTTCGCATTTATAATATTAATAGGATAAAAGCTACTTTCATATACTACGAACGCTATTAATACACATAGAACTCAATACTAGGTATCTATTTATTAAACAGTAACTATCGACAATATAATACATGATACATATGAAACGAAGCTTCATCAGAAAGATAGCACCCACATTACGAACATGGATTCAAACGCAGGGCTGGTACTTACTTATCTAAAATATTTGGGTAAACTACTGTATTAAACACTCAGAAAATAAGGTTAGTTGGTTATTGCTACTGGCCACTCTATGGAGAAAACTACAAACGATATTATGGATTGGACTGCTCAAAAATTAAAAAATACTCACTAATCTATTACTAAAGTGAAGTTACTGAATGTACTTGAATCTTGTGGCTAATATATGTAAATACCGTACCACTCCCTCCAGGTATCGTGGGTTCAATTCCTATCTTAGTGAAATATTTAGAAGATCCACAAATATTACAGTACACATTGTTTTCATTAACAATCAAACCCCATATCAATTTCAGCTATACAAAAATGTTCTTAAAATAATTATATCCAAATTAAACGTATCTATTAATCGTACATTACACAAAGCGGGCTCCGACACCCCTAACAAAGGGTTATAAATACAAGTATTTAAATTCACCCGTTTATTTCAACGTTCATCCCGATGTACAAAGAGCTTCATTATTCAACCTGTGAATGAATAACTTTCGCTCAACGAACGAAATGAAAGAATGATAACAATGTTTATCGATGTACAATTACGAAACAATCAAACAATGACATCTCATGACACTTTTTATTTTGAACTACTGTTTTATTTTATGTCGGCGAGAAAACTGAATGGTAACCACTGCTTACAATCAAAGTGACGATGCTTGAGGGTGGACTATGTCCAGCAGTGGACGTCTTTTGGAGAAAAAAAAACAGAGGAGAGAACCTCTTACAATACCCAGCGGAAGAGTTCTCCTTTTCTTTCTGTAACGATGATGTTAGGATACATACAAAATAATAATAGGAACATTTTATTCAGTCAACACACCTACGGGTTCCTATAAAACCATTGAAATCCTTAAAAAGGAGAGAATCTTCACATTATAATGCCACCTCGTTACCCAACGCTACGCTAATTCCCCAGTTGCCTTAGGTAACTATGTCATTTTCCAAGTTTCATAACGTCCACAAGATGACACACTAACCCGTTTCTACTAATTGGAGGACAATCTAATGCCTATGGGACAATGGTAACCTATTTATTTTAATTGACTTTTACTCTTCAAGGATATCTGTTGCCGCTGAAAGGCAGTCCTATTCTATATTAATGAACCCTTTGTTGATTTGTGTGGTATATCTGACCTCTTTTTGTTATGTTCTACTAAGCAGTTGCTGTTTACATAGATACTTTTGTGACTAGTAAACTTTTTATGTTATGTAAATATTAGGTCAAACAAAAAGTCGTAACATTGCCCCAGTGGTGAAGGCTACCGCTTCGTTAACACGAAGTCAGGGGTTCGAATCCGGGCAAGTACCAATGTGATTCAAATCTTATGTACTTAGTTACTTTCTAAGTTGATCTGGACATTACTGACTGACGGTGAAGCAAAACATTGTAAGTAAACCTGGACTTCTGAGGAAGTCTGAAATCGCCAATCCGCCTTGAGCAAGCGTGGCGATCAATGCTCATACCTTCTCAGTATGAAAGAGGCCTTTCCCCACAGTGGCATAGATATGATGAAATATTAGGCAAGTATAAGTTGTTTCCCTAGTAGCATTTTATGTTGGCATCCATTGGCCAACAGTGGGCAATACGTTGGGATATAGTTGTTAGATTGCCTACATAAAACTAACATATGCCCAATGCAGTAAAATATTATGATTACGCCGAACCGTTTACCTACGTTGGGTCAATGCTACTACTACCTACCGTCAGTTAAAAACTGTTGGCATTTCTGCAGTGTATTATCGTAGGCCCTGTTAGATATCATTTAACATTGGCCCAATGCAATAAAATATTATCCTTACGCCCAAGCAATTACCAAAGTTGGGCCAATGCAAGTGTTTAGACAATTTAGATTTTAATTCGAAGATGCGCGCGCGTCGCGGCCACTTTGTTCATTTTGTTGTGTGCTTTGCTTTGGAACGCATTGCATTGGCAGTGCTCGTGCTTTGTGCTAGAAGTTAAAGTGAATACCTAAGTATGTTTAAAGTGGTAGAATTTGAAGACGACAGTGTAGGCATCATCCGCAAAGAATGGTTGACTCCACGAAAAAGGCAATGTCTGTGGCAACCTCACAAAATCATTTCCGAATTTAAAAAGTGCTTATTGACCCAAGCAGTGCCAGATGAAAATTGGCCGGTGTATTCAATTCGGCGTACTTTTTACGAAACAGGTAAGCATAGACTTATTATACTTACTAGGTATACAGATATTTTTAAATTTGCCTACTTGGACTTAACCTTAAACTGGTGGGCGCTATTTTAAAACCATTCCAAAAACTAATAAACTTTATGTCGTTGGATTATGGTTACCGTTCGCGTAAATTGACGTAGTATTTTACAAATGTACTCTACTCTTGGTAGGGCCCTTTCGCGCCGAAACCGGAACGGTTGAGCGGCCGCGCAAGCAATAAATGGCGGGCTTGAACACAGAGTACATTTTACATACTGGGCTTGAACGCGCCTCTTCATAACGTGTTCACTTGAATAGCTTAAACATATTATGTCGAATTTCAAAAAGCCGGTAGTTCAACAAAATCGTGAATCAGCTCTGAGCTCCCACCAGAAGTTCCTATGTCGAGCGCCCGCCAGGCCAGGGTAGGTAATTATTTTTGGGTAGAAGTGTAACATTGTTCCGTAAGTTTAAAGTTGTATCATATTTTAATCACATTTCTCAGCACTTACGAGTCATAAAAAATTGCCGCTATAGGTAAGCGTTTCAATTTCAACATTAACAACCTTTTTTAATGTGGCGGCTTTGACAACCTAAGCGGCTTAAAAATTTAGATTTTTGTATTGTTGTGGTGGAGGCTGTTGTGTCGTACCTGGTCTACTCCACTTTTCAATAGGTACCTAGCCAAAGTTTTGCAGAGCTGATTTGTACTCTATAAGTATCAAAATGGTGGGTAATTTAAGCAGATTCATTGCTCCAATATCATAATAATAAAATATTATTTTACAGATGACATATCTAAAGCCAGACAAAAATGTAAAAAGGCTTAAAGTGAATCTGTATTGGCTTCCACTGATGTAGAAGTCGAAGCAGGAAAAAGGAAGAGGAAAGTTTGTTCTTTTCGAATTGACAGTGATGATCATGATGACAGTGATGAATTGATGATGAATGTCAAATCAAATATCCAATACCACCAAAAATAATTTTGCCACCAGTATGTACAACCAGTTCATCACCAAGGCTTCTACAAGATTTTTTTATTGGTAAGTAACAAATAATCTTAATAGGTTATATCACCCCGATGCAATAAGAGTACAGTTCAATATACTTTATTGCACACAAAGTCTTCAACTTTAGAGTAAGACAGAGTTGTGGCTGGCTAGTTTTTTACACTTTAACTATAGGTAGGTATATGTGTCCAGTGAGATTTTTTATAATTATCACTACCTACAATAATAGTGCCTACTTTACAGATTCTCCAATATCTTCACCTATCCCAACTCCAACTAATGAGGAAACCACACCAACAACATGCGGTCAAAACTTACACAAAAGCCGGTCTTAGAAAAAAATAATTCTTCTTTAGGTAAATATAAGAAAATAAAGTTAATTTTTGCATTTACATAGGGTTTCTTGTCCTATAGTTTAAAATGAAAACATTATTGTTTTTAATGGTCTAGCAAAACTTTTAAAATAATGTGATGACTATGGATGGATACTATACTATATATATTTTATTTATATGACTTTGGAATCTTCTTTACAAGAAATTATAATTTTATTATTATTCTAGATGTCATTGCCGAATGTCTAGAATATATGAAAAGCGAAATTGAGGAACTGAAGCAAACTCAAAATGATATTTTATTGAGAATATCATCCAATACTTCAACTGCTCTAGCCACTTTACTGGTAGAGATAGACATGCCATTGAAATCACTCGACGATCTTGAAAACATAAAAAATTGGCTTGAAGAAGAAGAACACAATGAACAATTGGTCAGTCTATTAATATTCTAATAGAAATATACATATAAAATAACAATCAAGACCACTCGACGATGCATAATTGCATAATATAAATAAGTGGTTAATACTCATCATCCTAGCCCATGTATGTCACGCTGCAGGGCACAGGCCTCCTCTAAGTGTGAGGGAACTTGGCCTACTACACCATGCTGGCCAGATGTGTTTTATTTCGAGTTTTCCTTCTCTCGGCTAAAACAAGCAGACAATGACATTGTCTGCTTGTTTTATTCCCTTAGTCGCCTGTTATGACACCCTTGGGATAAAATGGACTGGTGAATTGTATTCTTAATCTGTCTCAACACAGACAAGTAGTTAATACTATTATTATATAGTATCATACATACATTGTTTTGCTTTTATTGTTTGTTTATTTTATGAGTTGTTTGTTTATGTGCTTTTTGTTGCAGATAAATAATTTAAGCTATATTGGTGGCAAATGGACTGGAACAATTACCAGAAGAATTCTTGAACGCATTTTCACAAACTCTTTAGCAATACTATGTAACTGGACTGGAAAGAATAATAAGTTTAGTTTGAAAAATCTAGAATTGATTAAAGTTATCATTGGTGTGTATTTAGTAATAGTAGTATATAATAACAAAATGACAATAAGTCAGTCATAAAAACAATAAATTATTGTCATTTTGTAATTTTTAAACAGTTTTTACACATATTAGACACCTATAATTTATTATTATGATAGGTATCTAATATGATGTCATTTAAATAAAATGAAACTAATTTTAATTCAATAAAACAGGTTTATTTTAATATTATTTTTTATTTCTTATTAAGTAAATTTGTCCCACAGCTGAGATACTGGAATACTACATGAAACTAAACCCCAACTGTTTGCCAACAGTAGGGTAATTGTCAATATGGTGTAAGAAGGCCCCATATTGCAAAACAACCAATGGCCCTCAGTAAAACGCTAACTGTTTGCCAACTGTAGGGTAACTGTCAATATTGTGTAAGAAGGCCCCACAATGCAAAACAACCAATGGCCCTCAGTAGCAAATTCTACAATGGCCCTATGTTGTAGGCCCTACCTCTATAAGATGGCCAATTCTAACTGTTGGCCAACTAACGACGTGCACGAGGCCCAATCAAATGCCAACAATAAATGCTATTAGGGTTTTATGTGAAGTATAAAATGTCCGCAATAAGGGCTTGGTTTTTTGTTTTAAGTGATCTTTTGCCATTATTACGAAAAAAAACTTAATACTTATTATCTACTCTCATGTCACCTATATTAATAAACTATCATTTTCAATCACTTAACTATTTTAAGCTAAAATTTCAAACAGCATAAATGCGAAACGATGCCTACAAAAAAAAACATGTTAATCAACTTGCAGAAGTCAGAGAGAGCTCAGCAAATAAATCTAAAAGAACTACAATTTTCAAGCACTTTTCAATTGATTTAGAACTTCTATAAAGAAATATGTCAAGAAAAATGTATCATGAAAGAACACTTCATTTTCTTCGCAATAAAATTCAATTGTTTAGAAAGGAGGCTGCTAGGCGTTGAACTGCACAATAGATATCTCGGTGAATGCATTCTAATGAAATAAAGAAACGTTTTGTCCCGCACTGCATTGACTTCGAGACCTAAATACTGCTGAATGGAACCCGCTCCCCTTTTGAAAAACTATGTATAGGTACCTACTAACGTATTTGTAGTATCCCAGATTTTGCAGTGTGTTAGCTTAGAGCCTTTTGTGATTGTGCAGATAGAAATCAGTTTGAAGTTATGCAATTTCATTAGAAAAAGATTCTCAGAGTAAAAAATTACTAATGACGTAATTTTGTCATTTTTTTCGATAAGATTTTCGATACGTAAGAAAAGAGTAATCTAATGACTAGATACTTACTTAAATATGTAGGTAAAAACATGGGTTTGGTTGATGATACAAATCTCTTAATGTAGGTAACTAACCAAATACCATAAAGTCAATTATGAGAGTAAAGTTCACAGAGCAAAACTTCGCATATTATGCTAGAATCCGAGCACAGTTTTATTAATTAAGACACCTTTTAACGTTTCTTATTTTTTTCATTCTATGAACATTCTCCTGACATTATCAAACACAACAAAAAAATAATTAACGAAATCGTTCTATCCGCTTACGCGTGATTCCGTGATCAAGAGAAAAAGAGATTAATAATAATAATAATAATATAATAATATTCTACCACATTCACACAACGCCATCTAGCCCCAAATTAAGCAATTATATTTGCTTGTGTTATGGGTACTAAACAACTGATATACTACTTATATAATTTTTTTTTTGTAAATACATACATATTATAGATAAATTACACCCAGACACAGAACAAACATTCATGCTCATCACACAAAGATTTGTCCTGGGTGGGAATCGATCCCACGACCTCCGGCTTAGCAGTCAGGGTCACTAACCACTAGACCAACAGGCCAGTCGATTAACTTTTATGTAAATAGAATAATATATAATAAAATAATATAATTAATTTAATATTCTGATTAGAAGTATAGCCAAGATATTAATAAAATAAATATCTATTCGTTTATTTACCTCGGCACTACTACTTATTTTTATTTATTTTTTTATTTATTTATTTAGTTATATAAATAAATTTAAGAGTAAGCTAACTCAAGCAACTACGTAATTATGATGATAGGTTGATAGAATTTATATTTTATATTTTGATTTTATAATTCTAAGTATTTACTATTTCTTAACTTTTTTTTTTATTAATATAATATTAATTTGATACTTACCTACTATAACTAGTTGGATAATTGATATTAGTGTTACTTAGTTTTTTTTTTTACTTTTTCGTTTAACCCTTAACTTCCTGCCACCTATATTGATTACATACCTACCTGCCCGCGGTCACGGTGACTCCTATCTAAAAACCGATGTTTTTTTATATAATGCGGGTTGATACAGTAAAAATAAATGAATAAAACTCGTGTTTAGGAATCAAATTATATTATTAAAATAAAACAAAAACTAAAACATAATATTTTCTTCTTTGAAATCACATTAATTTAAAGGAAGACATATTTTGATAAATTTAAACAATCATTTACAGATAATGAGAACAATTCAAATAGGAACTAAAAATTTCGGAAACCTACACTTTATTCCTAAAATCTAAACATGTGTAATTCAAATAAACTTATAAAAAAATAACAATAATATCTTTTTCTTAAAAATTACTAGGGGTAAAAGTTCACAATTTTAGCACATTTTTTGGTATACTATGCAGATAGGTTTCTTGCACTTAAAGCATAGGTGAAATGTTTTACGTTTTTTTCTTTTGGTTGGATCACAGGTTGAACATGTTTTGCGTTTTTCCAGTTTGTCTGCACCTGAACTGCTTGGTATTTCATCCTCAATTCTCAAAATGCGGCGTATAGAACATTTTATATCCCAAGGAGTGTGCTCATAACTTTCTCACCGTCGCATGTACGGTGTTCTTAATTCTTCGGCTAGCCGTTTCATAAACTTGAATCTAGATGAGACATCCATGCAATCGTCAGACTCACAGTCTTCCATAGGTACAGAATCTTCCGTACTAATAGAGTCCACATCGCTGCAATCTTCGTCGATGATCTCCTCCACATCCGACATTTCTTCCTCCAACCGTATTGCGATATTTTCGTCGTTTGGATTCATATTTACACCAAAACAATGAAATGAAACATAATACAAAATAATAACGTAACCACCTACGCGCGGTCACCATGACCGCTAACGACTTTTTTTTACTCACACAATCAAAACGCGCGCACGTGGAGCCTTGCCGAACGCTTGCGCGACAGTAATCAAAGCATAGCAAAGGTACATCGACGCACGCCAACGCTCGATGTCGGTTTTCGGAAAAATTCAAATTCAAATACTCGCTGGAGTCACGGTGACCGCGGGCAGGTACTTAAGGGTAAGTACTTTGTGTGTTCTTATGTATTGTTAAACAGTTTTTTCTGAGTTACCATGTTTCACGTTTATTTACAATGAATGTTGTGTACATCTCTAATTGGTACCTATGCATATAAGGATGTAATACAGAAAATGCTATATAAAAAAGCAAATGTATGTATATTGTTGATGTGCCTTATTAAATAAATAAATAAATAGTTGTATTATGGTTGTAAAATATAAGTAGGTAAGTATCTACTTGTAGGAACATGAATTTCCATTCCTTTTAAATCTCTAGCCCGACTGAAAGGGCACTCCGCAGCGTACTAGAAAGAGTAGAAAGTATAACGCATAATTTGTTTTGAAATGGCTCTGCTCTAATGTGACTAGTGACTAATGAGAAGAACATTACAATTTTGCGCAATATTTTAGATTATTTCAACAAATTGTAAGAAATACGTTTGGTATCCGCTACATTTTACAAATTTTCTGTGTAAGATAAAAAAATAGGTTTTTTCTACTAGCTACTAATAACTTGTATTCTTTTAGTAAAATTAAATACCTAATTAAATAAAAGCAACTATAACCTTTACGCAGTAACGAAACGCGAACGATGACTGATTTTGCCAATACGCCAAACGTCATTGTCATTGTCAAAAATTGTTTTCGTATTTTGCATTGTGTAATTATTGCGATTAATTTGTAAACTACCTATTTTACAGTAAAGCTTTATTTCAGTTCCTTGTTGTTGATTGTGATTTGTGAGTTCATTCTTTAGAAGAGAGCTTAGCATTGTTAGATTATAAATTCTGTTTTTGACAGTGCAGTTAGTGATTTTATTGTTATTAAATCTGTATATTTATTAGTTAACATGTCGAATACGGAATACGTTACCACTCTAAAGATTTTAGTAATTGGAGAAAGCGGTGTGGGGAAATCTAGGTAAGAAAACTATTAAATATGAACCTAACCTCAAAATAATTTTATAATCTGTAGAAAGATTGAGTCATGTTTAATAAACGCTGTCGAAATAACACAGCTATTGCATCGAATGAAGCGTAAAATGGTTCTAATTAGATTTAAAACAAAGATACGTCACTTCCAATATTTCTTTACCTTGGCTAGTTAATTACTTTTTACGAGGATTTAGTATCAGTCAAGATATTGCTTTGTTAATCTGGCTATATTATCATGTTGATTTAAAAAATGGTAGAAAACAATGAAAATTATCTGAAGAAGTCATGTTATAGGATTTGTATTGTATTTATTAGGAAAGATTCACTTTTAACACATTGTGTGCTAGTAGCACATGGGGTATTTTGGTATAGGAGTAGTTTGAGATACAGACCCACACCTAGCTTTCGAGGATAGGACCAATCCCATCCTCGTCCTATGCTATATAACAATCTATACTATTATATAAAGTGCAAGAGTTTGTTTGTTTGAACGCACTCCTCTCTGTAACTACTTGGATTTGAAAAATTTGCATATGGTAGCCCAGTTCTCGAGGAAGGTTATAGGCTATGTAGCATCACGTTACTGGCGCCGGGAGCAAAGCAGTAAGAAATGACACGGATGAAACCACGCCACTAAAACTAGTTATATTATACTTACTTACTTATTTGTATAATAACAACCATACCAAAGTATGTTTGTTTACTTACCTGTTCATCTTCTTTGTCCATGCTTAATCAATTATGCATTAGCATATTTTAATATTCTTAATGTGCGGTGTGAGAATATATCATAATTTTTTTATTTGCATTTACATTTTGTTGTATATTTTATGAATGAAAATATATATTTTTTTATTTAAGTTGCTACAATCTGTGACGATGAGATGGGTATTATTTTTTTTGGTGTGCCTGGTTCTAGGTACAAAATTTAATATTCTTACATAACTGTTTAATTAATAGTAAAATTGCAACTTTGTTACTTACTTCAAGGAAAATGCCTAGTTCATTAGTAAATTATTCATATTAACTATTGGCTTTTGTTTTTTATACCTTCTTATATGCTCTCTTTGTTTTAGTATAATACTAGCGTTTACAACTGGGGACTACAATGCTTCGTTCCCCGCCACCATAGGAGTAGACTACAAATGCAAAGTTATGGATGTTAACGGTATGAAAGTCAAGCTTGGGATTTGGGACACTGCTGGACAAGAACGATACAGGACACTGACATCTAGTTTTTACAGGTATTTATAAATTTATAATTATTAATTATATTGCTACCATATTTATCAGGTGGTCGGTCCACCTTGTGAGGGGTTTTCTACGGGTCTGTGGTCGCTGCTTCAGAACTCTCGTCTCGAATTAATTACTTCTGCCAGCAATGTGTCCTGTCCTATTGACATATCAGTAAAGTAACTCTGCACTACTATACTATTATTTAAGTCGGAAGAGTTTGCTTGCTTGAAGGCGCTAATCTTTGGAACTACCAGTCGTATTTGAAAATTCTTTTTGCGGGAACAGAGCAGTAAGCAAACGGGTGAGACCGTTCCGCTGAAAGCTAGTACCTATTATATAAACGACTTTCGTTCTCTTACTAATTCTCTTGTTTTCTATATGATATCCCAGGGCTACCATAGGACTAACATAGCTAGCCATGTGCCCCGAAGTACCTCCATCGTCCTCTCCCACACAGTTCTGGGATATCTCGCATTTACTTAAGACGTTTTCCTTATTGCAACACTCACTATTCACAATTGATGTAATGTTGCCCTTGAAAAAAACATTACAAATGACGAATAACATCTTTTCCTTATCTAAACAGATATGGCGGCGTCATTAATAGTGATCTATGACAAATACTTTTTAACGTGGCAGAATACACGTTATCGATTACATTATTGACATCATTCATTATCATTTCTATCAAAAAAAGATCATTGGACATAGTATGCTTCTTTTTTGCTAGGTATGCTTTCCTTCCTCTGGTCAAAAGCCGTACTGGTCCGTTGGTTGTGCATGCCTGGATATACATAGGACATAGGACAGACGGAAATAGGCTCTTTTTCATCCCAATGTCGGTCTGGTTCCCGACGGAGACAAAACACATTTTAGGCGCGGGTGAAGCCAAATATATTTATTCATTTGGTTCAATTGAATTAACACTTATGGACGTTAAAAATTACAAAATGTCAGCCAAATAACTACAGCCAGTTCACTGACGTAGGATAGGGCCATGAAAAGAACTGGCAAAAAAATCAGGCCACTTTTTTTAATCGCCAGGTTATTACAATTTTTTGTAAGTTACAATTTCAGATAGCATGCAAAGGGACGCAGACAATACACTTAACTCTATAAGTAAGTAATTACAGCTTTCTATGTTGTGAAGAAAAAATAAAAAAGAAAATGCCTGCCTGTCTGCCTCAGTTTGCGTATTGCTACAAATAGGTGAAGGCAACATGGCATCTTCCCCTTAACTAAATCCTAAGTTACGACTTCATGATAAGCCGTTACTTAGGACTTGGTTAAGGACTCTCGGTTACCTGATGGCGGGCAAAGTTCGAGAGTCCTGTCCACCTTTTTCTGCCACATATTAAGAGCGCCGACAGTCCAATAACCACTCGGTCCTCTTTCTTTTTCCTTGCTATTCTCCCTACATTGGTCGGCTACGACTTGATTGTGTTTTCTAAGTATTATTTGTGCAATGCTTAGAAAACGTAGTCATGTCCTTAGGTTACGTTCCCACCCACAATCAGGAATGCATGTTTACCACCAAAGTTGTATATAAAATGGCCTCTCTCGACCATCTTTCCCTTGACTAAGTCCTAAGGCGGTTGTTCACCAATTTACCAGGTCATTGGGCCACTTTGTGAGAGACCTGCACAAAGTGCCTGAGCTACGTATTCCTGAGGTAAATACTTCATATTAAATCATTGTTCCAGAGAAGCTCACGGTGCAATATTAGTCTACGACGTGTCCGAACCTAAATCATTATCAAAACTACACGAGTGGGTCGAAGAACTTCAAGTATATTCCACTAAGAAAAACATCGTTTGTTTGGTTGTTGGCAATAAGATTGATAAAGTAAGTAAAAGTTAATCTATTATTTCAATGAGTGGACTCTACCTTTTGTTATACTCCTGGATGTTTCCTTACAATATTTTCCTTTACCGTAAATCGTACCTTCAGCGTAGAAGACGTTATATGGTAAATTGGAATAGCAATTTTCAATCTTATGTCAATGGTGCAAGATGAATAGTTCCATAAATCATGTTTTGTCAATGCCTCTTTTCTATGGAACATCATCATCATATAATATTTTTTTTTTTTTTTTATAATATAATAATAATATTCTACCACATTAACACAGCGCCATCTAGCCCCAAATTAAGCAATTATATTTGCTTGTGTTATGGGTACTAAACAACGGATAAACTACTTATATACATTTTTTTTTTTCATATGATTTTAAAGTTCAGATTAACACTGGCTCGGTTTCGAATCCAATGAATGCAAGAATCCCACAGTGCTATTAAACTTTACGTGGCGACTTATGCGGAACAAAATGTTGTGTGACCTGTAAATGATTGCTGTTCCAGCCAATACACTTTTTGAAAGAGTATGGACTGGTTTTAGAACTATAGGTATTGCGAAATGTTCTATGTGCAAGCTCCGTGAACCATTGTTAGCGTATGTTAGATTTTGGCGAATTTTTTTTGTTCAGATATTTAAATCTCGATCTCAAATGACTGATTTCTGATACATTGACACAAAAATTCAAACAGCGTAGTCATTTAAATCTATATTCACTTAATATATCATGTTTACATAATAATATACTGTAAGACTGCTAGCAAGCTGCGCTTTTAAACGCATAATTAAGTATAAACACCACCACTATCACTGCAGGGACATCTGCATCGCATCATTAATCATTCGCCGTACCAAATTTTGTCGCGTTTTCACTCGATCTCGTACAATACATAGTTACTTCACACAATACATAAATAAGTGGTTCAAAATTTAATAACACAAACCTCTTACAAATAAAACTATTATTTTATACAATTAAATAATAAAACACCAAGACTAATTTTTTTTTAATAATTGTACACAATTATTTTAAGGCACTGTTGTGCAGGTGTACATTGATGGCTGCTTCTGAAGTTGCAGTCAATGTGGTCAAAAATATTGTGCTGTTCTTAGCACAATACGAATATCATAAACTTTCTTTACAGTCGAACCGCTAACAAAAATCTTTAGTGATCAACATACGAAATGACAACAAATAATTGCAGTCTCATTTTAGCAAAACCGCGCGGTAGCGAGAGAACAGGGTAAAGCGTTTGCACAGAAACACAGGATGTTATTCATCGAGAGCAGCGCTAAGACTCAGGAAGGCATCAATTTGGCTTTCGAAGAGCTCGTTCAAAAGGTAAGAACATTTTTACAATTTCTATTCCTAACGTAATTTGCAAACGAATTCAGAATTTGAGCAATATGTTAAGATGTTTAAGTTGTTATTGACACGTAACTATGAATAGGTAATATTTGTCATTTTATTGCACTAATTAAAGTTGTATTGTTTAATTAAACAGAATACATTACCAAACTAATTATTAGATGTCAATGCAGATACAAAACCGAGCTTCAATTATCAATTATGTAATATCTATCGTATTTTGAACTCATTTCAGTTGGATAAAAGGCCAACAATTGTATTTGATTTATTGTTCTTTTTTTCAATCAAAGTCAAAGTCAAACTTATTTATTCACTTCGGTAAATTAATTAAGACTTGTGTACAGCCAGTTCGCTAACGTAGCTAGGGGAGGGCATGAGAAGAACTGGCAAGAAACTCAGGCCAATCTCTTAATCGCCAGATAATTATAAATTACAAGTTTGGTCTGACTATTTCATCAAGATTTCGAGTACACAGCTTTGTTTCTATGTTTATAATTATGCTTTAGACCCTTACCTTAATCTGTGCGACTACACATCCAGAATAAATAACAAACCCGCGTCTACATTAAAAGTATCTATTCGACTCACTCTTATACCGTGAGACTTGTTAAATTAAATTTCCTAGACATTATTATCAAAAAATGTGTTTATAGTTGCATGTTTTTGTAGTAATATTGTGTTTTCTCCTATAGATAATAGAGACGCCTGGTCTCTGGGAGACAGGTGGGTCTTCATCAAACATACGCATCACAAACGATGCAGACAGGAGACAGGAACAGTCGTCGTGTTATGATTATACGTGTTCTATTTAGACTAATAAGCTTTCGTACGATCTATAGAACCTTTTGTAATACTGCATGCGATCATAGAAACATTTGAGGCCGTTAACATCTACATCGAAAAAACATTAGTTATACCTTGACAAATTCGTACGTGACACTTCCATGGTCCGCGTGCGATAGAGGACGTAAGGCAGCGGGGGTAGTTACATGTGCGTGCAGGACGGTGCCTGACAGAGGTCCTAGACAAGTGTCAAATATTTATATTCTATTCATAGAATAGATTAAAAAATGTATGGGATTAACATAAGCTAACGCCAAAGCTTATGTCAATCTCATACATTTTTTTATCGATTGTATGAATAGAATAGAAATCATTGACACTTGTCTAAGGCCTCAGGACCGTCAGCTGGGCGCCATCGCTATTGACATTGATGTTTATTGGTAGCATAGATTAATAAAAATATAATTATTCTGATTAGTCCCACGCTACCCGCTCCGACCACGAGAGTGTTACGAACCATTGCCAAGCTATAGTTTTTTGTAATGTTATTTTGGGTGGAATGCTAGCAATAATAAAGACAGCTCGAACATCAATGCTATATTTTGTATTTAACTTACCAATAAACTTAATGACAATGTTAAACAACATAGCAATGCAATATTTAGATCACATAAAGCCGTTTCATACAACGAAAAGGCTGGAATTCTTTTGATCTTTCTGTTCCATTCGATTCGATAGTTACATATATTTTTGTAGTAATACAAATAGTATTCTATAATATTATAACTGCGAAAGTAACTCTGTCTGTCTGTCGGTCTGTTACGCTTTCAGGTCTAAACTATTGAACCAATGTTGATAAAAAAAATTATACAGTTATAGTAAACCTTGGGGAACAACATCTTTTATCGCGAAAAAAATTCTTGAAGGGGTTTAAATAGGGGATGAAAGTTTGTATGAGAAAAGAGATAAGCGCCATTTACGCGGGCGGAGCTGCGGGCAACAGCTAGCTATCTATATATTCAGGCTAGAATATACTTTCATAGAAATCTACAATTTTAGTACATTAGTCTTACGGTTTTACACATCCAGTAAACATAAAATATTTGGGTTGCTACAAAAATATATGTAAGTGGATTGGGGCCAAGTACATCAAGTTGAGTATCAATAAAATATATTGTGTTTAAATACGATTTGCCTGCGAATTTATGGTATATAATAGAACATTCGAGATTAGTGACGTAACACTTGCGGTTTCACTAAGTACATCTGATGCTATATGAATTAAAATCTTTTTGGTCGGTCGCAGAGTATTTATTTTTAAAAGTGCGTCTATCCCACGAACATAGCCGCGCAAATAAAATGCATGTACTCATCCAAAAGCATATTTTGTGAAAAACAAAATGGACAAAATTTTGTAAAAGAACATGACCTTTCCTGGCAAATAAAGACAGATTTACAAACACAAAGTTGTTTTCTGCTAACACCGAATGCGGTGGTTACAGACGCATCTTTCCAAATGAATTGTTTTGTTATATTTTAAATTGTATTATCATAGTATAAATAAGCTTGTATAAAGTATTTCAGTAACTTCAGTACATATGAGTGTTTTATATACAATTTAATTTAATTTAAAAATCTTCGTCTCCTAAATAAATTTGGAACACGTGGTCTGAATTGTATTTTTACCTCGTGGCCTAGCACGCACGAAACCATTAGTAAGAGCGTTTACGCCTCATGAGTGGCAACGTCGCCATGTAGTGTCATATTTCGTGGTTTTTTATCATTTAATCTTAGCTACATTTTAAAAATATGTTCTGCTAACATGCTAGAATTAGGTGAAAACTATATAAAAAGTAAGTAACCATAATGCTTACAGTTATTTTACTATGAAAATAACGCAACTTATGTTTCAAATGTATTGTTTGCATATAAATAGAACTGTAAATGCAATGGTTACTTACTTTACTAAATTGCGACATTGCCACTCTCATGTGTCGTAATAATAACTACTATTTCTTAGGACTCTTTAGTAATAAATTGAAGTGTGTAGTGGTTATGCAATACTGAGACCTATCTCAGCTGCCTTATTCTAGAAAACGACATTTCCATTTCTAAAAGCAAAGTTTAATAAAGACAAAATCTAAAACTTAACAGTTCCATTCAAAACGAAGATTTTGTCAGATCTGAGGCCCTAGAGAAGTGGCAAAGATTTCTATTCCATTCAGAGAATAGATGAAAAAATGTATAGGATTGACATAAGCTTTGGAGTTAGCATAAGTCAATCCCATACATTTTATAATCTATTCTATGAATAGAATAGAAATCTTTGACACTTGTCAACTTGTCTAGGGCCTCTGGATAGGATCGATTAAGTGTTTTTGAATCTAGTTAGTTCGGCAATCGACATCGATTATTTAAGAAAAGGTTCAGAATAGGGCAGCTGGATTCTAAAATAAATTAAGAAACAATTTTCTACTAAAATTTGAATTTTGAACGTTAAATAAATGTTACGCAATGTCACAATAAAGTTTAGAGACGAGGTGTGATTAATATTGTTGTTTACGATAAACATTTCAAATGAGATAAGTAACAAATAAACAAATTGCTTGATCTGTCATAGGAAGGGCTCCTTTGATAGAGTTTGAGAACATGGTTGATCACAAGATTATTTGAGTGAAGTTAAATATGGTCATTGATGAACTTGTAGCGTATCGTGGGCTAGGCTTATTAATTAATATGAATTGACATTATATCTTTTTTCAAAGTCTGTTTCGGATATTTCGAATCTTAGTTTCGGCGGTTAGATATCATCTCCGTTTCCTCGTAACGCATCAGTAGTAATAATATTTTTTGTTAGCGCACCAAACTGATGCGTATCAAAAATGGTGCGCTTCGAGGAATAGATACCCCAATTTGTAATATATCTGTTTATTTGTGATCTATTGTATTAGCATAAGGTTCAGACTGCCTTAGAATGATTTTCTTGTTATTATTATAATTTTATTTTATCATATATTTGTTTGTATCTCTCAGTTGTACCCTTAGGTGATGTGATATCTCGTTTGCTTTTGTAAATAGGATAAATAAATATATGTTGTATAACTATATTTCACAAAATGCTTTTTATTATCCTAATATCGTCAGCATCAACATGTTATAAGGTACGTGTTCACGTGTGTTGATTACCAAGTTCGGTACACTTACCGAACTAGCAGCAGATTCAGATTCAGAACGAGCAGCAGATTCAGATTCAGAACGAGCAGCAGATTCAGATTCAGAACGAGCAGCAGATTCAGAATAACTGCTTAACCCACTGGTTAAGCAGTTATTCTGAATCTGCTGCTCGTTACTTGGTGTTCTCTTAGGCGCCTCTTTTAACACCCACTGGAAGAGTACCTTTCTAATCTTACTAGCGTTGAGATAAATAAATAGTCGAAAAAGCTGCGAGTTGGCCTTTTTATTCAAGAAAGGGATCCTGTAGTTACGCGAACTTATGTCATTTTAGAAATTTAATAACAGTAATTCCACAAAAGTAATCCTGACTAAAACATTTATTTAAAACAGAACCAAGTTCTTGTTTTACGGTCACAAATACGTACCTAAGTAATAAAAGTTGAAAATAAATATTAGGTAATTGAATATCAAGGTACCTACTTGATAGTAGAAAACACCAAACCAGAGACAAGTTCAACAACAAATCTACCTATTGGAAAAACACGAAATTAATTTACCTACTTAATATTTTTTTTATACAACTTTGGTGGCAAACAAACATACGGTTCACCTGATGTTAAGTGGCAACCGGAGGTAACCTATAGACATTGCTGTAGGTAGAGTTATTCAGTGATTCTATTTAAAGTATATTTAAAATGTTAAAAATTAAACAACATACCTATCACTGTTTAATATGTTCTCGTTAGCACAGGTACAATAAATAATAAGGTACAATAAATTGAAAACAAATGTTAGGTACTACGGAGATTTCGGCAGAACTTGGCGGGTGCAGTACTTACAATTTAGGGTAAAGATTGAAAATAAAATTATGTAAGAAAGTAGGTCGTTTTAATTAGAGGAAGGAAATCAAAGCAAAAATAAAGAAGGTGTCGTCGTTACTTTTTTAAGTGGGTATTTTTTTTTAATTTTAAAAACCGGTTTTTTTTCAATACTTGTGGTAGCATCAGAGGTGGTGACAAATCGTTTCCAGTTGCGTCTATTAGAAGAACATAGAACGATAATTCACGTTCTGCTTAAAAAACACTACCAAATTGGAAGGAAGCTCCTCAACCGCTAAGCCATCACAGTTCACCCTTTGTTTACGTAGAACAAATTCAGCCTCATTTAATGAGATCAGTATTTAGGTCAGACGAAAAAAAATGTGTGAAGTTGATCGTAGTTTGTGAAAAATAGCTTCCATAAAAGTGAGGCGGGGTGATAATGACCCTTTATGGTATTTTTCGCCAGTGACCAACAATCTATCGGTTTTCCCTGTAGAGTTGGGACATTCATACTGGTATTTTAAACGCATGATTAATACGATTGTTAAACTTTGATTTCGGACAGTTTTTTGTTTGATTTGATTTTATTTTATTGGTATTATTTCTATGATATATTGAAGCTATTGTTGTAAAAGTTAGTCAATTCATATAAGGTGGAGATTACGGCGACGCCTAACTACCTACGATGACAGATAAATCTAAATACTCTAATATAAATATTACGTTTCTAATTCTAGACGTAGGCTTAAAGGCCTACGTCTAGAATTACTTCCTACTTCTCTCTTTTTGTCTAGAATTACTTCTCTATATCTCTCTGATTGTGAAAGTTCTATTTTAAGATTATTTCAAATCCATAACTTAAAGATTTGAAAGGAGCGAACATTGCTGCTAGATAGATAGATAGATAGATAGATAGAATATTCTTTATTGTACACCAATTACAAGTTTATAGTAACGTTACACGAGACATACACAGAAGATAGAAAGAAGTTGTACAATGGGCGGTCTTATCGCTAAAAGCGATCTCTTCCAGACAACCTTTGGATGGACTTAGGGGTTGAAATCGGCAGATTATGGTGTATGTAATGATGGATTAATATGTATGTATATTATTGTAGCAACATTCCAACATAAATATAATATAATATATATAGTGTACCTATACATAAATATACCTAAATATATATATATACTTACATAATAAACTATACCAATACAATAAATTAATAAATAAATATATATGTTTAATAATACATATTAAATGAGAGGTTAATATGGATAGTTAAGATAATGTCAAATAATGTTTTTTGATTTTATTTTTGAAAATATTTAACGATTGTGCTTGTCTCACTTCTAGTGGCAATGCATTCCATAAGCGAATTGCCAAAACGGTGAACGAATGGTCAAAAAAGACCGTAGAATGCATTGGCATTTTTAACTTTAGATTCTCCGACGATCGTAAGTTTTTCTTATGTGTGTCACAAAGGAACTCAAAACGTTCTTTAAGATAGGAAGGTGTTGACGGGTTAAACAGTATATTGTATAATAGCGAAAGGATATGAGCATTCCGGCGAAGCCGTATTGGTAACCACTTGAGCTTTTTACGGAACTCTGAGACATGATCATACTTGCGTAGACCAAATATAAATCGTATACAAACATTTTGAAGTCCCTCAAGTTTATTTAATTGGTCCTCGGTAAGATCTGGATAGCTGGCGTCCGCATAATCAAGGATGGGAAGTAATAAGGAATTTGCAAGCGCAATTTTGGTGGCAATAAGAAGAAAATTTCGCAATCTCCTCAATGAGCCCGCAGCAGCAAAAATTTTGCGGCTCATTTCCTGCAACTGTGTGTTCCAAGATAGGTCAGTGTCAATATATAAGCCTAAATCTTTGACTTTGCTACTAAAGGGTATTACAATACCATCAAAAACAACTTGAGGCAGCTGCACATAATTAATTTTGCAAAGCTTCCTGGAGCTGCCAACAATAATGACCTGCGTTTTTACTGCTGCTATACCTCTTTAAAACTAAGGTTATCAGAATAATAGACTGACCGATAAACATTTACCACACTTCCATAATACAGCTGTTAAACGAGATAAATCGAAATCAATAAAAGAAAAAAATGTTTGGCATATATTATACCTATTTCAATTCAAACCCCTCCATGCCTTTGTATGAACCATTCAATGTGATTTATTAAATCTTATATTTTGAAGAAAATAAGCTGCTTTTCGCATCGGTTTCGAGAAAAATTCTATAGATATGTTAAAAGCTTTTAAAAAGGTATTCAAATAATAAATAATAATTCGTCATTATATTCAAAAGTGTAGGTACTAAAACCATATTTATCATGTTTATGCGTTGAAAATTCTGTAAAAAAAACAAGATATGATTTTTTTCGGCGAAAGAAACGTACGTTCGTTTTTTACCGTTTTATTTATTTGTTACATTTAAATATATCATGACACCTTAGAAAAATATATGAAATCCCGAAGGTTTAAAGTGCTTTTGTCTGGGACTGCCCCAATATTAAGAAAAGTCGATACTTTTGTTGAGAAAAATTATAAAGTTTTATTTAGTACGAATTTTTAAAACAGTAATGCATACATATTGTATTTGTACCTTGCTCACAAAATCAGATACAAACTTACTGTAGTTTCCGAAGAATCAGTATTACAAAGCTCAAATTTGATCAAACGTATACTTACAAGTTTATCAACTCTTTCTGGAAGAAGTCGATTCATGTCTCTTGTATGCGTTTGACCAAATCTAGACCAGTTTCTTTTAGACTATGCAGACGATGGCGGAACACTAAATAATATCGTAGCAACACTCATGAGTAGTTTATACTGACAAAATATTCAAAAAAAAAATTTTCCCGTATTTATTTTGTTTTATTAATAAAAAACATGTAATTTTTCACATTAATTTTCTTAAAGCTTTCGAATAAAACTTGGATAAAAACGAAGGAATTTGAAAAAAACGGAACGCTCTTTTATACGTTATGTATGTACACAATTGTGTTAGGAAAATAATATGAACCAGGATAGTATTAAGGGTCAGATTGCCATGGATATGTGTTTTGTAATGATATCTAAATATTATTTTTATGTAAGTATGACTGGAATGTACGGATATAAAATTTAGACAGAACTGCTATATTTTTAAATTTTCTTGCGTTTATGTGATAAATGAGCAACTTGTAACGCTGGATTTGATGCTGTGCTTAAATTTTCTAAATTCTTGACTTGACTTGAACTAAAGAAAGTTCAAGTAGAGGTACCTACGCAATGGAAACGACAGACGAAGAATCATTTTCTATACAGGAGCACCACACGCACACTGGATGTAAGACTCTTTCTATAAACTCAATAAAAAACTTTGATAGGACATTACTGTCTTGATAGGACGGGCAGCAGTGTTAGCATGTAATTAGCAGCTTACTGCGTTCACCAGTCCACCTACCAAGCGTTTATGGCATAAACCTCCCCTTATATGAGACCTACGATGTCCTGCAAGTGACATGTAAAAGGTGGTGATTCAATGTGTGTGATAAAAAAACAAACATTTAAGATCAATTTACTTTCCAAAAGCCAAAATCGTTCCGTATGTTTCGTCTCTCCCACGGCACTTTTCGAATGTCTCGGCTAATACCAGTGGCTGGGACGTTCTAATTTATCACGACCATTGGAGGACAAATAGGCTCAAGGGGATCTGCCCCCAATGGCCTCAGATGTAGTCCCCTCATTAATGACCAGCCATCATTCAGGAATACTTGAGTATAACCGTTGACAAATAGAAAGGAAGCTTTCTGTTATGATTTAGGGTATAAGTGCTTCTTCAATGCGTATCTTAGCTGTGTTTGGGTTCATATATATGGTGTAATCGATGAGTCTCAGCTAAGTTTTATGAGTATAAGTTATTCAATGTGACGATTTATCACTTGTGTTATTGTAGATATAACATTTGATATGTTAGATTTTTTGTCATTAGTGGATGTGATATTTTTATGGGAACAGCGAATGGTAAATAATGTTTAGTATCAATAATATTTCTATTGTTAAACTACTAGCCACTCTACTTGTTAGAGTTGTATAAAAAAGTAAGTAACTATAATCCTTACAATTATTTTACTTTGAAAATAACGCAATGGAAGTTTTCAATGTATTATTTGCATATAAATAGAACTGTAAGCATTATAGTTACTTGCTTTTTAAACAGCTTTCACGTAATTCTCAAAACTGTTCTGAAAACATTTAAAAATACAGCTCCAGATAAAAATTAAAAGCTACGAAAATATGACACTGAATTGCGACGTGGCCACTCTTTTGTGTGAACGCTCTTAAGTACATATAATATATCGTTTAAATTCGTTTATCTCAATCAAATGCGCAAATATACAAAAAGTCGATTACTGTTTGTCCTCTTATTCTAATTGTATAATTTGGTTTCAGTGTTCGCCATTTCTCCCCAATAATTGATCCCCGTAGACGGAAAGAAATGATTACGCCAATTATCTCCTCTGATCATTAATTCATGTCATAAACATTTTTTCTTTTATTCGATTGATCGTCGATATCAGCACAAAACCAAATTTATTCACCATTCATTATACGAACATCAAAAATCAGCAAAATATAAAAAAAACAAGACTGGTCTTTTATTTGAACACGTTTAATTTCTACTATTTCATCTGTGTATACACAGATCGACAATTGGCATTTCGTACACCGCAAAATTGAAATTCAGTGTGAATAAATTAGATATCTATGTATTTACAAAGTGGTTTTATATTCAGAGATGGCAATCTCAGTTGAAGGGTATTTTGCATTCGGGCTTCGTATGTAAACTTTAGGGTGAAGAGATATTAGTCATGTGAATACCGACCCATGTGTGCTATAGGCACAATGCAAATATTAAATTAAAAGTTGTAAGCTATAAAAATTTTGTTTACCTTCTACATAGATTTTCTTAATTGTCGCCAAAAGCAATCTGGTTGAAGAGGTAAGATACAAACGTGCAGACCTAACGCACGTTGCATTTGCGTTTAGTAGGTACCTATGACGTAGTCCACCTAGAGCATATATTTCACTTGACGTTCTGAAAAATAAGTACTATCCAGCACCAGACTGCTCTTCGTGGACCTATATTTGTACGGTAGTAGATCCACGCTGGTTTTAGCATAAATGTGCTGGATCGACAGGGGAAGTACTACCCTCTCATAGAAGATCGACGTTAGAGTAATAATATTCGTATTATTGCGTTTCGTTCGGTGAGTGAGAGCGCCGGCAGCCCAAATCCCCTCGGACCTCTTTCTTTTTATTTTTCTTCGACAACGGCTTGGTTGTGTTTTCTAAGCATTAACTATTACTTCTGCAATGCTTGGAAAACACAGCCATCTCTATAAGTTACGGTTACCGCTTACTATCTGGGGCCCTACCACAACCTCGTATAGCAATCTTATTATAACATTACTTTGTCTCTATCCTTATTTGTAATGGTACAATAGAAAAAGACAAAACACTGTAAGACGTGGTGGTAGGCACAATAGCGGGCCATTTAGTTTGCCATTAAATTTGTATAAAAAAAAAGTTCGCTACTACGCAAAGACAAGGATTCTAGAGTGCTCTATATTTAAATTTTAATAATACTTATTTCTTCTATCTTCAAATACAGAAACAGTTCAAATTAATTACTTTGTATCCTATATGTCTCAAACAGATAACACGTATACTTGAGAACGTGACATGCGGCAACAAGATCGTTACTTATGGGTTTAGAATTGTTACTGATAATGTGATACGCAAACAACCTCAGGTATTGTGGTTAGCTTTTAATTCCAATGTTGTTCCTTCATTGCTTTGTTCAGGATTTTGCTTAAGAACATTATTATTCGGTGCATGTATATGGGTAGGTACTTATGTTTGTAGACTTTTCAATGTCGAGCTATGCAAACAATTTGCTAGATGTACGTACAAAAGTCATCTTAGTCTATTGTCACATGCGATGGTAAAAAGATGTGTCAAGGTCTTAGTCGTAGTTAATACTTCTGAAATTACTATAGATCTAAATATGTATAGTAATCTAATAAGGCAATCATAAAAGTTAATTAATAGTAACCTATGTATGTATTTTAACCGCTTTATATAGCCATAAGCTTTAATGAGATCCACTGCTGGACAAAAGCCTGTTTCGCCACCTTGACCAATTGTTCGTAAGTCTCTCTCGTCCATCGGATATCGCCCACTCTTCAAGTCATTGGTCCACTTTGTCAATTTGCCGTGCTGCGTCTGCCCTTCGCGGTCGCCAATCCAGAATAACTAGTAATATTTTTTTATCTTAAGACTGAATTATTTGATATTTGATCTTATAAATCATCATCATAACAAAAAAAAGTACTTAACTAGATTATCTTTTATGTATAAGATATTATTATGTAATATTTTTTAAATTCACGTTATAATAAAACCACATTCAGACTAAATCGAATACAAAAATAGGATCCAATAAATATAAATTCACCTTTGAATCAAAGTAGAGGCGAGAAATTTCTAAATTAAGTTACATTAAAACGTTATATTTTATATCAGCTGCATATTTTTTCTCAACTGGGGAAGACCAACAAATCGTTACATCCCAGCATAAAATATTTGCATTGCAAATCACCGATTTCTCTCATAACTCAAGATAAGGAGGTATCGTAAAAACGCTGTAAACCCAGTAACATAGCTCCTGTGGGAATTTTTCTGCATACCTATCTATTGAGGTTCGAACGGTATTTTGTTTTTTATATATGAGTTACCGCGTCTTTAAGAACTATATTTGCATGCATTGACATTGTAGTTTTTTAGGTTCTTTATGATTTAGAAACAATGGTAGGTTTTATGGTTATTGATTTTCAGGTGGTTTTGTAGTTCATATTTTATTCTACTTTGTGAAAGAAACGTGTTTTTGATACCTATGGATGTCTGTCAAACATTTTATATTGATCAGTGTTACAATTTAAGCTTGTGCATGTGAGGCGCTCATAGCACATTGCGCTTACAGATCTGTAAAAGATTAGCTTAGCAACATAGATTGCGGCTGGCCTATGGATGGGTGACCGGATAGTAGTATTTGATCTGAGCTTCTTCGTGCTTCGGAGGACACTTTTAAAGTCGGTCCCAGTTATTACCAAGTTAATACCAGTCGTTAGGTCAATTAAATATTTTAAACTCACACGATTTGTACACATATAACTATATTTATGAAACGGGTCTACTCGTGTTAGAAAATTATTATAAGGTCGAATTACACCGACCAGAGTCAGCTCGTGACCATGGTCGGTGTAATTCGACCGAAACGTCGGGTAATGAGGTATGGCACCTTATAATAATTTTCTAACACGAGTAGACCCGTTTCATAAATATCGTTAGGTCAAGTCGGATGCCTCTATGGGCGACCTGAACAAATTCTAACACTAGATTGACTGATCACTTACCACTCGATATTTTATTTGAGCTTGTGCTGAATGACTAGCCTACATCTAAGCAACACTTAGTAGAAGAAATAAATTGGTTTTAGGTAGCTAGATATATCTGTGAAACAATTTTGATAAGTAATTAGTTAAGATCGTTTAGATTTTTAGTTAAGTAATCGGTCACGGTACAAATGGCCAATTTTTAAATACAATTTAGAATGTCATGTTAGTATTTGTTATTATTATTATTGTAAAAATGACAATAAATTTGGCTATTCTACTACAAGCTGTAAACTGTACAAGCTTTAAATTAGCTCCTGGACCATGGATTTAGTTAAAATACTTATCTAACAGAATAACAGCGCTGCTTTGTTCGCAAGGTGGCACAAAGCTGAGTTAGGGCCATTTTGTATCTCACTAAGTTTGTTACTTTTATTTTTTATTTATTATAATGTATTGTTGATATGTTCTGTAACTAACTTGTTGAGAACTAATAAATGTTTTTTCTTTCTTTCTTTCTATCTAAAAACAATTTGAGTGAATTTATCGTAACATAAGAGCGGCTATTGAATTCATAAAAATATACACCAAAATGATATTGTACTCTGAAATACGACAGTGAACAATCCCATTGCCACGAATAAGATAAATGAGACAGCTGAAAAAAATTCAGTGCAAGCCTTTGTGATTGACGATACCATTGTTTTAACAGTCAATCATATCTGGGAACTCTATTGTTATATTTAAAACTACAAATGAAAATCATAATAAAAGTAAACTTTTTTTTTCAAAATCAAATCATATTTATCATTTACTTTTAAATTTTCGCGTTGCATGATATAGTAAAACTAAATATACGGGAAGTCACGCGATCATGCATTAGGTATTTACATACCTTATTTTGCTTGACGTTTCGACCAGGTTACACCGGCCGTGGTCACAAGCAGACTGATGTGGCGATGTCACGGCTCCATATGCGAAGTAGATTCTAGATCTACCCTCACATTTTTGTCTTTCCACGTACTATCACAAAACACACTGACAGTGTCCTTATTCTGTAATGCCGTCCGTATTCCGAACGTTCACCGACTGCGCAAAGCGAGGTTGTGTAATTTGAATCACTGGATTCCACGTAGCTGAGAGCTTGAAGCCGTCTTCCCTATTTAAGTTTGTATGTTTCTTAATTTCAATAGCTTCTCGTACCACCCGAGAGTAGTAGGTACGATCAGTGGAGAAGACTTGCGTATGATGAAATTAAATCCAGTGATTGGTGTCCGTTTGCAGAATATGTTCGGCAATCGCTGATTTGCTGGTCTGTCGATTCTTTACAGCGGCGATATGTTCTTGGACCCTTTCAGCAATAGTCCGCTTAGTCTGGCCTATGTACGAACTACCGCAGCTACAGCTGATCTTATAAACGCCCGGAGTTTGTAGGGGCAAAACATCCTTTGTCGTGCCTACCATGCTGTTTACTTTGGCCCCAGTAAAGACTGTGCTGATGCTGTATTGTTTAAGCAGGTCTCCTATCTTATCAGTTACACCTTTAATGTAGGGCAAAAAGGCAGGTTGTCTGTTGACCTCTAGACGTGTATCCCTTTTTGTTGGTTGCTGCCGTCGCCTGTTCACTTTATATCCATTTCGACTAAGTACCTCCTGAACACGATCGAGTTCTTGCTCTAAATGCTCAGGGTCACACAGATCGTAGGCTCTGTTCTACAATTATTAAGTCGTAACGGACTGCAAGTGACGAGGGTGGTAATGCGACGTAGCATGTAGGTATCTGTCCGTGTGTGTTGGTTTGCGGTAGACACAGTGTGATAAGGACCCATCCGTTCTCGCGCTCAATTTGACATCTAAAAATGACAACGATCTTTCCGTTTCCATTTCGTATGTGAACCTTATAATTGGGTGAATGGAATTTAAGTATATTATATATTGTTCCACTTCCTGTTTACCGCCCGTTACTATACTAAATACGTCATCAACGTATCTTTTCCAAAATCTGATAATCTTCGGTCCACCACTCAATGTCTTCTCTTCAAAATGTTTCATCCAGAGAGTCGAAACGTCAAGCAAAATAAGGTATCTAAATACCTAATGCATGATCGCGTGAATTCCCGTAAATTTAGTTTTAATATATCATATTTATCAGTTTAAATAGAAGGTATACAATTTTTAAAGGCTTAAATTTAATACAAAAGTAGGTATAATAATGTTGGGTGCCTGAACTTTGCTCGAGATTAGTATGGACTGCATAGATGGTCCGGTGGTATTATGTACGGACTGTCACGCAGGTGTCGCGGGTTCGATTCCCGCTCAGTGCAAATATGACATAAATGCTTTATACTGACTTGCGGTGAAGGCAAAATCTTTAGTTGTTTAGTAGTTCTTGAATAAGCGTGATCAATGCTGATGCCTACTTTGCAAGAAAACCATTAGCTGATGACCTTAAAAGATAAAGAAACATATTCTGTATGGGAGAGGCTTAAGAGGCTTAATATACCTCGAACACTTCATTGGAATTCTAAAAAAAATCACACAGTACACTTTACCCGAAGAATTAATTACAAACCTTAAAATCAGACACTGCTGTTCAAAATCTAAACACTACCAAAACAATTTCACTGTTATACAGAAATCACAATACGCATAAGTGAGCACATTCTCTACACATGAAAGCTTTACCGTTTGTAAACTTGAGATCATTTACAATACTCGAGTTAGTCTTTGATAGAAACAATGAGCAGTTAACAGTTCACACTTACCACAGTATGCTCTAAAGGTGACGGTGTAAACAGGAAACGTGACTCTCTCTCTAATAGCATAAAAACGATTTTTCTTCTACGCGTTTTTCATTTTTATAACTAGCTTTCAGCAGCACGGTTTCATCTACGTTAAGTTACAACTTTGGTTAGTGCTTTGCTATCGTCGCCAATAGCGTGATGTTACATAGCCTATAGCCTTCCTTAAAAACTGGGCTACTCAGAATTACCCAAATCCGAGTAGTAGTTCCAGAGATGAGCGCGTTCAAACAAACAAACAAACTCTTCCGCTTTATATATGAGTATAGATAGCCTACCAAAGTGACTCCACTCTGCCTGATGGTAAACAGTCAGTGGAATCCAGAAGTGGTGGACCATTCCAAAAGCCATCGTCTGAAACTGCTGGTATGGTGGCCTCCATTATTTTTCACTAACAACTTCTAAATCACGCCATAGATTTTGATACGATTGTCACTATCATTCAGAGAATTAGAGTTAAATGCTTATTACACGCATCTAAACTAATATTATAAAGAGAAAATATTTGATTTTTTGTATTCTTTTTTTTTATATTTATTAGCCTACCAAAGTGACTCCACCCCGCCCGACGGTAAGCAGTCAGTGGAATCCAGAAGCGGTAGCCACCATACCAAAAGCCATCGTCTTAAACTGCTGGTATGGTGGCCTCCACTATGGCGGCTGGGAATGGGGTTATAGGAAGGGAATGAGGGAGGTGAGGAAAGAGGAAAGGGGGGAAATTGGGCCTCCAGCACTCTCACTCACCGAACGAAACGCAGTAGTAAGGATACTACTACTCTTAAGTCGATCTTCTATGAGAGGGTAGTACTTCCCCGGACGATCCGGCCCATTCATGCTGAAACCAGCGTGGATCTACTACCGTATGTTTATTTGTTCCGATTTAACTCAAAATCACATGGTAATCGATTTAAAATTTTCTTTTATTTTTAAAAAGCTACAAATAGGACGGGTAGCATAGGCTACATTTTATCATGTTTCATATATTTTTTCAGTCATTTTCAAAATTTCAATATATTATGCGCCTTTCTTCATCTGAATGATGAAATACGTCACTATTACTATGATATTTTTCGTAGACATTTGTTGTAAAACCAAATGAAACTTTTGATAGCGAAGCGAGAGCAGATGTTCAGAAAGCCTAGATAATTTGAAATATTTGTGATTGTGTAGTAAAGAAGATGTCTTTACGATTGCTTAGCGGTTCATTGGTATTGTCTGGGTCGCCGGTCGCCTATTCGATCCTCGAGCCGAGTCAGAGATGTTAAGTTTTTCGACAAATTAGTATTAGCCTGAAGCCTGGCATCTGGCATTGTGCCAGGTAAATGTCAACAAGCTCGCCTTTCAAAACGTGTATCTTATACATGCTTATGCCTACCCCTTTGCGGCAATAACGTGATACTTTGTTATGTTATAGTAATGTTAATAATAATACAATAACTACACAGTGCTATCTAGTATGCATACACCCCAAGTAAGCATACACCCCAAGTAAGCATACACCCCAAGTAAGGATACACCCCAAGTTAACATACATCCCAAGTAAGCTTACACCCCAAGTAAGCATATGTTATAGCTTGTGATATGGGTTCTAGAGGCAGATAAACAAACTTAAATATCGTTTCTTTTTTTGTACATACATGCATGTTATAAGTAAAAGACGCATGATGGGCCTCTCAAGGTGGCACACGTGCGGCCAAGGTGGCGAAAATTGGAAAGAGCCTATATCCAGCAGTAGATGTCTTTCGTCTGATATGATGATACAGAGACACACCCAGCCTAATACAAAATTGTAATGTATTATCACTGCGTCTAAAATACATAGAACGATATACAACTTGTTGTTTGGATCAAGCGGGTAATATAACGGTTCGCCTCATGACAGCAAAAAGTCGCGTTGCTCCTATTAAACCCAACATACCAAGGCTTGAACTTTGTGCTGCCGTCATTGGTACTCGTTTATATAAACTGGTAGCCAGTTCACTTCGAAATCAAGCCTCGAGTGTAGTCTTTTGGACAGATTCCATGATAGTTCTGAGTTGGCTAAAGATGCCAATTAAATTAAATACCTTCGTTCGGAATCGTGTTGCAGACATCTTAGACCAAACTATTTCTTGCACATGGAGACATGTACCTACGCATGAGAACCCTGCCGATCTTATATCGCCCTATATACTCGTAGCTGTTTAAAAATTACTAAAACTCTCATGTACAATTTATACGAAGGCCAGACTAACGATTTACTAAACGACGTGTTAAACTTACCCTTTTGTTATTTAGTCCACGAATATTTATGGCAACTTAAATATGCTGTAGCCGTTGGAAAATGGAGCCCATTATCTCCTATGCCTTTACCGCACGGTATAATAAAATTTACTATTAAGCCGATAGAAAATTAAACTTGTATTTTAATCGTATAAGTTTGTTATTTTTATTGTGTAAGTAATATTTACATTATAAATCATTATCGTGTAAAGTAAAGGATATTATGGGTGAAGAAAAGGAAAAGGTCTATTTGAGTAGTATTGGGCATTCGTCACTCACAGTACTTTTCTCACTTCGTTTAGTAAGTAAAACACCTGGGGGCTTACCACCTCTTATAGCATTATTACTTTAATATTACTTTGCATCGTCTTTGTCTTTTGTATCATCAAAAACAAGCATAGACACGAAGTAAGGTTATAATATGATTGCTATAAGAGGTTGTGGTAAGGCCCCTGAGACCCAATTAACCCTCCTTCAATGGTCTCTACATGATTGGAAACGGCCTCGTTGTGTTTTATTTTTAATTACGTTGTTTCCGTAATACTTAGAAAATACTGACATGTTACCATCAGGTGAAATGAAATGAAATGAAAATATATTTATTTATATAGGTTAATTACATTAACACTTATGAACGTCAAAGTTTACAAAATGTCAGCAAATTAACCTACAGCCAGTTCGCTGACGAAATAGAGTCATGAGAAGAACTGGCAAGAAACTCAGGCCACTCTTTTTAATCGCCAGGTTATTACAATTTTTGTAAGTTACAATTTCAAGTAGCTTGCAAAGTGACACAGGCAATACACTTAACTCTATAGGTAATTAATTACAGCTTTCTAAGTTGTAAAGAAAATAAAAAAGTAAAATGTGTGCTTTATGTATTTATGTGTGTTGTGAGGGCAGTATGCCTATGCCACCGAGGTTACCAAGAAAACAACACAATCATTGTTTCTAAAAAACGAAAGCACTACCGGCAAAACTGCTTAAATTTAATCGCGACGTACGAAAAATAACGTCAGTCGTTTACTAGATTTATTACAGTAATAAAGCTATACCTTATGTTGTTCAAACTGTGTTATAAGTACTTAAAATAAAATATCGACAGCGTTTCGCGCTTACAAGCCTGAAATGACTCAATCAGTCACGACATTCACTTCTTCAAAGGACACGTCCTGGCTTCGCACAATTGTATATGTGTGTATGTACGAGTATATGCCCTAAAGGTAATAGGAATGAGTGTAATATGGACATTTGTCATGACCTTAGTCTTGTCCATGTTCTTTTTAGACCCACTCGTCAGAAGACTATAGAAATCATAGAGCATTGCACTGAGGTCCAGAATGACTATGAGGTCCTTCACGGTCTCAGCCATGACCACGATATCGTCGATAACGAATCGAAGGTGAGTGATGCACTCGCCGTTAATGTTGATGCCAAGTTCATTCCAGGTCAGAAGCTTGAACGTGTATCGAATACAATTAAGCAGTCATAACATCAATAACTTGACCCTTAGTGATACAACCCGCCTTGTCAGGCTTCACTGAGTGCTGCTATAAAAATACTGCGTATGTTATATTTTTGATGGAGATTGATTGTTTCTGTTAAGGGGTGTGTGGCGAATAAAATATATCGTGAATATTTAAAATACAATGGAAAACGCGATGTGGGTCGACACTTCACAAAGTAGACCGACAATAATAAGGATGGCGAATGAATGAGGGCAGCGAGCGACCGGCTAAGGTAGCGAAAATTGTGGTAGGCCTATTTTGTTTTATGCAACTTTGGTGGGAAACAAGCATACGGTCTACCAGATGATAAGTCTCAACCGTAACTTGTGATTTTGTTTTCTAAGCATTGTAATAATGCATAGAAGATGCAACTAAACCGTTGTTACTGTTACCACGAAGTAATAAAGAAGAAAAAGAGAATAAGAAATAGAACCGAGGGGATATTTGGGCTGCCGGCGCTCATAACAACAAGCTTGTTACATAAGACCTAACATATCTGACAAAAATTATGTTTGTTTAGTTTTAAACATCTAAGTGTTTGAAACATTTGAAAAACAAATATGAGAAGGCATGTGTATTGATCGCCACGCTTGCGCATTAGTCATTTCAGACTCTTAAATCCATGTTGCCTTCACTGTAAGTAATGTAGATAAACTTAAAAAGCGAATGCACAATTCCATCAGACTCGAACACACGACCTTGTTATATAAAGCGAGTGCCTTAACAACTGCCTTCTTCACAGCTTTGCCTTTAAAAATAAACTATATTTTATTTACATTTTCCGTCATAACCTGCCTCTTAATAGATAAGAACTCCAATTTAATGGTGAGTAAAGCCGCTCGTTTTTTCGCCTAAATAAAAGTCATTATATACGTCATTGATTGATTGTCACATTTGTTAAACTGCTTTGTATGTAATTATACGGGTTTTAGGAAAATGGTACAGCCTTTTTATTGTTACCATTTTGTTTTAAACTCCCAATTATTTTTATTAGAAACGCGTTTTTTTTTCGGTAGTAGATCCGATTCAGTACAAATAGACCGGATGAATTATAAAATTACTACTATTTTTCTAAACCAATACCTATTTTACAGAGAAAAGATTTATTTTTTGTTATATTTCTTTGTATGTTTGCTGCGATTTAACTTAAAATCTTCTTAACTAATTTAAAAAATTCTTTTACCTTTAAAAAACTACAAATATGACGGGTAACTTATGCTATTTTTTTATTATGTTTAACATATTTTTATAGTCATTTTAACAATTTCAATGAATACGATACTATTGCAATGCTATTTTCCGTAGGTTTTGATACCAAAGCGAGCGAAGCGAGGGCGGTCTTGTCTTGTCATAGAATAGTGAAGTAAAGTAGGTACTAATTTACTACCACTGCGGCACTACCATCCGGTTTCTGAAAGGCTGATCAATGAAAAATTAGTTAATCACCTGTTAAATCTCACGTGAAGTACCAACTGGGTTGCTAAAAGCATGAATAGTTAGTTTAAATTTCGTTGATCAGCCTTTTAGAATTTGGGTGTTAGACATGATTAATAATACAATTTATAAATAATGGTTAGTTAGTAGATAGAAGGTTTATAATGTATACTCTACTATAATAATATAATGCAGATCATAGTAAAGAAACTCCGTGAATTCCTATAGTTTTTAATGAGGTTGTAAAAATATATGATCGTTATATACTATTTAGGTACTGCTATTTCTGAAACCGCAAGATGGATCGAGCTCATCCATAAAATAAGAAATAGAATCGAATGATCGCGCTCAAAAGATAGTCTCTAAATAAATCCTTGTAATGGATGAGTAAGAAAATTAAATTTTAATGACCTGAGTGTCGTATGTACGAACTTGAATGTTGTAGAAATGTTTTGTGGTTGATTTTCTTCAATCTGGTTCTGATTAAATCTGATAGGAGATTAATAGGGTTTTTATCTCACTCTGCCTCATGGTGAGTACTCATTAAGGTATGGAAACCATCCCTAAAGAAATCGTGTCGAACTTCTATGTTTTTGACGTAGTAGATCACGCTGGTTTCAGCATGAATGGGTCGGATCAACCGGGAAAGTACTACCCTCTCATAAAAGATCGACTTATGTGTAGTAGCGTTAGTTTGGTGAAGAACGACTTCGTTGTGTTTTCTAAACATTATTACTTCTGCAATGCTTTACCACTTACCATCAGGTAAGCCATAAGCCTGTGTGCCATCAAAGTTTTATATGAAAAAACACTTTGTGACTTTATGAGATGCTACATTCACGCTACGCTTAAAAGACCCGGGATCAAAATAAGAAGCAAAGATCACACTGCATGTGATGCACTGGTTTAAAAAAAAAATTAATATTCAGTTACAATAACAAAATAATTTTATTAGGTATTAATAATAAATATAGTATTTAATAAGTTCGTAAAGTATATCTTTAAATTTGTCACCCGTGACTTTCAATGTAACTAGTTTTAATTATATACACACTCATAACTCAAAAAGAACTTTTAACGGTGACCCATCTAAGTAACGTCGATCAATCAGGCGCCATATTGCAACGCAGTTGAGCCAAACTTTTATAAAATTAAACTCGCATCAAAGAGTGTGTGAACCAGACCTTAAAGTTTCGTTCAGAGAAAAACCCTGTACCGTCTGCTAAGTCCATAATCCTTATCTAAGAACGGTAAGCCGTTAGCGCACTATCAATTGATACCACCCCCTATAATTGCTCACTAGATAAAAGAAGTTTCAATCACTTTTGTTTTTTGGGTTCCGTATATCTAAGGAAATTTCTACTTTATACCGCACTTTCGATGACAAAGTGATATAAAATTAAATTAATATATTAGCAATTTTTTTCTTAGCGTGACGACAAGCGCGAGTCAAATCTGTGAGGACCAATACGCTGCCACTAACAGAGCTTTATCTAAAGCTTTGTACAGGTCTATTCATTAGTTATACAATATATATTCCACTCAACCTGATAGTTGGCAGTCAGAGACTCTCAGGAGTGGTGGACACCATTTTTTTTACACAACTTTGGTGGCAAACAAGCATCAGCCCACCTGATGAAATGAAATGAAATATGTTTATTCTTATAGGTTAATTAAATTAACACTTATGAACGTCAAGTTCGATGTTAAGTGTTAACCGTAACCTACAGAGATGGCCGTGTTTTCGAAGCATCGCAGAATTAATAATGCTTATAAAACACAACCAAGCCGTTGCCGAAGAAAAGTGAAAAGAAAGAGAACTAAGTTATTTGGGCTGACGGCGCTCTCACTCACGAGCGAAACGCAATAGCACAGATACGACTACTCTTACGTCGGTCTTCTATGAGAGGGTAGTACTTTCTTGTTCGATCCAGCCAATTCATTCTGAAACCAGCGTGGATCTACTACCATATTTCAAAAGGTATCCGACTGCCGAAGTCAAGAAGAGTAATATTTTTCGAGCGTATGTATGTATATTGGTATGTTTGTGTGTGGGTGTGTATTTCTATTTCTTTGACACGCTCTAGAGCCTAAATAGCTTGATGATTTTTAATATATGAGGTGTCATAAGATTTGTATTGATTGTGGGTGTGACATAGGATAAAAAAATAAAAGAATGGGTTTCTTTCTTTTTAGTTTGTTTTAGGCAGACGTGTTTTTTAATAATAATTTTTGCTTGTTCACCCGCTTAAAAGGATTGGTAGAAGTCCAGTATGAAGTTAATACTGAACCATATGATTCAAGAGCCTTTAGCAAGAGCAGATTGTGAAAGAAAAATCAGAAAAGAAATCTCAAAGGGTCTCGAATCAACAGTACTTTTGTACAGCTCTTATTATGTCGTCCGAACCGCTATATGCTTTTATTTTTATAACAATGCTTGACTACCTAAATTCTTAATAGAATAACATAGAGTGGCAATGTTTTTCAGAAAACACGTCTTCGATACTAACTTTTTATGCTGCAAATACTTTACAACTGCTTTTAGCCTGACCTCAATATCGTTATAAAGTTGTGTAATAGAGGATATTGAGGATAGTATTTAGAGGTTTATGTTGATTTTTGCCAGCTACAAATTCTTGTAGTAAGATGACACTAAACATGAAGGTAACTGTGCTTAGTTGCAATCAGTTAATTGTATAACTCGATAAGCAATTATAGACTTTAAGCGTAAAAATATGTTCGTATTGACAGTTAGACAAGATGGCTTGTTATTTTGAGGTTTGAACTACATATGTCAATATCAGTATACTTTGTCTAGATATGTAGTGAGATTGCATTTTTTTTCATTATTGCAACTTATTATGCTGTAACGCAAGGGTCTCTATATATTTTCTATAACATTTTAGCGAACCACTGATAAACATTTCTACTTTGGTTTGTCGTAAGCCGAATTCACTTTCTGCATAAGTAAAATAAAAATAATACGTATTAAATCCTTGATTCACTAATTTCAAACAATATTATGTTTCTAAACTCAAAAGTTAATCAAAGCATTTTGAACAGAATCCTTCTCTCCCTTAATTTTATCTTCAAATGACCAGTTAATATAGCTTACTTTTAATCCGACGGATTTGGTTCCCCGGCAATAATTACACTGGTGGGAAAGGCAAGAATGCAAATGCCGAAAAACTCAGTTCTACAAACGAAATTGATTAATGTGGAGTGCAGTTAACGAAAGCTAGAAACTGATAATGAGTTTTTAACAAAAAGTATAGTAGGTCTGTGATAATACCTAATAGTGTAGTCATTAACATTTGAACGAAAAAAAAAACGTCTATTACTGGAAATAGGACCAAGCATTTGTATGGTCGTAGGCCCTCATATTTTATGCAACTATAGTGATGGTAAGTGGTAACCGTATTCAATCTATAGAGACGGCTGTTTTTGAAGCAACACAACCAAGCCGTTGCGGACCACGGAGTAGAGGATGAGGAAGGAAAAGGGAAAAGGAAGTGAACTGAGGGGGTATTTGGGCTGCCGGAGCTCTCACTCACCGAACGAAACGCAAAAACGCAATAGCATGAAAACTAATATTCTTACGTCGATCTTTTATGAGAGGGTAGTACTTCCACGGTAGATCCGGCCCATCATGCGGAACCCAGCGTGGATCTACTACCTCCTACTTAAGTTGCCCGCCACCCTTACCAAGTCTTCGGTTCATCTTGTGAGGGCTCTTGCCGCCCTGGATCTTCCGTTTCGTGGTCGCCAGTCTAAACCTTTCCTGCCTCAATGTATATAGTTGAAAATAATCACTTCGTAATGATAACTCACGTGATTTTCACCTCGTAGTAAACGATAATAACTGTTATAAATTATACATAGATTAAACAGTGGCTGTTGTATAATAACATTTTGTTATCTTATCCTATTCTAATTTAATGTTTTAGCTATCAAAAGATAAATTGTTTTCTACACAAACAACAACAACAACAAACAAATTCATTAAAATTAAAATCACTTTTATTCAGTCTATAGCCTAAATAAAATATAAGTTGTAATTCCTAAAGTTATAGAGATATAGCTATCTTTATACTCACAAATAATAACTTAAATAGTTATTTGTTGAATTCTAAAACTGATTATACTATAATTTCACGCAATCAACAAAAATATCTTTATAAAGATACCAATGTACCTACATCAATACAAGACAGCTCTTCGAAAATATTTCCTTCCTCAGGTTAAATGAGAGGTGTCAATAAAGGAGTTTACCTACCTCATGGCCATCATAAATCGGCCAGCATTATCCGAAAGGGATCCACTCAGTATTCACCTGGCGATCGAACCCTCGACCTCTGCATTAACTGCCAAAATGGTATACCAATGAAATATGTAGTGTATTTTACCAATTTTTCTGTCTTAATAGATTGGTAGTGTTAAAAGGATTGAGGCGGTACGTGGATTGCAAATTATAAAAAGCTTGCGATGCAAAAAGATTTTAGATTCAGATTTTCTTGTTTAAAGACTACATTATGATTTAAATAACAGAAACTTAAAAGTATTTACAAAATTGATTGAAATTTAAGAAAAATATTATTATAGAATTTTCATTTATTATAAATGAAAATTAAGATAGAAGACGTTGTTTTAGCTCATAACTCCCACAGCATGTCTCATCTCAAAGGAAATAATATGGTATGCGCAATTATCACCAGAGAACCTCTAATTTCCCTTAAGTAGGCCTGAGACCCTAGACAAGTGGCAAAGATTTCTATTCTATTCATGGAATTGATTAAAAATGTATAGGATTGACATAAGCTAACGCCAACGCTTATGTCAATCTCATACATTTTTTTATCTATTCTATGAATAGAATAGAAATATTTGACACTTGTCTCGGGCCTCAGGCCTACTTAAGGGAAATTAGAGGTTTAAGGCGTATTTTTTATGTTGTTCTCAAGACGTTTTCGTTTATCGTAAGCCAGTAAAGTCAAAAGTAAAGTTAAAAGGTGCCTAAGTATGACTATAAAAAAGATACATAATCGAATTCAAACTCACTTCTACGCATATCGAAAGCGTGTTCCTTAACCACCTGGTCATTATTAAACCTATTTTTGTAATAATACCCAGATTCAAATAAAATTATTTGGATCAACCAGACTTTTAAAATGTGAACAAACCAGATTCAAATAAAATTATTTGGATCAACCAGACTTTTAAAATGTGAACAAAGTTTCATCAAAGCTAATGATAAATTATTTTAAAAATAAATTTTATATAATTATTAATATAATTATGTGTCTTTTAAAATGTCAGGCGACAAGTTGAAAATAAATTTAAGCAATAACCAACTTTAAGCTAATTGACACAAGATAAAAATTAAGAAAGACACGTATTTTGCTTTTAGCCTTTTATCTACAGAAGGTGTACAACATATTTTTCCTCAACCTATGTAGATGTACAACATCATCTTCTTCATAAAAATATATCACAAATTTTACGATGATGAGAAATAACTATTCGCAATTGAAAACGAATCAATGAATCAGAACAGCACTTTTAACTCGAAATAACATAATATATTTGCAAATATTATATAAATTTAAAATAAATAAAAAAATGTCTGTCACATATTTATTGAAATTAAAGAATATTTTTTTTAGAAAATATTTGTTTTAGAAAAATGTGTTGTTCAATAATTATATTTAAAATAAATTTATTAAATCTAAGCTATAATTTACCGACTAAAAAAAATTCAGTGATTTTCGACACTTCATTACTTTTGATTTAGTCCTTTTGACAGATCAACTATAAAACTGAAGTTTTCTCAAAATGAAAAATTCTTTTACATTTTAAATTATTGAAGTAAATTACTCTTTTTAGATGCCTTGCAACTGTACCTATGATGTAGTTTCATTACATAATAATAAAATTTGATTTTCACGATGACATTTTGCTGTTGTTGTTGACGATATACTGACATTTTTGAAACCTAGGGGCCAAAACACTGGAAGTACGTCGAAATAAATCGCCTAAAGGTGCTTCCTCAACGCGAACATTTACGTATAATGTAATGTTTACAGATTCGATTTTGAATGTTACAAACTGCTTCTCTGGCGGCCGAGCATTTGCTTGTAATCAAACATTCCAGATTCAAAATATTACACTTTGTATCATCAATTTGTTCACTTTGCTCGGTTCGTGTCTCTCACTAATGTAATGCTCGGAGCTGTTATACATTACATGTGAATGATCGGAATCAGAGAGCACCTTCAGATCTAAAAGCCTTGACGTACAAATACAGTTCTAAAATTTTTGTCAACAAGATTAGCACTGCAGTTGACAGGTACCGATTCAGCATCTTAGTTGATAAAAAAATTATGAAGCAACGAAGTTTTAAAATTCGTTTTCTTCATTGTTAAACATACATTTTACAATCTCAAATAGCTTATAGCATTGAATTCTTAGCGTCAAGTCGTTTTAATTGCAGAATATTTTTCTTAGTCACAGAAGTCACTAGAAATAAAAATCGATTGATGACTCATCTATAGATTAATCTCTACATAGACTTGAGATAACTACTTACTCAAAATTCAACATTACATAAACAACACTAAAATATAACGTCATATATTATATTGATATACTCAAAACACCGTGTATCTTTCCAACCATTTCTACCAAGTATTCCATACCCAACACGTCTACAACATTTCCTTCATTTAATATTGTAAACAAATGTTTGACGTCATAGCCGTCAAAGCTGGTCCCATCCTCACGCCGTCGCATTCAGACCGTTGCGCGTTGTCTTCAATATTTAATTGCTGAAAGCCTTTTTAAGCCGCGCTTTGAAGTCAGCAGCGCGTCTACCATGGCGGCCACTGCGCTCCGTGAATGCTAAAATTATATAGCCGTATTCTGATCTACTGGAGACAAAGGAACGTAAGTAAACAACACATTAACGAATAAATTTTGCAAAAATGTTTGGACCGACAACAAAATTATGATAGTTAGATTTTTGGGCAGCTATTTCTCAATTACTTCAATATAATTTTAGACTCATTTAAAAGGATTTCTTACTGTTTTGTCAATGAAACCAATAAGTTTTGTTTTTTAAAGGTACTCTATTATCAATACAAAAAGTTGTTATTACATCTGATAATAAATTTATTCTGCCTCGGCGGTTCGGTAGAACGGACTGCCACGCAGAGGCCTTGAGTCTGATCTCCGGGTTGAGTAAAGTATTGTGTTTCTGTCAAGAACTTCTCAAAATTAATGAAGAGTTAATTGTGCCTAATAATGGCTCGTTCTGTAACATGGGATTCAACAGTATCCAACAGCTGGAAATTGTAACGATAACTGTTACCGTCCAGAATACGTTTTCTCAGTGGCATTATTCAGTTGGCGTTTCCTACGTCACCGTTTGTACATTCAAATAGTGCTTAATTCATCATACCACAAAATAACTGTTGCATATTTTACAACAGACACTGATACGGCTATTAATATTTTTAAATATTAATTAGGTGAATAATTAATATTTTGTACTCATAAATCGGAGGTAAATATTATAATATATAATAACAGATGTTTATACGACTTTGTAATTTTGAGTTCGTTGTTTTATTACACTATCATGAACTTATTCATCGCTGGATATAGTCGACTCCCTAAGGAGAGAAGTTTCTATAGTCACCCCACTAAGTGGACGAATTGGTAATCGCATTAAGGTGATATTTAATTTGTGGCGAGTAATTGCGAGGGTGATGATGGCTGGCCCGTGCGTCGTGCTCGTGAACGGGTGCTACTTGTGATGACTGGTCAGTATTGGCATGGCATACATTTAATATTCAATCCAGTATTACCTTGTTGTGCAATGTGACCAGGAGGTGCATTTACCAGTTTAACTAAAATACGTAGTCAAATTACCATACTAGATGAAACTAAATAATTGAAATCCTCTCTTTTTTTCTTTAATCTTAGTAATTATATTAATTTGTTAATTTGTAATAATTAACTTTGTATGGTTCTTTGGTTGCGTTGAATGTTTAAATTGTAACTCATACAAATAACTGTAATTATCTGGCGATTAAAAAGAGTGGCGTGAGTTTCTTGCCGGTTCTTCTCACAGCTCTACCTCGTCAGCGAACTGGCTGTAGGTCAATTGGTTGACTTCATGTAATGTTGACTTTTCATAAGCATCATACTTTATGATTAAAATGAAATAAATTCTTTGACTTCGACTTTGACATTGACTTTGTGGATAACTCTATGCCACGCTTTTCACGATACTCACAAACTACAAAGAAATTTGCTTTATTACCTACTAGCCTTCATCCGCGTTAAGTTACATCTTTGGTTACTGCTCCACTCTCGACGCCAATAGCGTGATGTTATATAGCTATTATCCTTCCTCAAAAACTGGGCTATCAAACGAAAAAATAATTATTTAAGTCCGACTGGTAGTTCCGGAGATTAGCGCGTTCATACAAACAAACACACAAACAAACTCTTCCACTTTGTATAATAGTATATAGACTATAGACTATTTATTACAATACTATTTGTTCAAGAGTATCTTATGTCAGCTTTAGTAATATGTATTGGGTTTTAAAAGCTTTTTTGTTAACAGGATGACATCGTAAGTGATTCTTGGTCACTGTAACTTCTTATCAACAGTTAGAACGTTTGCAGACTTGTTATTTTAACTATTTTAGTAACTAGCCCTTAAATTCTTTCTGTATTAATATGCGTTCTAGTACTACTTGGTGTCCTATGGTGAGTACAAAATAAGCATAGCTTTAATTTTAAACTGCCGCTATGCAATGGGACCTTTTGAAGAAGTTGTGTTTGGAAGAAACTCGGGTCGGTATTTTATTATTATTTTCTTTGTTATTGGCATCTGGGCGTGTAAAACAGCTGTTGCGTTTATAAGTATTTTAACTTGTACAATAATAATAAAATATAATTTGTGATGCCTTCAATTTTATAGCTTTCTTTCCACGGGTAAATTTAAAATATCAACGTACAACGTTGTTTTGGATTTAGTTTATTTTGAGGTATTCTTTTTAAGTGTTATAATTCTTTCTGCTTTGGGGTGAACTGAAGCCGAATTTCAGCTGAAAAACGTTATCTGCTAGACATAGGTTTTCTTACATTAATACTTTGACAGGTTGTGAGCCAACCTCCAGCGGTTGTCTATTACTTTGTTACTATGAGGAATATGCCCATTGCGTTTTCTGGTTCCAGGCCGTCACTTTAAGAGCTTTTCTGTCACAACGGCCAAAAGTATTAGACAACAAGCACAATAAATATTATTAAAAAACAAAAATCCCGTCTACCTAAGACAAACTGAAAAAAAATCCATTTTTTCCTCGTGCTGACGCTACATTAAAATATTTTGTACTCTATGTCACTCGCCTAATCAATACAAATCTAATGACGCCTCGTGTGTTAAAATCTATCGAGCCATAGCGTGCCAAAGAAATAGACATACATATATACATACCTACATACAGACGCTCGAAATAAATTCCCCTTTTTGACTATGGCAGTCGGGAAAAATAGCATTTACGATTAATGTTCTGTATGATTCTGATTAATATTTTCATATAAATTTTAATCAATATTTGACTGATTCAAGTCATGTTAGTTATAAATACAAATTTTATTACATTCATTCAGAAGTGCTCTCCTTACCAAACCATAAACGAGAGCCCGAAATTTTCGATATACATTTATTACCAAACATAAATAAAATATACTTCAATAAGAATTCAATAAAACGAAGATCTCAATTAGAGAAGTTTTTATTGAACTTGATAAATATGATAATGATGTTTTTATATTTTTTGATTTCAATAATAATGAACTAGACACAACAAAGTCAGGTAAAGTCAAACTCATTTAAATCGTATACTTGAATGTCACAGTATTTATTATAAAGTGTAAAGTAAAAATTTGAGAAGGAATAAAATAAAAGAGTATTTTGGAAGAACCTTCTTGAACGGGTTACGACTAAAGTATATCTGCTGAACTGTGAGCCAAGATAATTGACAGAGTGTGTCACAAGGCTTTGACCACCAAATTTTACTAACTGTATACTGCAGTTCTTGAGGCATTAGTAATTCACGATATTATAATATCAATTTTATTAATAATAATGTCACAACAACTAAACTAAACTAAATTTGGATATACATACTTTTTTTGTAAATTCGTACATATTATACATAGAAACACCCAGACCAATGCAAATGGTCATGTTCATGCTCACAAATATTTGCACTGAACTGGAATCGAACCCGCGACTTTTGCATGGCAGTCCATACACAGTACCACCGAACCACAGAGGCAGTAAATTCTTACTGTTCTCAATTTTTGAGAGTGCCAGCAGCCCAAGTAGTCCCACGGTCTTCTTCCTTTGTCCCTTTTCCTTTGTTTCCTCATTCCTTTCTCTCTAAATGGTCGGCACAGCTGAGTTGCATTTTCTAAGCATTATTACTTCTTCAATGCTTGGAAAACACATCAGGTGGGCTATGCTTGTTTGCCACCAAAGTTTTAAAAACAAATATAAAATTAAATGTTGCTAGGCTAGCTCGACTTTTACTTCACATAACACAGAATTCCATGCCATTTCTATCTTTTCTTATACTTAAGAACTCTGCTCTTGTCGGTGCAATTGATGCAATCTCCTCCTACCAGTCCTATCCACTGCCTTGTCCTTTAGTTCCTGGTACGACATGGCAGCAACATTTCTCTTTATCTGATTTAGGTACGGGATCCTAGGCCTTCCTCTTCCTCTCTTTCCGTCTATCTTTCCTTCCAGAATATTACAGTTAAGGCTGTCATGTCGTAACAGGTGCCCCAACATATTTCCTTCCTAATGTCAATTGTCTTTAAAATTCTTCGTTTCTCATCGACAAGTTTCAAAACATCCTCATTTCTCATCTCTATACAATTATAAATATGAGAAATGTTCATATAATTATGTAGTGAGTGTAAATATTATGTATTAAACGTTTCAAGCCTAGTATATATTAGTAATAAATTATAAAACGCGGCATCAAAGAGAGGTTTCTTGTGTTTTCTTTGCGATTTCATGCTCTTTTCGCGAACATTATATAAATATTCAGTATGAAAGAGGGTCGTTAGTTGTTGGTCTAAGTGTTAAAATTATAGAGATATTATCATTTTTATTAGTTTGTTTTTTAAGATAACAGAGGGCTTATAAAAGTGTCATAGATTTCTCATCTATTCATAGAATAGATAAAATTTATGGGACTGACATAAGCTAACGCCAACATTATCGTTAGCTTAATATGTCAATCAGCCTTTGTACATCTAAATGATGCAATACGTCACTATTGCTATCATATTTTCAGTAGGCTTTGTTGTGATACCAAATGAAACTTTTGATACCGAAGCGAAGCGGGGCGGACGCCTAGTCAATTATAAAATATGTCGAACAATTTATATTTGATGATAATATTGTCGATGGCGTAGCAAAACGTATTGATAAACATTGGTCGCAGTTGATCGTAAAATACTATTTTACACAGATTTCATAATATATCCTTTCCAAATCGCTTAAATCTTATCACTTATTTCACGACCAATAAAAAATATTATTAACTTTGCTTCCAAAATGAATCGCGTTATGTAATTATTATCACAGATCATACGGTTCATTTAAAAGTATCATTTATAGCTATAGGAAGAAGTTTGAACAGGAGTAATTTGATGTAAGTCCATGTTATGATTTACGTTAGATAATTATTGAATGTATCTTCTTTTAAATCGAAATGGTCCAGTGGATAAGGCAACCACTTCGTAAAGACGAGGTAGTGGGTTCGAATCCGGGCAAGTACCAATGTGATTTTTCAAATCTTATGTACTTTTTAAGTGTATCTTGGATATTTCTGACTGACGGTGAAGGAAAACATCGTGAGGAAACCTAGACTTAACAGTTTGAAAATGCCAATTCGCCTTGAGCAAGCGTGGTGATTAATGCTCATACCTTCTCTATATGAGAAGAGGCCTTTGCCCTGCAGTGGATGAGTAAACAGGCTGGTATTATTATCTTCTTTTAATCTAGAAATTAAAAACCTGGTCAAGTGCGAGTCGGACTTGAAACTTCTGTACAAAGTTTAGTTTAGTTTAGTTTATTCTTTATTGTACACACATAGAATATATTACATAATTGGTAAGAAATATCATGTACAAAGGCGAGCTTAACTCAAAAGTGAGTTTTCTTCCAGCAATCCTCAGAGTGGAAGAGGAAAAATATCAAGTGTGAGAACAAATGAAGTGTACAAACAGACAGGAAGGAAATTAAATGAAATGTAGTAGTTGTAATCAAAAATAACAGGAACAGTTTATCCTTTGATTTTGTTAACATGTAACTCTGATTTTCTATAGCTTCATAGCTTCAAGAGGTTGTAGATAAGAGCATTCGATATAAATTTCAACTTCAATGTGTTACTAAGAAAAAGATCTTCACAAACAAACAGACAGACTTCAAAGTAAGTAGGTACTATAAGGTATACATATTTTTGCTTCTTGAGGTACGGAACCGTAAAAATTGATGTTAGATTCTATTCTTTAAATTAAAGTAATGAATAAACAAAGTTTGATAGAACCAAAATTACTGTTAACTAAATATTTTTCTTTTATCGGTAGTAATTCTTAATCAAGCATAGTTTGATTTGGAGGTATGTATGGATGTTTGATACTCTTTTACGCAAAAACTACAGAATGAATTTTAATTAAACTTTACAATAATATACATAGCTTACACATCAGAAAAATACACACCTTAGAATCTATACTATTATATAAAGTGGAAGAGTTTGTTTGTTTGTTTGAACGCGCTAATCTCTGAAACCAAGAGTCGGATTTGAACAATTCTTTTTGCGTATGATAGCCCAGTTTCTGAGAAAGGTTAAAGGCTATGTAACATCACGCTACTGGCGATGGGAGCAGAGTAGTAAGCAAAGACGCTGGTGAAAACACGCCGCGGCAAGCTAGTTTAGAGGTATATGTAATAGTAGGACACATTATATCCACGCGAGCGAAGCCGCTGGCAATAGCTAGTTTTATCAAAGCATCTAGTAGAGTAGAGTCTTACCTGTCTTAAAGACTGTGATTAAAACCAGCATTAAGATAAGATATCACAGCAAGAGATACTTAAACAATTTCATTGCGAGTGAACTATTATATCACCGTTTAAAAATCTAATCTACAAGGCTTGAAACTTTTCTCATTATATGGCTGTTAAAAGGAAGTAATTTAAAAGGTGAGAACGGGAATAAACAAAAATAAAAAAATATAGAAAAAAAACGACTCCGTGGAATCTAATTAAAAAGTAGGTACTTCAGTTTTGTGCGTATATTTTTTGCGCCGATATTCGTTTTGTTCTTAATGGAGGGTTTAGACGATGGTTATAAAAAATATTTTAAATACACATCAGTTCAGGTCTAACTAAAAATGCTGGGAGAAAACGGTTAGGTGAACTATGATAATAGTGATGGTGAATGGTGACCCAAAGAATGATCATTGCTTCCAAGTAATAGACACTATAGTATTCATATTGACTGGCCTGTTGGTCTAGTGGTTAGTGACCCTGACTGCTAAGCCGGAGGTCGTGGGTTCGATTCCCACCCAGGACAAACCTTTGTGTGATGAGCATGATTGTTTGTTCTGTGTCTGGGTATAATTTATCTATAATATGTATGTATTTACAAAAAAAAGAAGTATTTAAGTATGTATATCCGTATTCTAGAACCCATAATACAAGCATATAATATGCTTACTTTGGGTCTAGATGGCGTTGTGTAGTTGTTGAAATATTATTATTATTATTATTATTATTATATATCTTTTTACCTAAGCAACTCATTCACTAATCAACAGTAAATTCTTAAGACTGGGAATGGAACGAAACACGAAGAAACCACCTTCATAGAGAATATCAACGTAACGTACCTACGAATGAACAAATAAAAAAAAAATTTCAAATCGGTTCATAAAAGACCGAGATATGAGGTAACAAACATACAAAAAAAAACATACGACCCGAATTGATAACCTCCTCCTTCTTGAAGTCGGTTAAAAAGAAATAACTATCAGGAATCAGGAGAAACAACTCCTCAGTTACCTTTATTTTCCTTCTTCACCTTCGTTTCTTTCACTATTGGCAGCTCCACCAATCCTACTAATATCTATCCTACTAATATATTTCGCATTTATTTATATATAATTATATATATATAAATGCGAAAATTGGTCTAGTTCCCGAGTTAAACGCAGGAGTAAGCCGCAGGGCGCAGCTAGTATAAAAAAAATTATATAAAATAAAATGTCGACTATTACTAATTTATAACGGTGCCTTGGTGTCTAAACCCGCCCTTATATTTTACATCTTTATTTCGTAATAGTTGAACTTTTATTAATTTGTTTTTTAATTTTCATTTTTAATCATTTTGTAAATTTCGATTAAGCAATATTAAAATAATTACTTAAAAATTTGTCAATTATATATTTTTCTCCGACTGCCTAAGCTAAGGAGGGTATTGTGTTTGTCGAGCGTGTGTATGTATGTATGTTTTTTTTTTTAACAGTGGCAGACGAGTAAACAGCCCACGTGATGGTACGTAGTAACTGTCGCTCATTGCACTCAGAGTCCCTAGCATTGCATTCGTTGCGTTCCTTTCTTTACAGTTTGTTTTATGAAGGCGGGTATTTGATTTTTAATAATATATTTTGCTTGTTAAATTTTACTTTTAAAATATACCTATTTTGTTTTATATAACATCTGTTTATAATCATCGATATACGTGTTTTTATCGTAATCAAATTTAATGCAAGGTTCCTGCATACGTTATGTTGGAGTTTTTTATAAAGCATCTTTGCCAGCGCATGTGTTCCCATCTGATTTTGACCCTGGTTCTTTTAAGCGGGGCGTGAAAAAGCATCTCACTAAGCTGCCATAGTGAAGGCCACAATACCAGTAGTTTGGCTTTTGGAATGGAGTCCACCACTTCTCGATTCTACTGACTGTTTACTATCAGGCAGAGTGGAGTCACTTTAGTAGGCTAATATAAAAAAAAACCCAGCATTTTTCTTACAAAGTTAGTTGTTCAAAAACGATACAACATAGTCATATAAGCCGACGTAATTCATCACTGTATATGTAAATCAAAATGCTACAATCGTAATATTCAATTTCGCTATGCACGTTAGAAAATTCCTATATTATGAATATGCATGCTGGCGGCGAGTTGCCATCAGAAATCGTGTATACCGACGAATATTTTTTTTTTATTAAATTCTGTTTTGTGGCTGCTGCTAGCTTTTCGTATTTTAAAAAAAAAAGAGTATTTTTCAAATCTTTCTCGTCTTCACTATTTTTATGTGCATATTATATTATAATGATTATGAATTCAACGGGTGACTATTATCTTAATTACGTTTTATTGAAGTCTGAAAATGTAATGAATAATGGTGTAAAATTTGCATCTGATAAGATTGCATCACCAGGGACAGTGAGAGAAAATGAACAGCGCCCCTGACATTTATACTGAGTATTAAATTTTGACATAAACATACGTTAGCTTGTGATAGCTACACTAATTTTAATCCTTTGCACGACTTATAATTAGTATACGTCATGAAATACAGAAGAAAACGAAAATGACTTAATTTAAACATCAAAAAATCAAAATTAAATTTTATTCATTCTAAATTTATTAAATGAATCTATGTGTAATTTAGGTATAAACTTTTGATAAATTTATACAATAAACCTCAAAAATCAGAAATGGCATATTATTATAATAAATTTGTTCCGTATTGTGATTACATATTGCCTTACTTAGCAGAAAAGTGAAATATAATGTGTAATGCGTTTTAGCAATTTTCATTTTACAGTAATCAACGTGAAATAGATATTTAGTAATATTTTGTCTTACAATATAATATCTTTTTAAAACTGTAAAACTGTTAAAAATAAATTTAAAGTAAATTTGCTGTATTCTTATAATTTTTACAAGAGATTTTGACAAGACTTTTATCGGCAGGTAGCTGATGTAATAAGGAGTAACTTAGGCTACGTTTATTTTAGATTTTTTTTTTATAAATTATAATAATATGCGATGTAACCGACATTTACGCGGGCGGAGTTGCGGGCAACAGCTAGTATTTAATAAATTTAAATTCTCCGGGTGTAAAATCCCAACAATAAAAAACAGACGAATTTTAATATTTGGCTGTAGGTTGACCATTTCATTAGTATTCCGTTGCTTGCTTGCCGTTTGTTCGGAATGCGAACAAATCAAAAAGTTTTCATTTTTTATTACATGATGCAGTTTAGTTACGAACAACAGCTTTTGTGCTTTACATATTGTTTTCGTGTTTTTAACAATTCACTAATGCTTTGTTTTGGCTATTGAATATTTTGATGGTGAACGTACACGCCTGTTTTATGTTATTTATAGTTTGAACGAAATATTTATTGTATTTTATACTTTACTAGTCTTCCGCGCGGTTTTATCAACGTTAAGTTACATCTCTTGGTTACTGCTCCACTTTTGTCACTCTTAGCGTGATGTTATGAGGCCTTACTTTCGTCAAAAACTGGGCTTTCAAACGCAAAAATAATATTTTAAATCGGACTAAGAGGTCCAGAGATTACCACGTTCAAACAAGCAAACAAGCGATTGTATAATGGGTGACCTTTTAGCAGAATAGTCTGTAAATAGCTACTACGAACTGGATGGAGGACGCAGCGTGGGCGGAGTCTTAGAAGGTAGATCGGCGACACAGTGTAAGTGGCGCATAATCTATGGTAAAAGTCGCTAAAGAAAATCGAAGTGAAAATGAAAATGAAAATATATTCATTCATATTCAAATTAAAACTTATAAACGTTAAAAATTACAAAATGCCAATTACCCTACAGCCAGTTCTCTGATGTAGGGTAGGCTATGAGAAGAACTGGCAAGAAACTCAGGCCACTCTTTTTAGCCGCAATGTTATTATAATTTCTGTAAGTTACAATTTCAAATAGCATGCAAAGTGACACAGGCAGGCACTTAACTCTATAGGGAAGTAATTAATGTTTTCTATGTTGTGAAGAAAAATAAAAAGTAAAATGTGTGCTTCGAAGATTTTTTTTTTTTATATATATTAGCCTAACAAAGTGACTGCACCCCGCCTGATGGTAATCAGTCAGTGGAATCCAGAAGTGGTGGCCACCATACCAAAAGCCATAGTCTTAAACTACTGGTATGGTGGCCACCACTATGGCGGCTGGGAATGGGGTTAGGGGAAGGGAAGGAGGGAGGTAAGGGAAGGGGAAAGGGGAAAGTTGGACCTCCGGTACTCTCACTCACCGAGCGAACCGCAGTAGTACGGATACTACTACTCTTACGTCGATCTTCTATGAGAGGGTAGTACTTCCCCGGACGATCCGGCCCATTAATGCTGAAACCAGCGTGGATCTACTACCGTACAAAGAAGATACCTAAACTTAAGAACAACTTATTTTCAACAGACGCGTTTAGGCTTAAATTATTATGATCTCTCTCCCTCTATCTATCTGTCTCTCTCTTACTTTATTAGCAACAATATTATGAAAGTAAAAGTAATTTATTTTATATCCAGCTATAAAATAACAACATTATAATGACGTACAAACTGAATATAAAAAGGCACATTACTGTACCTGTACATAATTCCGACAAACGTATTCCTTTTAAAAATACGACATTATGCTATTCATTCTTTATGCCTACCTTATCTTTTATTTTCATTTTGCATTGTAAAGCGAGGAATTACCGCGGTCGGAATCAGCAAGCCGAGCGACCAATAAAATGAGACCGAATAAGGATTCTACCTGAACCTGCCAAGTTTGCCTTATTATAAGCTTACGAGTTCTGTATAAGGTACATTTTTTAGTTTGTTTTCAATTGTAATTATTACTATAAAATTATAAGAAGAAATAATAGCAAATTAAACTTAATTAATCATAGGTACTTACATTTTTTAAACTCCTAAAATATATACTATAAAATAACTCCTGGCTTGGTACAGCACAAGACAGTAAGTGGAATTAACAAAAGGAGGCCTACAGCAATGGGTACCAATAGGCTGTGGATAATGACTTATATTTTTTATATTACTCTATCGAAATTTATTAGTCTGTCTTATAGTGAGGGTCTAGGAATAGTATACAGCATCTCAATTGCCATCGTGGTAATTTAGTGACAGGTTAGCCCCACGATAACGATTTCAAGATGAATTTTGACGGTCGCTAAGAACCTAAAAAAAAATATTCAGCATACATTAACTCATATTGTCATAAATTATGGGAAGAAAATTAGACGGTCAAAATATTTTAACGTAGTTTACATATTACATTCATTGACTGTGTATATTGTTTTGTGTTCAGGGTCATCACTAATTAAAGTATTTTCCATATTTCTAATTGCAATTTAAGTTCAGTAGTTTACTGTACAAATACATTTTGTAACGTTCAAAGCAATTAGTCAACGACCCGCTATAAACTATTGAAGTTCATCTTAACATTGCAAAATTAACCTTAACGCATACAACTTAAAGCCTAAATTTTCGTGATAAATTTATAGTGGTTAGGATATATAATGAGTGTATTTAAAAGTTAATTTACAATTCATTTAACGATGAAGGGGAACTTTGTAAGGAACTTTTGCATAGACTCAAGAGTATTAAAATTGGTTTTAATAACTTTAAAAATAGTGCCGTGAAGCAGTTTGAAATAAAAACTGACGTAATCATCAAAACTTTTAACAAACGAACAAAGGCCTCTTCTAAGAGCTGATGATTGTGAAATGATGTAAAGTCCCGATGTTAAGTCATCAACATTTGGATTGGCGATTGTAGTTCTCATTCTCTCAATAAGACTATCGCAGTCCACTGGCCTCTAGCAAACACTCGGTTCTCCGCCTTCCACATTCAGTCTACACCCGCAACCATTTTCAGATCGTCTGTCCACCTAGCTGGAGTGCGTCCTATTTTACGTTTGCTGAAACGCGGTTTCTACTCTAGCTTTTTTAGTCCAGCGATCATCAGCCAGAGCTTCCCTGATTTAAATTTGTTTAACACAAAGTCACATGTTTTTCAGTAAAACGTTAACAGACTCATGGTTTTGTTCTCAGACTGTATAGTTTGTTTCAATAATCTTAGATATAAATTTACCTTATGTTTGTAATACTACGTACAGTAACTATTGGTTAAGTGTATCCATGTTTTATTATAGCTATTTACTTGCGATAACAGCTAAATGGTGTAAAGTTTTTGGTAAGATATTTGCATTTGTTACTTAATACATATCACTGTATGTATTCTAAATAAATAAAATATAATAAATTAAATCAGTCCTACGGCAGTTGTGACCAACCCATTGCCACTTTAGTCTGCTAGTCTACCTAGTCTACTAACTATGTCAGTAACTCTAGTTCTTTTCGGATAACCACATAACTGAGCTTGCTTTTTAAATAAACACCAAGCATAGTTTGCTTCATAGCTCGCTGCGCGACCTTAAGTTTATGGAGCAGGCCTACCATGAGCGTTCATGCTTTAGCACCGTAAGTTATATAGGATTGTAGTTAGAGCAGGATGCCGCTACGTACTGTTGAATTAAATCTGCTAGCTTCTTACACGATGGTTTATCCACTATCAGTCAGTATCGGTAAACTAACAGTTCCGTTTAGGTTCACATCTATTTCAAACTAAGAGACAACAACATACCGCGTATCTTCGTAAATAAATATAATTTATGAATCAACGGGTACAATGCTGACTTATTGCTGAAAACTATTTGTTTTAGATATATTTTGTTATAGGATCAATTGATATTTTATATTAAACTGACTAAAGGGTGGAAATCCTCAACAAAATCTTTTTTATAAAGATAAGAACACGTAAAATTTTACCAATCGCCTAAAAAGTTTCCAAATCGCTATTTATCGAATCTGTACGTGGCTGTTTCGCAACTAATACGGCGGATCCCAAAAGACGTCTAGGCTGAATTTACCCCGAATCTTAACCTCTACCATAAAAGCAACATTTCTGCCTCCTACTCCGGATATCCCCGCTATACTGATCTCAGATTGTAAGAAAATGCGTTACATTGAAAATAACCCTACTTGAAAATTCTTAAACAAAAACTTACCTTAATATTATGCAATAAGGTTTTATTTCTTTTAAAGATGCGATTTTTAAGCTTCGAATTCAAAGTTGGTAGTAGAAAGCCAGACGCCTCTCAGTTTTCCATAACAGTGTTTAAAGCCATCATAATTTCTGTTTTTCAAGTTTCTTCGTCGTTAAGTAAAGTTTTGATTTCAAATTGTTGTGTTACTTTTGTATCAGCGTTTATTTTGATTTTAATTACACGGTTCTTTTGGTTTTCATTAACGTGGTTTAGAGCGTAAACAGAGAGCTAAAACTTCGTTGGTGCTAGTATATTATATCAGTATGGTTGCTATCTTTTGTATTTTATTATATCAGTACTTAACATCACTTTGATGATGTTAATAAAGGATTTTAATTTAGAATTCCAACTCGTATCAGTGACTCTCCGTCGAAATGTATTCAACATACTCGTAATATACAACTATTATTTTCTCGGTAAGCAATCTTAATTTTAATCGAAGGGCTACCATGTAAAGTCTTTGAACGCATCAATAAATAGAAGGTCCATTTATAACTGAAATTCTTTCAAAACCTTTCTCATGAGCCCTATCAAATTGAAATTGTTTTAGTTTTTAGACATTAAACTTGTTTGAAGCAATTAAAACGTGTGTTCATTCAACTAATTTTCACTCAAGCATTTTTAGAGAACTTGGGAAATAATTTGGCTTATTGTTTTTGTGACCGAAACGTGCTATAAATAAATAAATAAAATAATACAATAGATAGATCTTTCTTGTATTTAAAAATTTTATTGAAGATTAATTGGTTAGTTTTAAACTTAATTTTAGTCTAAACATCAAGAAATAAGCGATGTACATCAGAAAAGTCACCATCTCTTATATTAAAATAAAAATATAACCTTACCAATCACTTTACAAGACTAACTAGAGGTCCGCCCTCACTTCGCTTCGGTATCAAAAGTTTCATTCGATCTCACAACGAACTCCTACGTAAAATATCATAGCAATAGTATCGTATTGCATCATTCAGATTGAAAAAGGCGCTTAAAATATAGAAATTTTGAAAATGACTGCAAAAATTGTTAATCTTAGTAAAATAGCCTATGTTACCCGCTCAATTTAGTGATTTTTAAGGCTTAAAAATTTTTCCAATCCGTATTTTGAGTTAAATCTGAACAAACAAACAAATACACAAAAAACAAGTCTTTTCTTTTTATAATATTAGTTTAAATTTAGATTAGGTACATATGGTTGCAACCAACAAAATCAACACGACATCAAAAGACTAGAACTCTGAATCTAATTAAAGAAATCGAGGTGGCAAGGTGGAGCATTCAAAGTACGTTGGAAACACGCCACAACTCTGTTAACTTTGTAAATGTAGCCTGCACTTGCTGGTTAACTCACTTAAGTTCCCCACTGAAAGGTTGGTGCCCATAGAAGCTAACTAAAGTTAAAATTGTTGGGAAACTAAGTCTCTTTTTGAGTTACGTGGTTGTTCTACGAGTAGTTTTTGATTGCCTGTATGATTTTTGTAAATGAATGCATTGCTTGTGTGTATCGTAAATGAAACAAAATAAACATATTATGTGTTTTTTTGCTGGTTATAACATGCATAGGTTGAATCTAGTCTATAATTTTTTTTTTAATAAATTCATTGAAAAATCTTTAGTCTACCGTACAAAATATCACCATTACAGTTGTTACGCCCATAGCTCGTTGCGCTCACTGATCGGTAAAATATTTGCGGGTTAAGCAACATAGAGTGCGGCTGGTTCATGGATTTGGCGGTAGTAGATCCACGCTGGTTTCAGCATGAATGGGCCGGATCGTCCGGGGAAGTACTACCCTCTCATAGAAGATCAACTTAAGAGTAGTAGTATCCTTACTACTGCGTTTCGTTCGGTGAGTGAGAGTGCCGGAGGCCCAATTTCCCCCCTTTCCTCTTTCCTCACCTCCCTCATACCCTTCCTCTAACCCCATTCCCAGGCGCCATAGTGGAGGCCACCATACCAGCAGTTTAAGACGATAGCTTTTGGTATGGTGGCCACCACTTCTGGATTCCACTGACTGCTTACCATCAGGCGGGGTGGAGTCACTTTGGTAGGCTAATATAATATTTACAAAAAAAAAATGGGTGACCGCATAGTGGTATTTGACGTCTCCGTGCTTCGAAGGGCACGTTATAAGTCGGTCCCGGTTGTTACACTATTGATAACAGTCGTTAGGTCAAGTCGGATGCCTCTATAATAAATAGGGGTGACCTGAACAAATCTTGACACTAGGTTGACAACTAAACAGTCGATATTTGACCATTACCATGGTTACCAATCTGCCTTCAGCCGCTATTACACTATCATAGAAATATGATCATAGATGTGTGAGTAATTTTTAAGTGAAGAACATATGACGGTATAATAACTACATGTGATTCATATTGTCTATGATCATAGTTAGAGGATCCTTTTTGACAGCTAGCGTACAAGTAGGATCATATTCAATACAATAACACAGTTCGTATGTGAATAGACGGTGCTAGTGTGTTCTTCTTCTTCGTCTTCTCCTTTTTTTTTTGGCAACAGAGCCGACGATTGTGTCAGCTATTTCTGCCAGCGTCAAGCTTAGAATAATATTCTTGCTGATGATATTAATGGTATATTACAATGATAAAAAAAAAAATGTGGATGAAATTAAATGACCGCTAGTGTGTTGATATGATCCTACTTGCACGCTAGCTGTCAAAAAGGATCCCATATCTAGACTTTGACACTAGCGTAAACGTAGCCATAGCAACGGAAAACACAGCTTGGTGGGTGGTATATGACGTTTAAATGATCAATATGTGTATTATGTAAAAATAAAGAACGTCATCATATAACTATGATCAAACAATTTGACAGATATGAAATCATATATAAATGATTTAAATATGATAATGTAAGTCATGAATGTGGTAAACTTCTCCCTTTCGAAGAGATCTTAGCTCCACAGTGAACGTCTTCAGTTAATGATGACAATAATGACGGTTCGTTCTGTTCGATAAACTTAAGTCTCTAGTAGTGTATCGTAATTCGGCGATATGCAGTCATTATTCGGTTAAGCGAACTTTCTATCTTAGCTGTTTACGCACACACCTATAATATAAAGTAACTCCCTGTTAGGTAATCCACGTAAGTAAATAGATACAGATAATTAGATAATAGGTTGTAACTCCGAGGGGTGAAAAGGGTAAGACAGCAGCAGTGTCATATAGCTCAGTATATGAATGTATAATGTCGATTTTAGGGTCTGGTATAAAATCACGTTGGTTTTTTCTACTGATATACATCATAGAAATAAATCACAAGAGGAAATGTATTAAATCAATATATTATATTATCTTAATATTTAAAATGATTTAATGATCTATACTATACTTCTTTTTACAACTAAGGATAAAACATGTTTCGTTTTATTAGTATTCGATTGGATGCTCAGTATACAAAGTTTATACGACGGTTTAATATTAAATGAAAAGGCAGCTGTTACTAGTCCGTATAATGATTTCAAATTAATCACAGAAATGATTTGACGAGAGACAAAAATTTAAAATTTCCTAACAATTGAAATAATATTTTAGTAGTAACAAAGTTATACACCATTTATTATGACAAGTTCACTGACCTGTAATGAGCGGCAACGTTTATCCTTCGACGTGAATTATGACTTAAGTTAGTGACCGTTTGAATTAAAAAAGTAGTCCTGTGTCTAAACTATTGAAGATATTTAGTTAATTTTTTTGGTCTCGCATTACAATGTCACTTACTTGCATTTAATATCATACCGTCGTATACACACTGTATTATACCAATAGATTCATCGTTAAAAGATAGTAAAACGTGGATGTGACGTCACTTACACTGCTTTTTGACATCAGCAATTCTAATAGAACTAAATATACGGGAATTCACGCGATCATGCATTAGGTATTTACATACCTTACAACAAATTCCGGGCGTTTATAAGATCAGCTGCAGCTGCGGTAGTTCGTACATAGGCCAGACTAAGCGGACTATTGCTGAAAGGGTCAAAGAACATATCGCCGCTGTAAAGAATCGACAGACCAGCAAATCAGCGATTGCCGAACATATTCTGCAAACGGACACCAATCACTGGATTGAATTTCATCATACGCAAGTCCTCTCCACTGATCGTACCTACTACTCTCGGGTGGTACGAGAAGCTGTTGATATTAAGAAACATACAAACTTCAATAGGGAAGACGGCTTTAAGCTCTCGGCTACGTGGAATCCAGTGATTCAAATTACACAACCTCGCTTTACGCAGTCGGTTAACGCTCGGAATACGGACGGCATACAGAATAAGGACACTGTCAGTGTGTTTTGTGATAGTACGTGGAAAGACAAAAATGTGAGGGTAGATCTAGAATCTACTTCGCATACGGAGCCGTGACATCGCCACATCAGTCTGCTTGTGACCACGGCCGGTGTAACCTGGTCGAAACGTCAAGCAAAATAAGGTATGTAAATACCTAATGCATGATCGCGTGAATTCCCGTATATTTAGTTCTATTAAATCATGCAACGCGAAAGTTTAAAAGTAAATATCAGCAATTCTAGCACGAGAAACACTTTTACGTGTTTTCTCATAAATAGAAATTCTAGAAGAAAGTTCAAAATAAACAGCGTATTCTCAATTAACCGGTAAGATACTATCGCAGACCTAAATCATTTCACAGAACCGTGGTCTAGTCTAGCTACAATATATGCATTGAGAGACAATTACAAGAGGCTTAGCGAGCTGTCGCGAGCTCCTGTCCCATTATATAGGAGATTATCTGTTATTATGAAGATTAGCCCTCGAATATTAACACGTTGGTCTGTGAGACCGGTGGCATTTTGGTTTTAAATTTAATTTTGTAATTGTTTCGTTTTAATTGAGTTTTTGTAGCGAATTGTGTTAATTTTTCGGTAATCTTTTAATCTACAATAACAGAATGGTCACTTTCTGACTACACACTAAATTTCAAAACTTTTGAAGACTAGGGCAGTCTTTAAAATTAAGAAGAACATCAACAAACAACATAGATAATTTGAGAGATAGGTAATATATAGGCAGGATGCATCAGATAAGAATTCATTTTAAAACAGGGTTGAATGAGACAACAATGTCCGTCGGGTACTCATCAACAAAAAGGCCTTGACTTGTTTTTTTGTTTTTATGTTTTGTTTTTAAAAAGACAACTCTCGCACTAGAGAACAAGCCCTGTATCGTGGAGGCTGTACAAACATACATTTAACGGAAACAAAGTACACCCAAACTCGGAACAAATATTTATGGATCACACAAAGTTCTGTCCCGTGTGGGGATTGAACCCACAACCTCGTGCACAGCAGTCGCTTGCGCTTCCACTGCACCACGGAGGCAGTCATGATAAAGTGTCCTTAAAAATATTTATATAGAAGCATTAGAGGGTTAGCAGTTATATTAAACCAGCTTTGATGCTCCAACAGTGACTACAGTTGACTACAGAATTAACATAAAACATAATACATTTTTCGATGAAACACCGCTACCTTTATTCAAATTTCAGGTTTTAATATGTAAATTGGTTAGGACGTTGAAGTATCGCTTTTAATTTTGCGGCTCTAAAGGACTTGAACAGTTAATTTTGAATATCTAAGTGGAAACGTCTCTGGTGGTTTTCATGCCTAATATTCCGGATGCTACGGACTCGTGAACAAACAATTTGTGCAAACTTACTTAACTATTATTTGCTTTTATGTATAATATGTATGTATTTACAAAAAAAAGTTTAAAAATATGTTTATATGCATTCTAGACCCCATTGTCACAATTTAATATTAATATATGCTTACTTTGGGTCTAGATGGCGTTGTGTGGTTGTTGTGGTAATATTATTATTGTATTAACAAATTTAACAGTTTTATACTAACACGGTATTATTCCACTGTACGACAACGGTTTCTTCTCATATAAATAACACATGCGCGTTGAGGCCCAATTACCCTCCTTTCCTTTTTCCTCACCTCCCTTATCTCTTCTCCTAACCCCATTCCCAGCCGCCATAGTGGAGGCCACCATATCAGCAGTTTAAGAAGATGGTATGGTGGCCACCACTTCTAGATTTCACTGACTGCTTACCATAAGGCGGGGTGGAGTCACTTTTTAGGCTAATGTAAAAAAAAATTACTTTACATCTAAATGAATAAATACAGTTTTAAACAACCTACAGTTTAGGTACTTGTACAATTCATACTTCATTACTATACTTTCTAGTACATAAAGATACTTACTAATATTATAAATGTGAAAGTAATTCTGTCTGTCACGCTTTCACGCCTAAACCACTGAACCAATTTTGATGAAATTTGGTGTAGAGATAGAATAGACCTTGGGGAACAACATAGGTTATCTTTTATTGCAAAAAATGGCTTGAAGGGATTGAAATAGGGGATGAAAGCTTGTATGTAAAATGTGATATAACTGACATTCACGCAGCCGGTGCAGCAGGCAACAGCTAGTTCTTAGTATAAGACATCAGCTCTATTAAACAATAAAATAGTTTTAACACAAACAACAAGAAGGTTACGATTAACCTCGAAATGTTATCAGTAAGTCGGAACACCACTAAAAATAACATTTACAAGATTTAACAAAAAGAAAATCGCTGTATCATTAGCAATTCATCAGGCATTTCAGTTTCCGAGTGCCAAGAAAACGAGAACCCATTAAGTTGTGGTCCTTTTAGCAGCGTGCTTATGATAATGATCAATTAGTAGGTACCTAAACATACTATCTGGTAACAATTATTTTCCAAGTTAAATCATTAAATTTCCCGCCATTCCTTTTGCCTTATTTCCTTTAATCCCTTTACCTACCCCTCTCCTATCACTGTAGGCAGCGGCCTCGCAGAGACCCTGGCATTGCAGGAGCAACTCTGAGTCGTTCATGAGCGACAGTTACCACTTACCATCACGTGGACTGCTGGCTCGTCTGCTACTGCCCAGCCCAGTTCTTCAGGAAGGTTATAGGATATGTAACATCACGATACTGTCGACGGGAGCAGAGCAGTAAGCAAAAACGCGGGTGAAACCATGCCGCGGACACCTAGTGCTTTAATTTAAGTTTAAATTTAAATAGTATACTTTTTCATTACAGTGCCTTAAAGTTAAAGTAAAAGTGCGGTATCGCAGTTAAACTGTGAAGGTCTGGCACCAGTTCTATGTGTTACATGTCACTTTTATTAGAGTATCTTGAATGAAATACGGATATAAACGTTAAAATATACAGTTATCGAAATTGTAATGCTATAATCCGTATTATTAAGTATTTTTTAAGTAACTCGCTAACAATGGAACCACAACCAATATTTCTAAATGAATACGCAATACAAGAAAGATAAAAAAGAAACGCGAATAGCCAGCGCTCATTAACAATTCTCATTGTTTCCTTAATATAAAAGAAAATAATTAATTTACTTGGCCTAGAAACAAACAATAAAGTAGACAATCATTTTGCCTTTTACTCAAACATTTTTGTTTTATTAAAATTTAGTTTAAGATGATTTTTGGCAGCCATCTTGTTATTCCTCGATAAGGTATATAGTTATGTATTTACAAATTACAAGATACAAATTAATGAGATCCTGTCATTTGACAAATATTTCTTTACAATCTTTGTTGCACAAAGGACGTTTGGTAAAATTATAAATCACATATTTCATGTTTAACGAACTTTTTAGCAAATATTTACCACACCAATATCATTTTCTTAAAATATCGTTTGTCAAATACTTCATTATTGGTTTGACTAACATTATATAGAAAATGGGAAGGTAAATAATTTAATGTGTTATAACTGCTATTGCCCAAATCCCTACAAAGACTAGCGATTATAAGAAGAAGCTTGTCTGACTGTTTAGATGCGTACTATATTGTCAACTGGTGGACATAGGCCACTCCAAGTATCTTAGATGAACCGTATTTCATTAGTATTATCATTCATTGGTTATCTGTCACCAGTAGATCGTAAATATAAAAAGGTATTACTTAATTTTTTTAATACATTTTTTTAACCGATTATACTAAAATGACAAAGGCCAGAGAGTTTGATTGTTTTACTTTCTTTTTCATTTTTTTCGTCTTCAGATTCTTGTTAAATAAAAACATTAATAGAAAAAGTTTTTGTTGCGAAGTACCGGTTTGATTTATGAAAAATTTGGTTAACGAAATGGTAAAATTCTCAAAGGAGGATCGCCATATTAAAGATTTATGTTGTACAATTAATTTCGTAATTAAATTACTCCGGCAACAGTAGAGAGTAGATAGTATTTTATTGAATTTACTTTTATATAATCAGAGTGGAGATTTAATTAAATGCATACATAATTATGTAAATTATGTTTTGGTATCGCAGTAGGAGTGTGTTGCTGCTATGCCTGAGTTTTGTTCTGTGTGAGTATTTTATTTATTTATTTATTTACGCTTTTTGCACAAAGTAAATGAACAAAGGCATACTTAATGCTAGAGGCATTCTCTACCAGTCAACCTTTAAGTGAGTATGTAATTAAGTGTATTTGAAGTGTATTTATTTATTTTATTTCAATTTATTTCATAAAAATAAATTAGATTTTATTACAAATTAGTAGTTTCCCTTTGGTCCCAAACTAAGCTAGTTTCCTACCACCGGGATTACAATTTTCAATATATATCTTACAGACTATCATACATACATTTTAATATAAGTATACTACACACCATTTAAATAAAAGTTAATCAATAAATACCGTAACCTAAAATATATATTAAATACAACTTAAATCTATTATCTCGTTGTGCCTGTCGGTCGGTGTTGGTTCCATTGTCTCACAGCCTGCCCCGGAACCGCCGGAACACCACGCCCTTCGGCCAGAATTCTTCTTAGGTGAAGGTTTCAAGAGCCTTCGTCAGCACACGCGCTACGAACGACTTGAAGTTCAAAGGCTCTACCCTCACGATGTAAGTGGCCTTGACCTTGATGTACTCCACAAGGTCCTGAATCGTTGTGGAGTGATGCAGGCGCGAGACATACAGTAGCGTAGTGGGTACGGCAGGTTTCAACAGGAAGTTGGGCCCTGTGGGTGCTGTACCACACTTATTTCGGCAGGTTTGACTCCTACATTTCTTTTGGACTTTCACAAATCCATCATCATCCGGAACACAGCTTCGAGTGGAGATGGGTGTGAAGTCCTCTTCTTTATTGTTCCCCGTTTTGGCACCCTGATGTTGTACTGCGGCAAGCGGACTCACGGCACGTGCATAGTCACGTCGAGGAGATGACGTAACGGTGACACGTGCAGCGAGCGCGGGCGCGGGCGCAGCGGGGACGGAGAAGCGCGTGGCAACGACGGGGCGCGCAGGGACTACGGGGCTACGGGGTCACTGCGTTTAAGATATTGCTGATGCGAAATTTGCTGCCAGCGAACACACGAATGATCCACGTTTCGTATTTACGTTTGAAATCTCAGCTGACCTAAATACTGATGTAGTATTTCGTAACTCTTTTACTTCGTTACGTAGGTCTGCGATGGTTGTTTGTGAGACTTCAAACTTCAACATCACATCGGCCAGACTTGCTTTCAGCGGCGTTATGTCCTTCAAGAGTCTGGTGACATCGACGGGGTCGAACGTGACAGGGGGCAGTCTCCTCTGCTCCTTAGCCACGAAAGTCGGCACGTCATCGGGGTCGGTCCCCTTCAGCACGTTGATTATGTCCTGAAGACTCCGCGCCCCTTTTTCATCTCTCCGACGAGATAGCATTCGGTCGCTCATGTTGCACGACGTATACAGCAGCTCCTTAGCGCTGCGGATCTCATCTTCTGTGAACTTAGAGGTGCAGATCTGCGTGACGCTGACCTCGTCCATCACATCCAGCTGGCACTGCAGGAAGGCCAGCGACTTATTTGCTATGAGTTTGTAGCTCATAGTAAATGTAGGTCGGCGTGGCGATTGCCACACACAATGCTTGAACAACAATAATTCACGACGTAGTCTTAACACGTCCGCACTGTAACGCACATAATGCAAGACTCGACTCGTATGTAAGATTCATCAAAAAATATCCCAAGTATTTTTGTAAAGTTGGCATCATGGAGCTGGATGTCTTTCGCAAGACATAGCTTTGTCTTTTTAACGTAAAAAAATTCGCAAAATAATCTAAAGAACAAATATTTATGTGATGCATTTTAAACAGAGAACTGGTATGGTGGCATGTGTCATGCACTGCACGGGATATTTCACTTGAATGGTTACAATACGTGAGTGCTTAAAACGAAGCGACAAGCAGGCACTGGCAGTTTTTTACTTCTTGAATGTGCGCCATTTATAAAAACTGATTGTGTTAAAGAAATCAAACACTCAAAAATGTAAGCTTAGTTTTATACACTCAATTATTTTATCAGATTAATAATAATAATAATAAATTTATTTATTTTCCTTCACAAATTGTCTGGCTTATGCTAAAAAACAGATAGTAGAACTAGGATAATTTGCGAAGGACTGGTGCCTTAAATGGGTTTGAAAAACCTGTGCTACAGGTCACCAGGCCCCCGAAGTGACGACACAATTGGTAATGCGAAAGTGGTAAGATGGTTGATCTTTAGTTTCAGTAACAACAGTATTATGAGCAATCAAAACAAAAATTCCATTTTATTTTTTTCGAATAAAGAAAGAGCCAGCTTTTTGCTAAATCGTATTAAAGTGTTTCGGTAGTGAACTGTAAACATCAGTGTCCGATTTATCCCCGATAACCGGACAAACTGTGATGTATTTTAGAAATACTGCCTACGGCACGTCTAAACTGTTACCCGGATGAACACGAAAATATAATGTTATAGGCAAGTTTTAGATTGAAGGTATAGTAAAATAATGTGATAATACTATTGTTAACAGTGTTGATGCTATAGTGGATAATTTTATTCTGTGGAACTTGAATATATTGAATATACTTCTAATTTTTGTAATATTAGGTAATAATAATATTACAGAACTACGTAATTGGGCGGTGACACTATCGCGCTCTGCAATAAACTCAAACTCAAACCATTTATTTTGTTTGGATCATATAGTATGATGCTTATGAACGTCAAAGTTACAAGAAATCAGCTAATTAACCTACAGCCAGTTCGCTAAAAATCTAGAGCCGTGCGAAGATGTGGCAAGATGCTCAGACAACTATTATCAATTGTCAGATAATTACATTTTTTAGGATGAGTTACAATTTTAACATTAATGCAACTAAAGAACCGTTCAAAATAATTATTACCAATCAACAAACTATATAATATATTTACAAAGATTAAAAAAAAAAACAATTATTTAGTTTTATCTAGTATGTTAAGTCTAGTTCTAGTCGTCTACGTATTTTAATTAAAACGGTAAATACACATCTTGGTTACATTGATCGACATAATATATCTAATTCTTAGGCTCCGCATAATTGACTGATAAAAAAAATCAAACGAACATCAAAAGAAGAAACCACACTGAAGTTACTTAAACCTAGATTCCATTTTGATTAGTGCGATTGCAGGTTATTAGTGCAGGTGCGTAGTGTTTAGAACAAAACACGTGTGGACAGAAATTGATTAAAGCTGTGAGCCCGTTAAGATCTTAAAACAAAGGGTTCAAGAGAAGGACAAGTGTGACAAGGATGGTTTCATAAAGGTTAAGAAGAAGAAGAAGAAGCCCACTTGTCTAGACCAGTGCGGTACCGGGCTAGCAGGGCATAATATGTTACTACGTCCCGCAGTCCCAACAACGTTGCTGTACTTGTCCCGGTTACACCACAGTACGAAGGAAGAGAAGATCGTGCAGTACGTGCGAACTAAAACCAACTGGACTCCGAGGGTTGAGAGGTTGGAGTCACGTCATAACACGAACTTCAAATCGTTCGTTCGTATTGCGGGTGATGACACAATTTCTTGAAACTTGCCTACAAGAAGAGTTTTGGCCGAAAGGTGCAGTGAAACAGTGGCAGGCTACACAACACCACGCAGCGTAACATGACGCCAAAATAAGTCGTGTTAATTACTTATAAGTTTTATTGTATAATATGTATGTTAGTATGTAAGGTATTTATCTATGGGTCTATGCAACCTGAAAATAAATGTTTTATTATTATTATTAGTGAGATTGATTAGTAATCAGCGAAGTAAGTAGAATAGAATCGTGTTCTATTTTTTTACGACTACGCCCCGCGTTCGCACTCGCACTAATCAAAGTGGAAACTAGCCTTTATGAGAAGTTATTCTTATCACTTGAAACAAATATTGTACATACTAAGGTGTTATAACCAACTATTAGATGGTTGACAGAACCATAAAAAAAACATCTTTTTAATTTGTGACATCATATTTTTTCACAAGTAACAAACGGAGTACGGTCAGTAATCCATTTAGAGGGCCTCTCAACATCTCATTATGCAATCATTACGCTATTCCAGTCGCGATTTTACGCGTAATCCGGTAATTTACTTGCGCAGTGTCCCGGCGTCGCCAGATTTACGTTCTAACCGAATTAATGGAACAACCTTAGGGACACTTACTTTTTTGCTATCTGTCTCCTTGCAAATTAGAGCTTGACGTAATGAACTGTTTGATTAGTATTTTTATGTGATTAATTACTAGCGTTTGAATTCTAAATTTTGTCAGCATGGACGTTCTTTTCTTACAGTGATATTTTCTTTTCTAAGAAAATACTAAAAACTTATCTCTGAATAAAATGTGCTAGAATTCAACAAATATAAAGATTGATACTTTTATTCTACTATTTTCTTACGGGAAAGGTTTTACAGTCAAATGTGATACATCAATAAATAATAATAATAATAATTATCAATAAATAAATACCTCATACTTTAAATTTTATTCCTTTCTCGTATAAAATTAAATTTATTTCTACTTGTAGCGATAAATCTTTGACGCCTGATTTAACACAAAGGTGTTAATTAAACAGACTTTCTTACTTTATTATTTACAAAGAATTAAACATTGTAAAGCTCTTTTATGTCTATTTTGTAGCTCGAGGCTCTACGTGTGCTACGGCGTGGCTGCTCGTAGCGGTGTAGACAACATTGATTTTACGTTAATTAATTTCGTAATTAGCTTACATGTAATGTAAGAGTATGGGTTAGCGATGAATACTTCTAAGTCGTACATATATTAAAAGCATTTTACAAAGACTTTACTCGGTTTCATACTGAACCGTAAACGATTCACACACTGCATCGCACCACAGGTATAGTGCGGGCGTGCGTGTTCTTGCGTTGTTTATAAGTATCTCTCTTAGTATATAAATCAACGCAACATAAATAAAGCAACATACTGAAAACGCATTCACGCGCGGTGTAGATGTTCTTTCGCCACGCACCCGGCAGCGTGGTGCGGGCTGTGTGTGGATCGCCTTACTAACCGTGATCAATGCTCATCATTGTTCATATTATGTTCCCTGTATTACAAGAAGCCCTTACTCTGCAGTAAATAAATAATGGACTACTACGTCTCGTATTTGAATACTGGAGTCAATCTTAAATATGTTTTACTCATTGAAAAACATACATTTTACATGTATATTATACAAAAGTTTTTCACCCACGTCTTTGCTTACTGCTGTGCTCTTGTCACTAGTAGCGTGATGTTACATAGCCTATAACCTTCCTCGAGAACTGGGAGAACTCCCTATTATACGCAAAAAGAATTATCAAATCCGACTAGGTAGTTTTACTATCGGTAGTTCCAGAGATCAGCGCGTTCAAATAAACCCACAAACAAAGAAACAAACTTTTACGCTTTATATAATAGGTAGTATAGATTATACTTTTGAGGATCCTGCCCACATTGTGACTCTAAAGCTTTTCTGGTTCAACGACCTGTCCACCTCTACCTAAGTAAGATAACTTAAGATCCATATAGATTCTTTCGGAGGCCTATATTTAACAAAAGAATTTTTTTTTTTTCGTGGAAGTGACGCACATTTGCACGCGAGCTTGTGTGCAATTCCATAAATGTTTTTTGCTTTATCAGTTTTCAGTTTTTGTTTATATTAATACTGAACTGTGATTTAATGTTAATTTTTTTTAATCATTAGTGTTTATGTGAAAACTAAATTGTTTTATTTCTTTCTTTTTTTTTTTTTACAGAAATGAGGATGATTAAAGTATCTCAAACCTCTCACAAGAAATTACAAAACAAACTGAAAAATTTAAGTTTATTAGGAACAACATAGGCTATGTTTTATCGCGAAAAATGGCTTGAAGGGGTTGAAATAGAGTATCAAAGTTTCCCCCCCAACGGGGTTCTCGCCTTGTCGCGGCGGGGGGGCTTAGTAGCCGTGGTTACCAAGAACCACGGTGAACCAAGAGGAACCCCAAGGAGGCGCCGCTCCTCTGGGCTTTGCCGGTAAGCTCACGATGGAGCGGCTCCGGTGGGTTGCGGTGCTGTTTGGGCGGCACCGCAACTGGGTCGGGCTGCAGTGTTGCTTCGGCGACACTGCGGCTGAGGAGTGGCGGGGCCGCGGCGGGAGAGGAGTGCCGGTATAACGGTGCGCCGCTCTCCCTACCTTCCGCGGCCTCGGCGGGGCCGCAACCGCCAGATTGCGGACGCGGTGGGGCCGCAGGGGAAGAGGAGTGTCGGTATTGCGATGCGCCGTTCTCCCTATCCTCTGCGGCCGAGTTGGCCTGCGGGCGGCGATCGGGCAGTCGCCGCCCGAACAGCACGGGCCCGAGACGGCAGTGCGCGTGTTCCGCACGCGCCTCTCGAAGGAGGGGGGCTAGGCCCCTAAATCGGACGGGGCCCGCTCGCGGTGAGCGGGCCATGGCCCGTCGGGGTCGCGGATGAATGCGCAAGCGACTCCCGTGACCCCGACACTCTGGACGTCTGGAGGAACACCGTGGGTTTTAGTCGGTATGCTGGCCGCGCTTTGAGTGCGGTCGGAGAGTCCGACATAACCGCCTTGCCCGGGCGGGTGCGTATACGTAATGCATTTCCCACGTAAAAAAAAAAAAAAAAAGAGTATCAAAGTTTCCCCCCCAAACGGGGTTCTCGCCTTGTCGCGGCGGAGGGGCTTAGTAGCCGTGGTTACCAAGGACCACGGTGAACCAAGAGGAACCCCAAGGAGGCGCCGCTCCTCTGGGCTCTACCTGTAAGCCCACGATGGAGCGGCTCTGGTGGGTTGCGGTGCTGTTTGGGCGGCACCGCAACTGGGCTGGGCTGCAGTGTAGCTTCGGCGACACTGCGGCTGGGGAGTGGCAAGGCCGCGGCGGGAGAGGAGTGCCGGTATAACGGTGCGCCGCTCTCCCTACCTTCCGCGGCCTCGGCGGGGCCGCAACCGCCAGATTGCGGACGCGGTGGGGCCGCAGGGAAAGAGGAGTGTCGGTATTGCGACGTGCCGTTCTCCCTATCCTCTGCGGCCGAGTTAGGAGGTGGCCTGCGGGCGGCGACTGCCCGATCGCCGCCCGAACAGCACGGGCCCGAGACGGCAGTGCGCGTGTTCCGTACACGCCTCTCGAGGGAAGGGGGGTTAGGTCCCCCAAATCGGACGGGGCCCGCTCCCGTGTGGTGGGCGGGTCGTGGCCCGTCGGGGTCGCGGATGAATGCGCGAGCGTCTCCCGTTCACTCTGGTCGTCTGGAGGAACACCGTGGGTTTTAGTCGGTATGCCGGCCGCACTTTGAGTGCGGTCGTAGAGTCCGACATAACCCCCGCCTTGCCCAGGCGGGTGCGTATGCGTAACGCATTTCCCACGAAAAAAAAAAAAAAAAAAAGAGTATCAAAGTTTGTATCAAAAATGCTATATAACCGACATTTACGCGAGCGGAGCAGCGGGCAACAGCTAGTTTGCAATAATTCTGTGCCATAGTTTTATAATATTTAATTTTTTTCTTAATTTGATTTGAAACCATGTTGGTTAATCCATAATTGGCAAGTAGGTATATCAGCCAAACAACCTGTTACATTTAAATATGACAATGTATTATACTTGTGCTGTGGATAAACCTTAATAAATAAATACGTTCACAATTTCGTAAGACCGAACGTGCTAAGAACAATTCTTCGGTCTACTTAGTCGCCGGCTCGGTATCAAGTATGTTTTCATGACTTGTATTATTAGTATTCTCGGCGCCTAGACTCGGCGTACCCGTCTCAATTACACTGCACGCTAACTACCTCCGTCACACGTTATATATATCAGTGATAAAATGATGCTACAATACAATATAACCCTAATTATTAATAACTAGCTGCTGGCAAACCCTTTGTTTTTTTTTATTGCAGCCAGTGGCAGACGTAAGTGTTAACTGTCGCACATGGACGACTTATCCCCTTTTTCTGAAAGGCTGATCAACGAAAAATTAACTAATCTCATGTGAAATACCTAAAAGCATGGAAAATTAGTTTAATTTGATCCAGTTAGTTAATAAATAGATCAAATTGTACTAAATATTCATGCTTTTAGCAACCCAATTGGTCCTTCACATGAGATTTTACAGGTAATTAGTTAATTTTTCGTTGATTACCCTTTCAGAATCAAAGGGTTTGTTATATTCACCAGTCAGCAGTCGAATTGGTGTTCTTGTATATTTATTATTTGTATAGTTATGTATTTGGTCTGCTACTATCAGCAGTAAAAAAAATACTACAAAAATACATTTAATTCAACAATACATTTAGTTCCGTGACATTTACCCTAAACTTTCACTTCAAGGAAAATAAACAGGCCAAACTTAAACACAAGTTATCTGAATGACGGGCAGTGTAAATAAGCAGCATTTTAAGACCCTTACTCCCTAAGGACTAACCTTTCTTCGTTCAAAATTATCTGTTTCCCTCCACGCGAACACCAAAGAAATGTGCGGCTGATATATTTTTTCTTATTTATATTTTCGATATTTTGTACGTTACTTGGATAAGTTATTGAAATATATATGTAAGTAATATATAACTTAAAGATACGTGACATGAAAAATACGCCTCTAAAATAACATACTTTAGACTCGTTCTTCTGTAAATTCTATTCATAGTTGCTCTTTGATTCTAATGTTGAACAGAGGATAGACTCTCGAATAGTTATGTTATCACTAGCTTTCCGCGGCGTAGTTTCACCAGCGCCTTTTCTTACTGCTCTGCTCCTATCACCAGTGCCGTGATTCTACATAGCCTATAACCTTCCTTGAGGACTGGGCTATCATATGCAAAAAGATTTTTTTTTTTTTTTTTTTTTAATCCGACTGGTAGTTCCAGAGATTAGCGCGTTTAAACAAACAAACAAACTCTTCCGCTTTATATAATAGTATAGATTATACTAAAGACGTTTGCTACTAGAGATAGTCCTCTGACAAACATTTTCACTTTGACCGGCCCTAACCTGCCCTCATACATGTCCCGCCTTTATCAAGTCGTAGGTTGAATATACATAATAATATATTACATAAATATAACACAAAATAAATAATAAGAACATAGCATTAGTTAGTACAGCAACTTTAAAGAATAGATTTATAATAAGTATATTTTACTAGCTGCGCCCTGCAACTTCGCCTGCACGGAAATTGGCATGTGTTTAATTAATGTAATTGGGGAACCAGAGCGTTTTTCGGGATATATCTTTTTTTTGCCTTAGTCTGTCTCCGGCACCAAATCTATCTACATACAAATATTCATCGAAATTGGTTTATACGTTTAGGCTCTGAGTGGTAACAAACACACACACACACACATACAAACTTTTGCATAAATAATGACAACCTCTGTGGTTCGGTGGTTCCGTGTATGGATTGCCACGCAGAGGTCGCGTGTTCAATTCCCGCTCAGTGCAAATATTTGTATGCATGAACATGGTTATTTGCATTAGTCTGGGTGTTTCTATGTATAATTCTATGTATAAAAAAAAGTATATAAGTATGTTTATCCGCATTCTAGAACCCATATCACAAGCTATTAATAAATGCTTACTTTGGGTCTAGATGGCGTTGTGTGGTTTTTGTGGTATTATTATTTTCTCTTTATTTAATTATGTACACACAAAATTACATTTTTAAATATATATAAAAAATAATAGAAATATACATTTAAAAATATAAAAATATAGAGACCCACCGACATCGGGTACAGGAACCAAGCTACCGGTGGTTAGGGCTCCAGAGATAGGAACCGCCTCACAATGCGGGCCGTATCAAGGAGCACAGCCTTTTGCATCAGGCCCACGATCCACCTACCTAACGCGAGCCTCGCGAGATGTTGATGGAGGCTCTTAGGAATCAGTACATTAACTGATATGACTATCGGAACAATGATCGCCGAATCCACATCCCACATGTCATATTATTATTATTATATTATTATATAATAATATTATTAGGATATGATATATCTTTACTGGTTTCGACACTAAAGAGGCATGTTGGCCGCAGCAGTATATTATTATACCGTATTAGAATGCCGACGTAAAGTAATACCTAGCATCCATACTTTAACGTTTAATTTTCTTCTTCTCTGCCTACCCAGGATAACAGTATGATGCAATAAATCGCCTAAGCGTCGATCATAATAACTACGACACATAACCCTGTAACGGCACGTTAAAATCGCATGCGGTCGGAATGTCACATATCTGTCGCACGGAGCGCACATCACATACTTTCGACAACTATTCAGTACTGTGGTATTTTATACTCAGTGTCTATGCAGCTTTCGTACTGAGAACGGGTTGGGTATTGCTCATTTTGAGTATTAAATTTAAATATACATAGAGCTTTGCTTAGCTTTACAAGATTGCAAATTGTTTACAGAATGTTTTTATTACAGTCTAGTGTTCTAGATTTGTATTACAAAATAAATATAAAGGTTGGCCATTGCTATTCAGCGCGGGAACGCGGCAAGTGTTATGGACACCTTTGCACCGGGATCAACCAGGGGCGGGTTATTTGATTAAAATTATTATTTTGATGTAATTAATCTTATATGAAATAAAGTAATTTAAAAAATATAAACGTAAAATAAAAAGAATATGCTTTTATTTTGCACAGACACACATATTTGCACAAGTTAAAACAATAACACAATTGAAATGTATTTCTTAAACTGTATTGTGTGTTTCATGACTGCGCCAGATAGGTAAGGTTATAAAAGTGTAATGGATTCAATATATTACTTTTTGTGTTTTTATTTTTATCATCCTACTACAAGGAAATGCCTCTCTACTCTCCCCGTTCGTCTTTCTATTCAAGTTTTGAAGATTTCTATCCGTCACAAACCTAAACTCATATAAATAACATTACAAATACTTCCAATGTTTCCAAACTGCTATCACTAATACAAGCAATATTCATGACATGCAACTGACAGGCGAGCGTACGGTTGAATATAGCGTCAATCGCATACAAGCCCATATCGGGTACGTTTCGAAAACATTCCACCGTTTGAGGCTAGCCTTTTATTTGTTTGCGGCTGAAATGTTCTGACTAAAATACTTTTTTGGATGTTAAACTAGTATAATCTGTGAATGAGTTTTAAGAGTACATACCTTCATAGACTGTTTGAAGCCTTCGATGCTGATGATCGTGTTTAGCTGATAAATAAACTTACGGCTCAACATATTTAAAGGGCTTCGGCTACTAGGATTTCCTGAGGCCCTAGACAAGTGACATAGAAATGTATGGGATTGACATGAGCTATCGCCAACATTGTCGTTAGCTTATGTCAATCCTATACATTTTATAATCTATTATATGAATAGAATAGAAATTTATGCTTCTTGTTTAGGCCCTCTGGTTTGATCCCCAAAGAAAACTGTGAACTCACCACTTCAACAGGATCCTCGAGAACTCATTAGCTTATTAAGATTTACCATGACTATGGAGTTGGTTGTATTATTTAACTATAGTAAGAACAATAAAAAGAAACCATTTAAAAACATTACCCTCCTTTACTTACTAGTCGGTTCAAAAAGGAGTTGTTCCTGTCGTCTTAGGATAGACATAGGGCTTGTAATTTTGGTCGGCTATTACAAAACAATATAGCTTCCTAATAACAGTACTACTTACTGATTATTTCAGTAATACTATCTAAATCGATTTAAAGTAATAAATCAAGCCATATAACGTTGCTAATTTAGAGGCCTGTAACAAACAGACATGGCAACACACAACCTTCCCGTAATTATCTTGGAGAGTTGCCAGTTTCAACAAATAGAGATATGGCTGAGTTACCAGCTAAAACTTAAATTATGTAGCAAATAGTCTTTAACCAAAATTTCTAGGCTTAGAACGTAATAAATTGTGAACTACGAATATTCAAGCCGGTTTGTAGATTCACTGTTTTGCGATAGCATATTAGCCAAAACTTTACATTAATGACATCATAGGTAACCTTTTTACTGACACCTCACTGCAATACAATGTCTATACAAAAAAAATGTTGGCATCATTTTCTAAATTAATTCTGAGAATTTTTCATTACGTCATATTTTAAATTGTCGGGGAAAAAAACATTATAAAATAAGGAAAATCTTTTATGACATAAATTATACTTAAAATAATCGACGTAGTTAAGTAGTACCTACTATACAGTCTGTCACGTAAAGGTCTTTTTCTTCTATACTTAGGTGGCATTCCACCTAAGTATAGAAGAAAAATAGGTTAATCAAGAATTTTTCTGTCTTAGCTCGGAGTCTATAATTGTGCTCGGTAAATGGCAAAAGGCCTACCTCTATAACCCAGGTTATTATCCAACTATTTTTCGCGGCGCGGTTTCACTAGCTTCTTTGCTTACTGCTCTACTCCCATCGTCAGTAGCATGATGTTACATAGCCTTCCTCGAGAACTAGGCTATCATACGCAAAAAGATTTTTCAAATCCGACTGGTAGGTAATTCCAGAGAATAGCGTGTTCAAACAAACAAATAAACAATCAAACAAACTCCTCCGCTTTATAATATATTATTATATCCAATGTACTTGTGTATAATATACCAATGTGCTTCAGTACAAAAAGGTGCGATGCTTTGTTACTAAATCTTATCACATAACCTCATCCCTCAATACCATCATATGTCACACAAAACCTCAAACGAAACATGACAATGGGTTGTAACGAACCTTTTCTTCGCTAGACCGTCGTCAAATAACCACACTGATATAGATATTAGATATCATGCAGTCCAATAAAGTATAAAAATATATTGAAAAGTGTGCAGTGAACTTATTTTTAAGCTAAATGAAGCCTTATTATGTACATGGCCAGTTATTATTAAATTTGTCACAATAATATCTCGCATTCTACTTTTACTCTTTAATAAAGGTTAAAATAATAATAATCATTTACTTATCGATACAAGCTTAAGAACATTTTTGTGCTTTTATTTATCACAGGTACCATGTACCTACATAAGTTTAGACTCAAATCATCTAAATAAGTATTGTTCTATAAAAATACACACTTAATGTAGTTGTAAATAACAAAGCCGTTCCACAAAACTATTTATGCGCTGAAAGAATCTACTTTGCCTTGCAAATTATCCTTGACACACTAAGCAAAGAAGGTGTAAAATTAAACACTTTCATAACTCGACTATTCTGTTTGCTTCTTCATAACACAGAAGAAAGAGGTCGTAATAGTTCTTTCTCCTTTGAAAGCGTCAAAACGAATTTTTCAAGGCAACTTTTTCTCTCTAAAACGTTTTTTTTTGCTAGGAGTGACGTAGATCAAAGAATTCCGTTACACTTGAGGCCCGATAAAGGGTATAAATCTAAGCTCTCGTAAATTTAAAACTCCAAACTACTTGGCAGACATTGTGTTGATAGTTCGACTTTGCTGAAACTTTTGTTAGTCCGTACTCGAGTTTAAAATTTGGAATATAATTCTGTTTGATGTTTATTTTTAATTAATGTGGATCAGCGAAATGTAGATTTATTATTGTTAAATAAGTATTTGACAATTTATATTACCAAGTTCAAGTTGTTCGTAATTGATATTTATTAATGTAACTATTTATATTTTGACTTAAAGTTGCTTATGTCTTAAATGTAAGATTAATTTATTCCCTTGGTACGAGCTCTAAAGTTATATAACTAAGAATTTATAGAGCACTGACACCACACACCAACACAGATTATAGGCCTCACACAGTCGTGTTTGCTATAGTCGCACGCTTGGTAGGCTGGTTGGTAACCGCAGTAAACAGTCTTTCCATTTTAAGTTACCTACTGGAAAAATGGGATGGTTGCATTTTGACCACAGTCAAGAGTATAAAACTACCACTGCTTATTGCACTGCTTATTTATAATAAGTAACTAACAAATAAATGTATAATATTTACTATTTTATACTTTATGCTGCGCAACATACCATCTTCTAAGCTGCGGTTGTTTGTAATAATAATAAGCACTTAGCATAAATTACAAGTTTATTTTCCCGTGACATTGACCTTGACCCTTCACTCATAAAATAAAATATAAATGGTACATTAACTTGTCCCGCAGTGTAATCTCAGTTCTTTGCCGAAGAACACTTTGATGTCGTTTGTATATTGCGAGTGCGAATGTTCGAATGTACGGTGTATAACGTAATCTAACTTATATATTTATGTACCTATGTTATGTTTCTATTTGTTAGAATATTAAGAGTTTTTATTTCGTGACTTGTCATTTTAAATGTAAAAATAAGTATAATTTTTTTTTAATATTTTGATTATCATTTCTCTTACTATTATTCTCTTTTTTATACAAAAATATTTTTGTACCTATTATTTTTTTATTTATAATTATTACATAGATGAATTTAATATTGTACGGCTGTACGCGTCGATTTTCATTCGTGGATTTAATCTTGCTATAGTTGCTTATTTAGTGCAAATATTTGTGCGCATTAACATGACTACTGGCATCAGTTTAGGTTTTTTAATGCATAATATGTATGTTTATGCAATAAGTATATTATATGTACGTGTATCCGTATTGTAGAACCCATAACACAAGCCATATATTCTTACTTTGGTTCTAGAAAGCGTTATATAGTTGTTGTGATATTATTATTATTTAATGTAACTTCTGTTGTTTTTTATGTAAACTAATATTATGAAGAGGAAAGATTTGATTTTTATATGTTTGTTTGTTTGTTTGCAACGATTTTACCTAAAAATCAAGTTTACCGATTTGAAATTCGATCAAATAATGTTCAGTCTGTAAAGCACACATTTTACTTTTTATTTTTCTTAACAACATAGAAAGCTGTAAGTAATTAATTACCTATAGAATTAAGTATATTGCCTGTGTCACTTTGCATGCAACTTGAAATTGTAACTTACAAAAATTGTAATAACCTGGCCATTAAAAAGAGTGGCCTGAGTTTCTTGCCAGTTCTTCTCATGGCTCTACTTCGTCAGCGAACTGGCTGTAGGTTAGTTTGCTGACATTTTGTTAACTTTGACGTTCATAAGTGTTAATTTGGTTAACCTATATGAATAAACATATTTTCATTTTTTCATTTTCATGAAAAATTCTTTTACCATTAGTAATCAATAAATGAAGCGTATAACATAGCCTATATTTTATTGTGTTTAAGTTTATAGTTTTTCAGTCTGACTGGCCTGTTGGTCTAGTGGTTAGTGACCCTGACTGCTAAGCTGCAGGTTTTGGGTTCGATTCCCACCCAGGACAAACCTTTGTGTGATGAGCATGATCATTTGTTCTGTGTCTGGGTGTAATTTATCTATAATATGTACGTATTTGAAAAACAAAAAGTGTATATAAGTACTATATCAGTTGTTTAGTACCCATAACACAAGCAAATATAATTGCTTAATTTGGGGCTAGATGGCGTTGTGTGAATGTGGTAGAATATTATTATTATTATTATTATTATTATTATAAGCGCCTTTCTTTATATGAATGACGCAATACGACACTATTGCAATGATATTTTCTGTGCGCGTTTGTTGTGAGACCAAATGAAACTTTTGATACAGAAGCGAAGCGTGGGTGGAAGTTTAGTAAGTATATAAATACGTATACTCACTTAATGAAGGAATTATAAAATCAAATGAAGTAAGTCGTTTTCCTTCTAAAATTAAAAATGTATTCAGAACTATTGTGGTCGGTAGTATTACCGCTCAATTGTACTGAGCTAACAAAACCACATTGACCGATAGAGTGCAATCAGTAAAGTATACAGCAATCTTATATTATATGTTTTAGTTTAACCTCTGAGGTAGCAGCAAGCTCTTGGACAAAATCCAGAGAAGCCGCGGTTTTTGACACAAATTATAAACATAAGCGGTTTGTAACCCAATAATTTACTTCGACTTGGTCTAGCTTCTGGCACTGTCTTTCGTAAGTCGCTTTTATTATCCGTGATCAGATAAGCCCCTAGTTTGCCTGTCACCCTTGGCATTGAAGAGTGAGAAAACTGCACTAGCATTTGAATTTATAAACGATATATTCGTTCTGCGTGATTTTAATTCTGATATACTTTTACGCACTTCGTTGCGATCTTACTCTAAAGTTTGATTCATAATTTGTTATAGAACATTGGATTTTAAATCCGCATTAAGTTCCAAAGATAACTACGTTCTAAAATAACCTAAAGAGTCATTCATATAGAACAATAAAATATGATTACCGTAAATTGCGTGTTTATTTATAAGTGGATATTAATCTAATTTATTAAAAAACACAATATCTACTAAGACTGTTTACCTCTCCGGGATCCTATTGACTGCTACCTAGCTTAGCTTACTCAAATGATTCTACTGATGTGCCTCTAACGGACGAAATAGAGACATTTTGATAGAATATATAAAAACAAGGTTATAATTATTAGTAATCACAGTGGAAGAGATGTACACAACAATAGTCATGTATATCTTTGACTAGGAGTGTCGCACCCGCTTCTGCATTTACATTGTACTACAGCATAAGATTGATTAGATTGGCGTGCTCTACGTTTCTGTCTGATGCAAGCGTTCGTGTTGTCTTAAAGAGTTAATTTTTCAACTTGACCACTATTAGAAACAGGTATTACAAGTTAAGTAGGTACTAAACAAATTTCTCGCTGTGGTTCTTGGGAAAGTATCGTTAAACCAAATTTTAAAAATAGTTCTCAGAATAAACACTAGGGGCAGTGTTCTTTTTCTAACATTTTTATTGTCACGGGTAAGACAAACGCATCTTAACTCACGGTAAAGCTATAAATACGGTATTTCCTTCCTTATTCGACAGACTTTTAGAGATTAATCCCTCGAGTGTATTGTTTGATGCAGTTGTAAGCAAACTTCTTGACGAACAAATTGTACTCCGAGAATTTACCGTTACGCAAGTATATTACTTCTCAAACTCTTCAGCATATCATACTTTTAGGTACGCATTAAGTTTACCTTTCATGCACATTGCATTCACATACACTTTATAATACAAACCTAGCCTATTTTGGAAAATAATTGTATATATGTATGTATTATCATCAAAGGGCTTTTCTTCTAGAAGGAACAGATCCAACTATTAACATTATAAATTCATAATATTTGACCACAATTTCATCAGTAGTTTAATTATCCCATATCCTACACATGTCGTACAAAACCATGTACGTAGAAAACAAGGATAGCCAATAACCTATATATACATAACTATTGAGCTAACTAAGAACAAGAGTACAAGGCTGAAGGACAAACTTCCTATATAAATCACCGCTCAGCAGGCTTCGAAGGGGAAACTAGAAGTTCGCCGTCCAACGTTACATAAACAGCAAAAAACAACCTACTTCGATGAGAGTTTCGGACTTTTTGTTGTAACTGATGCAGTTTGACAACGGACTTTTTGTTATAGATGTTTTGGTTGTTAAAACGAACTTAGTTAAAACTACCGTTGTAGGGATTGTTTAACTATGCTTGAGAGAATATTTTGTTGTTTTTTGTAGTCGCAGGCTTGAACTACCATTTTGTAATATCACATCGTATATTTTCGTGTAGAAAAAAATATCGGAAGAAAACTTAGATTTATAGCCAATATTAATTTATTCGAATATACATATTGTCGTTTTGTTAGCTGATTAGATGAATTCATAAAGATTTTACACAACGTGCCAATATGTTAATATAAATACGCGACTAGTAAATTATAATTATATATCACAACAACTACACACAACGCCATCTAGACCCAAAGTCAAGCATTTAATACTTAGCTTGTGTTGTGTATTATTGATACGGTTAAACATACTTAAATACTTTTTTTGTAAATACATACATACTATACATAGAAACACCCAGACCAATGCAAATAGACATGTTCATGCAAACAAATATTTGCATTGAGCTGGAATTGAACCAGCGACTTGAGGCAGTCCGTACACAGTACCACCGAACCACAGAAGCAGTCAAAATAATTCGAAGACAGTTAGAATTAGATACAATTAAGTGAAAGTTAAAGCTGAATGCAGTGAAGGCATTTTTTAAATCGATATAAATGCAAATAAATAATAAAACAGCTAACGAAATAATACTGTGATGTTAAATTTTATTATGTCTGCCTATATATCTTAGTGCTCAACCCACCTGAAGATGCTTGACCCTAACCCTTAGTGAATAATATGTAGCTGTTTCGTAAAAGGTGACACAGAGAGATTACCTAAGTTTAGCAGTGCGACTGGATACGCTTCTTAGCTCTAAAATAAATAGAATTTTATAAAAAACGTATAGTGTATAGTTATCACATTTTGTAAATTGTAATAACCTGGCGATTAAAAAGAGTGGTCTGAGTTTCTTGCCAGTTCTTCTCATGGCCTTACTCTACGTCAGCTGTAGGTTAATTGCCTGACATTTTGTAATTTTTAACGTTCTTAAGTGTTAATTCAATTAGCCGAAATGAATAAATGTCTTTGACTTTAATTTTTTGTTTAAAATTGTAATTATTTTGCACTACGTTGCTTTTTTAACTATATTCGAGATTATAGGAATACAAATTGCGCAAGTGATAGTTTCGAACTTCTATGCCCTTTTTAGGTTTATCGTGGCCATTAAATTACAGTGAAAGAAAACATCATTAGTAAACTTGGGCTTTAAAAACAAAAGTCTAAAATTTTTAATTCGCGTTTTGCGAGCATTGTGATTAATGCTCATATTTTTTCTGTATCCAGTAGAAATACAATTGGCTGAAACGATATCTACTGAAAAAAGTAGCAATTATACACTACATTCTAAAAGATTAATATATTTGCCCAATATATTTTTAATCTCCTTGTAACACCCACACGAAACACTTGAAGGCGTTCTAACGAGCAAGATAATCTACTTAGAAATGATAAAACGTGAGAATAGCTCCAACATAAATAGAATCGGATAGATTTCTTCAAAACAATGTGTGTGTAACCAAACTCAGGTAAGTAAAGTTGTAAGTCATCTGAGACTAAGATAGGAACTTATAATGTTGTTCGCAAACTTTTTACGGCTTGGCACTGACTTGTTACGAGTTCACGAGTTTAGACGAGTTCCATTGCGTGTTTTGTTTTAATGACCAGTTTAAAGTGTTTCGGTGACGTATGGGAATGTGGGAAAGGATCGTTTTACGTGAATTGAGAAAGCTTTTCCAATGCCAGGGCCTTCGTGAAGCCGCTGCCTGCCGTGATATTATTTTTAATTTATTAATTTATTTAATTTATTGCCTACAGTGGCAGACGAGCCAACAGCCCACCTGATGGTAAGTGGTAACTGTCGCTCATAGACTTCTGCAATGCCAGGGGCTCTGCGAAGCCGCTGCCTATCGTGATATTAATGCTCTCTTTAAAACTCGTTTGAAGAAGGACATGTCATAGCGCTCGGGAAACTGCGGTGTTTCCCGAGCGCTATGGCATGTCCTTCTTCAAACGAGGTAGTTCGTTTGCTGGTAGTTCGTTCCAGAGCCTGCACGTACGTGGGAGAAATGAACGCTGAAAACGAACCGTGCTAGACGAGATCGTGTCCAGGTAGTATGGATGAACTTTGCTGCGATGTCGAGTAGTGCGATGATAGAAAGGAGACGATGGCACCAAGTCAAACAGTTCCTCAGAGCACTCCCCGTTGAACATACGATAGAGCACGCATAGAGAGCCAAAGTCCTTCCGCTGCTCCAGTGACTCCAATTTGTCTGTGAGATTGGGATCGTCGACGATTCGAACAGCTCGCCGTTGGAGGGAGTCAAGTGGGTCGAGCTGGTATTTGGGGGCTCCTGCCCACAGGTGAGAACAGTACTCCACGTGCGGTCGGCCTATACGTAGAAGAATGTTGACACCTAAAGACAGTTTTTTCACATATTTATTTGTTCTTTTTTTAAATTAGTATGGCATGACGTGTAAAGTAATAATTTTAGTTATACACGAATTTTATTAAGAAGTTTTAAAACTTTTGAAAAACCCTTTAATTTATCATTTTGCTTGCCGATCTAAAACAACACGTGCAAGACTTAAGTGCTAATAAAATGGCAATGGTAACAATAATGGTACATGAATTTGCAACACCGACTATGCTCACATGTACTTGAATTAATCTCAAAAAATAAAAACCACAACACTGTCCGGTCAACGCCGCGTACCATTTAAATTAAATTTCATTTATTCGCCAGAAGTTCAGGCTTCACGGTGATGTCTGCCCTCAGGTAAAATTTCGCTAATAAATTTGGTAGTCAATAAAAGAAACGCGACAGAGAGGAATTTGAGCTCTATGTTTTAACTTTTAGAATACACACCGGCGTTTTAGTTGGCTAACTATCGACATTTGGTATTTTCTTCTTCTATTAGACCAATGGCTCTTATAACAATCTTATTATAATCTTACTTTGTCTCTATCCTTGTTCTTAATGGTACAAAAAATAGACAATACTGCTATAAGAGGTGGTGGTAAGACCCCAGCTGAGCTCCCTACTCATGTTACATGATTTCTGTCGTTTTTGTAATATGGTTTTCTTCGCATTACTCGGTTATTAATTGCGATATCCATACATATTATAAAAGGCTTTGTCCTGACTGACTGACTGACAGACAACGCACAACCTAAACAGCTGATCGTAGCGACATGAAATTTGTCTTAATGTCTAGGGGTGTACTAGGTGTGTAAAATTCAACCCCTGTGTGTAAAAAGGGATGAAAACGATTGTTTTAAACTTTTCTGTTTTAAAATTTATAGCTTAGAAATTTTTTTTTAAGATAAAAAATAAATAAGTAATGGATGGGATGAAATTTATTGGCAATATATAAACAGCAAAACTTACAAATAAATTTTAACAATCCTGTGACAATTATAGTATAGGGTTGTTTGATCTTGATTCTCATTGACCTCCGTACTATGTATCACGGTAGGTCAGTTTTCTTCCTTCACACATAAGATACTACTATTAAAATAACAAAATACTCTAAGCAATATATTTGTATTAATTGAAATAAAAATCATAACTATATTTTTTTACGCCATGATTAAGTTCAATAAAGATCGGTTTCATAGTAAGTGAGATGAGAATTGAGCGAGATCGTATTGAACAGGCAACCTTCCGACCGGATGCCCGCACAATAGCCACTAGCCCATTGTTACGATATTTATTGAACTCGAATAGAATTACTGAGCTGTGATTATTTTACCCTTTTTGGGCCGAAAAGGCGAAATTAATATTAAGTAAATATTAGTAATTTATGTGGCCTTGTGTTCAATCAAGATAATAATAATAATAAAAAACAGAAAGCAGTGCTGCTTGACACATCATGCATTGTGAAGTGATTCTTTTTTTACATTACAAGTACCTACCAAAGTGACTCCACCCCGCCAGATGGTAAGCAGTCAGTGGAATCGAGAAGTGGTGGCCACTATACCAAAAATCATCGTCTTAAACTGCCGGTATGGTGGCCTTTTCACTATGGCGATTGGAAATGGGGTTAGGGGAAAGGAATGAGAGAGGTGAGGAAAGAGGAGGAAAGGTGGGAAAATACGATAAGCTCTCACTCACCGAACGCAACGCATTAGTACGGATACTACTACTCTTACGTCGATCTTCTATGAGAGGGTAGTACTTCCCCGATCGATCCGACCCATTCATGCTGAAACCAGCGTGGATCTACTACCGTAAAAATTTCTTCTTAAAGGTTCGTTCCGTTCTTCCAGGTTCTTATCTCTGGAGCCCTAATCACCGTTAGATTGGTCTCTGTACCCGATTATGGTGGGTCTCTATATTTTATATTTTTAAATGTATGTTTTTTACTTACTTACATTTAAAATGAAAATGTATACATTTGTAAAATATTTAAATAAAGGAAGTAGTAAAAATAGTATGTTTACCAAAATACAACATTAATCTTAATTAGATGTAAACGTATGAAGACTATTTTGTGTAGTTGTTAACGTATCAGTTTGCAACTGGCATCTTAGCTAGGCTACACAGAGGTATTCCGGTCTGATCCCCTGAATCTAAGCCTGAGGGATCGGTTTATTTTATTTTCTCCTGTTAAAGATGTCAGGTTCTTCCCTAAGTTACACATTATTAACCGGTAATTAGTTTCCACATAAATTAATTGTATTTGAAATTTTAGTACAAAAATCAAATTAATATCAAGGAATCACCTCATCTCTCTTAGTGACTAATTTAATACCGTGTACCTACTTGCGGCTTTACTTGTGTACCTACTAAATGTCACCTTACTGCGGGCACACTTGCCCTTCAAAATTTGTGACTACTAAACTTCTCTCTAAAAGAAATATTTATTGCCCAATAATGAACGTTTTTTTTATTTTTTTTGTTATTTAATAAATGTTTTCGAATGATGTCATCCAATTTTTTTCTTGCCGACAGTGGTAGGCTAGCAAATAGTCCACCAGTCATAATAGTCATAATGAGGATGGTGCTAACTGTCGCTTATGGACGACTTGGAATGCCAGGGGCTCTGTGCAGCCGTTGCCTGCCGTTAAGGAAGTGGGGTACGTGAAGGAATTGTGGGAGTGAGGAAAAAGGTAAGAGAAGAAATTATCTCACCGAACAAAACATAATAGTACGGATACTACTTACGTCGATCTTCTATGAGAGGGTAGTACTTCCCCGGCCGATCTGACACATTCAAGCTAAAACCAGTGTGGACCTGCAAATAAAGCCAACCTTTGTTAGGTTTTAGAAGATGCAGTAGTTTAATTAGCTACAACATATTACTACCATAATTCTTATTTAATTGAATATTTCTTATGAATGAAGTTCATTCTTCATTTGCTCGTGAAATCTCCGCCTTCTCTTTCTGCCCTAAATATAAAAGCATAATGTTTTTATTACACATAAACGTTTGCGTGTTATCTTCGTATTACTCTAAAAGTACTCTAAGAGCACATAATCGCCCTAAACATAGTCATCAAAACACGGGTAGCGGTAATACCGTTGCGTGTACAGGGCGCACCTTTGTCTCGACTAGGATTACATTTGTGCCGTCTAATCTCTTGAATAAGTACGTCACGCTAATCCGTTTGTCTCTTGCTTAGTACTACGTAATAATTAATAGTGGAGATGACGTAGGTTATTTTTGATCATTATATAGTTAGTATCTATAAGAAAAGGTTGTAGGTATCGATTTTATTTCCTTTGTAATCATTATTTTGTTACAATTCTATAGTTTTACTTAAAATTATAAGCAACGTTTTAAAACTGGACAGTTACACTTTGTTGTTATTTTTATTTTTTTATTTTTGAATGCCAGTAATAGCTATTAAAAAATATATTCAAAATATGTTTACCAAACTGCGTCACGGTATGCCACACAACTTATAGGTACTGCTTAACTTTTCCAATAAAATCGAACTGAAATGAAATTTGGAATTTAGAAGCGAAGGTGAAACCGATCGTGGAGCTGCTGTCGATGCTAATTTAGAAGATTTCGCCGAAATGACGATATTAAATTTGGCAAAATCCGTGAATTTTTCTTTCCACACGAGGCTTGAAGCCTTCGAGCGAAGTTATGTGAGGTGTGTGAAGCCGAAATCTCTTTGTGTGTATCTTTTTCTATTTTGTGTTCATTTGCCTCGTGTCTGTGCCGGTTATTAATTAAATTCGTAGGTAGTAAAACGTTTATTCCGTATTGTTATTTGTGAAAAACTTTATGGTTTAAATGTTAAGTTATTTCAGCTGCATTTCCTGGCAATTTAAAATACTTAGATTTAGAAATGTACACGTTAAAAATACATTTTATCTGTAGGTAAGTAAAGGTTTATTAAAATAAATTTATTTAATAAAAATAGTAATAGTAAAAAAACCTCTGCCTGATATGAATAGTCATTCAAAGTTATTAAAGTAGCTTTCCCCGACGCGGCTTCATCCACGTCTTTGTTTACTGCTCTTTTCCCGTCGCCAGTAGCGTGATATTACATAACCTAAAACCTTCCTCAGGAACTGGACTATACGCAAAAATATATAATTCAAATCCTTCTAGTAGTATCAGAGATTAGCACATTCAAACAAACAAACATACAAACAAACTCATTCGCCTTACATAATAGTATAGAGATAAAAAAAAATATTTTTGGTACCTATCTCACCTTGTTACTCCTTGAAAGAAAATACGATTTTATGTTATGTTATTTATATTTATGTACACTACTAACCACTTTACTTTAGAACAAAGAGCCTGCGAAGCGTGCGAAACTTGGATTTTCTCCGACATTATTCTGAACTCGACAAAACTTTGCATCATTCAGTTTAACACAGAGCACAGTGAAATTAGTTTGTAACTACCTTATGGCGTGCCTAATCGTTATGTCTTATGAAACTTGAGGCTGATGAAACTGTATATTTTACTGTAAATATAACATTTTATTAAGTGTCAAAAACAGTACATGAATGCGAATTATGCAGTTTTTAATAACTTATTAACAGACTTACGAAACTAGTTAAACATTCCGTAATATCTTATTTACTCTGTAATGCAAGTTTAGACTATCAAACCAAATGAATCATGATCCCCCATAAGCTCATTTTGGCAATCCATCTAAATGCAAGTAGGTCGAAATTCGCCTGAAAACAGGTTTCCTTGGCAACGAGCTTGTTAATATTTTATTAGACACTGACATTTTACTATGTACACTGTTGTTAAGTTAGAATTAAAAACGTCCAAAGTGTATTAAACACGTAAATCGTACAAGATTGACAGTTTTAAGCGAAATATCAGCAAATGAGTCATGATTTTGTTGGTTCGATAGTGCATTGTCTAGAGGGAAACTTGCGTCCAAAATAATATCTCGCTGCAGTCACCAACCGGCTATGACAATAATTAATAACAATTATTATTATTTATTTATTTATGTTCTCAAAAAGGTTAAGGTTAAAAGGTAGGTACATAGTTAGGTCTTAAAATAAGGGCTGCACTAAATAAACCTTAGTGAGAGCTGGAGTTTGTAATAGATTCGAAACCTGTGTGACAAATTTGCAGGCTCTCTCCTTTGGTGAGCGTTAAGGCAAGCAGATAGTTGGTAAGCGTATACTAACATATGTACATATAGTTGAAAACGAACAATGTTTCAAATTATAAATAAAGGTAAACAAAGATAAAGGTAAACTATAATTATGTGTGTGTATAGGTGTGACTGTTAGTTTATTTAATTCTCGTATTGGAAGAGACCTCTGTCTAACAGTCTTTCAGAATGACAATCAGTATCATGGCCTTACTTCAAAACACCAAAAGATAAGCAGGGATGAATAACACCATTGAATCATCAGCTATGTGAAGTTTCATCTATAATAATAATAATAATAATACCAGCCTGTTTACTGTCCCACTGCAGGGCAAAGGCCTCTTCTCATAGAGAAGGAATGAGCATTAATCACCACGCTTGCTCAAGGCGGATTGGCAATTTCAGACTTTTAAGTCCAGGTTTCCTCACGATGTTTTCCTTCACCGTCAGTCAGAAATGTCCAAGATAAACTTAGAAAGTACATATGATTTGAAAAATCACATTGGTACTTGCCCGGATTCGAACCCACTACCTCGTGTTTACGAATCGGGTGCCTTATCCACAGGGCCATTTCGACTTAAATAATCTATACTATTATAAAAATCAAAAGAGTTTGTTTAAACGCGCTAATATCTGGAACAACCAGTCGAACATTCTTTTTGCGTATGATAGCCCAGTTTTTTAAGGAATAGGCTATAAAACATCACGCTACTGGCGACGGTAGCAGAGCAGTAATCAAAGACGCGGATGAAACCACGCTGCGGGAAGCTAATATAATTTAATTATATAATCGATATAATATATACCTTCATAACTAAAACCTTGAATGGTGTCGACCATTTAAGATTCTGGGCCTGATTTAGGCAACTAAATTCGATATAATTTTTTGATTAACTTGGCTTTTTAGCAAGCAAATATGCATTACTACGCCACTGAGGAGAGAAATGTTTTAACACCCTTCAAAGTCAGTCTATAAACTCCTAGTAAAACCAATATCTAATAGTTAATGCTAGGTAAACATATATCGCAAACTTTAGCTTGTAATACTAGTTAAAATACGGTCGAAATTCGCAAAGCCAGGCATTATGAAACAGCAAATACCTATCACTTATCCGAAGTCCAAGTTACAAGCAGTTGTTATGCCACGACACGGATACGATAACCTGTACGTGACGACTCGTAGCTAACGAAATTATGTGCTGACCATCTTATATAAGCTATCTTTGAAAACTCTATTACCATCAGCTTAAGAACTACATTCGTTTGTCCCAAATATATATTTTGTTCTTCAAGAAACAATGTTTTGTTTGCAGTTTTTGTGAGTTCTATTATGTAGTGGTTAAGGTTGAATTTTGTGTGGTTTTATAGATGTGAGTTTGTTATAAAATGCAAAGATACTTTTGCAGTAAGATTGTATTGTAGAATTGATACAGTTAGGCCTATAGTCATGACGTGTAACACCAAACCAAGTGTTTTGTGAGGGATTATATTGTTTCAAGGCGGACTAACAATTTTAGACTTTTAAGTCCAGGTTTCCTTACGATGTTTTTTTCACCGTCAGTCAGAAATGTCCAAAGACTTGAAAAATCACATTTGTACTAACCCGGATTCGAACACAGCTATTTTTGAACATAGGCCTTATCCAGCTATTTCCAAAGACCTCAAATAAAAGCAAGCTGTACTAAACGTCTCATACGGTAACAATAAACTTGATATAGTAAACCATATACATTTAACTTTATAGAAATTAAAATTATTAGAAATATATAACATTTAGTATAAAAATTACCTTACCACAATTCAATCAAGTATACATCCGAGAACACAAGTAAAAAAAATCCCCTATGTATGTAAAAAATGTTCGATGAAGTAAGAGGAAAAATATGTGGTCGTCGAGTAACCAATGGTTCCCTGAGGATGTTCCCGATGGAGGTCAAAAGTACAAGAAATATAAAGACTGCTATTGAAGTGTGTAGAGGGGTGATTTATAGAACCATGTGGCGCGATACTATTCCTTTTTAAATTTACTTTGGCAGGAATAAAAACTAACAATTTATAAGTTTGCTTAGATTTTTGGTGTTTTTTTGTAAGTCTAAAGAGGTGATATATAGAGCCTAGATGTAGCGCGATACAATTCCTTTTTTAAATTTAATTTAATAGGAATAAAAACTAACAATTTATAACCCTGTATATTCCTATTTTAAAAGTCTATCGTATTATTTTGATTTTAGCATATTATAGTTACCAGCTTTTCGCAGCGAGGTTTAACCTGCGTCTTTGCTTACTGTTCTGCTCCCGTCGCCAGTAGCGTGATTTTACATAGCTTATAACCTTCCCTAAGAACTGAGCTATGGGTAGTTTTAGAGATTAGCGCGTTCAAAAAAACTCTTCCACTTCATATAAAAGTATAGATTATTTATTTAAAACTCTTAGGCCTAAACAGCTAAACGTACATTAAGTTATTCTATTACTTAGTTGCTAATATTTGTATTACAGTTATAGAGATAGCATAAGTGTTTATTATGATTTCTTACATCATTTGTCTCTAACTCACACTAGTCGTAATATTAATTAATTGCGTTTCGTTCGGTGAGTGAGAGCGCCGGAGGCCCAATTTCCCCCCTTTCCTCTTTCCTCACGTCCCTCATTTCCTTCCCCTAACCCCATTCCCAGCCGCCATAGTGGAGGCCACCATACCAGCAGTTTAAAACGATAGCTTTTGGTATAGTGGCCGCCACTTCTGGATTCCACTGACTGCTTACCATCAGGCGGGGTGGAGTCACTTTGGTAGGCTATACTATAAAAAAAAAAAAAAATATTTTGTAAGGATTATATCTAACATTTATGCTGCTCGGACCGTCTGAGTTTTGTTGTAAAGGGTTAAACTATATATACTATAAATATATATATATATATATATATATATATATACTATAAACTTTCTGACTATAAACTTTGTGTGAAACAAGCACACAATTATAATAATTCTAAAATTACAATAAATACAAAAACGTTAGTAATACTCGAACGAACCTAACTGCTACGACTTTGCTACGAGTCTACGAATAAACGTAGTCGTAGTCTACGAATTTGTACTCATTGCAATTAGCAATGATTGAAAGTAGTTAAATGAAATAAGAACGCTTCGTTGAACTGAGTAATTTTAAATTACTCGTTGTAATAAAGTGAATAATTAATTAAACTGTTGAGTGTTAAATTATTTACGTTAAGTTGATGATAAAAATGTAATGGCCAGACGGTGTCATATTTCTGCTATGCGATATACTTTTTTTTCCCAATGCAATAATTTGTTTAACAACTGTATAACAAGAAGCAGAAAAAACGTGTTCAATAAAACTCAAACCATTATGTGTGTGTACAACTAAAAAGTTTCACTATTTAGAACTTAGTCAAAAGAAACAATGTGTTAGCTGCTAATCTTGCAAAATATTTAAGACTAGAGGTCTGCCCTCACTTCGCTTAAATTAAAAGTTTCATTCGATCTTACGACAAACTCCTACAGAAATTACTGACTGACGATGAAGGAAAACATCGTGAGAAAACCTGGACTTCTGAGGAAGTCTGAAATCGCCAATCTGCTTTTTTTTTTTTTATATTAGCCTACCAAAGTGACTCTACTCTGCCTGATGGTAAGCAGTAAATGGAATCCAGAAGTGGCGGACACCATTCCAAAAGCCAAACTACTGGTATGGTGGCCTCCACTATGGCGGCTTAGTGAGATGCTTTTTCACGCCCCGCTTAAAAGACCCAGGATCAAAATTAGATTTCCAGAGTTCTAGAGTTCCAGGCTTTAATTGAGCGACAAAAGTATGAAGTGCAGAACCGTTTGGTTCGAGACCCTTTAGATTCCACTGTGAAAGGGTGGCACTTCAGTCCCGCACGTGTCGTTCTGGATAAAAAGGGAGAGGGTGGGATTAATTCAAACAGCTCTTCAGAACACTCTCCATGGTAAAGGCGATAGAAGACGGCCATTGAGGCGATGTCTCTTCGCAGCTGTAAAGGCTCAAGGGTCTTAGTAGCCTCCGGGCTTCCGATGATACGGTCTGCTCGCCGCTGCAACCTATCGAGTGCATCCAGTAAGTACTGTGCGGAGCCATCCCAAAGATGAGAGCAGTACTCCACGCAGGAACGAACCTGTGTCTTATAAAGAAGACAGAGCTGCTCGGGCGTGAAGTACCGCCTCACCCTGTTCAGGACACCGAGTTTTCAGGAGGCGGCTTTAATGACGCACTCGATGTAGTTCTTTGAGTTGAGATCTCGGCTGATGTATATATATACCCATACCCAGGATACTTAGGCTATCCTGTAGTGGTAACGCTGTGTTCTGAAGAAAGGGAAGGGGAAGGAACGCAGATTTTTTTGCAGAGAACGCGCACATCTGTATTTTCTTGGCATTGAACTTGACCAAATTCCCCTTGCCTTGAGCAAGCGTGATGATAAATGCTCATACCTTCTCTGAATGAAAAGAGGCCTTTTCCTGCAGTTTAATATTAATGTCGTTAGTGCCGTCCTCCTCGAGGGCAAAACGCCACAGACATGGCACAGGGGTGTGGTGGAGCTGTTTTTCAAGAGGGGCGATAAAACCCTTCTGAAGAATTACAGACCTATCACACTCCTGAGTCACGTCTACAAACTGTTCTCGAGGGTCATCACTAATCGTCTCGCAAACAGGTTCGACGACTTCCAGCCTCCCGAACAAGCCGGTTTCCGAAAAGGTTTTAGTACCATAGACCACATACATACGCTGCGGCAGGTTATACATAAGTCCACAGAGTATAACCGGCCCCTGTGCTTAGCGTTTCTGGACTATGAGAAAGCCTTTGATTCGATCGAGACCTGGGCCGTGCTGCAGTCTCTCCAACGGTGCCATATTGACTATCGATATATCGAAGTGCTGAAGTGTTTGTATGAAAACGCCACCATGTCAGTACGAATTAATGGTCAGAGCTCAAGGCCTATCCAGTTGCAGCGAGGAGTACGACAGGGAGATGTCATATCTCCGGAACTGTTCACCGCTGCACTGGAGGACGTGTTCAAGCTTCTGACCTGGAATGGACTTGGCATCAACATAAATGGCGAGTACATCACTCACCTTCGATTCGCGGACGATATCGTGGTCATGGCTGAGACCGTGGAGGAGCTCAGTGCAATGCTCGATGACCTCAGTAGAGTCTCTCGACAAGTGAGCCTAAAAATGAACATGGACAAGACTAAAGTCATGACCAATGTCCATGTTACACCCACTCCTATTACGGTCGGAGGCTCGATGCTCGAATTCGTTGACGAGTACATATACCTTTGACAAACAGTCCGATTAGGTAAGTCCGATTTCGAGAAAGAGGTCACTCGTCGAATCCAACTCGGCTGGGCAGCGTTCGGGAAGCTACAACATATCTTCTCGTCCGCACTACCACAGTGTCTCAAGACCAAGGTCTTTGACCAGTGTGTGTTGCCAGTGATGACATACGGAGCAGAGACGTGGTCGCTAACTATGGGTCTTATCCTAAGGCTCAAAGTCGCTCAGAGGGCGATGGAGCGGGCTATTTTAGGCGTCTCCCTGCGCGATCGTTTGAGAAACGAAGAAATCCGCAGGCGAACCAAAGTAATTGACGTGGCTCGCAGAGTTGCTTCTCTGAAGTGGCAATGGACAGGACACATAGCTCGCAGAACTGACGGCCGCTGGGGCAGAAAGGTTCTAGAGTGGCGACCACGAACCGGAAGACGCAGCGTGGGCAGACCCCTCACAAGGTGGACCGACGACCTTATAAGGGTGGCGGGCAACCGATGGATGAGGGCGGCGAACGACCGGCCACGGTGGCGAAAATTGGGGGAGGCCTATGTCCAGCAGTGGACGTCTTTTGGCTGATATGATGATGATGATGATGATGAATATTAATGGGCCGTTAAGATAATATACCACCTCCACCATTTGTATACTCGTAGTTCTAATTATAACATAATAAACAGTAATAAGTAGTTTGACCACGTCATTATAATTTATTAATCTTTAATTAATAAATTTAATTAAATTTTCTACAACTTTTGTTACACTATTTTATTAAAATATTCACTTTACCTTAACATAACATTACTACAGATACACCGTACTAAATATATATTTAGCCTAGGTCATTGTCATAATTGCTTAGCACTATTCTACGTCATGTACGGCTACTAATTTACTTCGGACATGACAGATGGTGGGCATGACATTATAATGTGTTAAACATACTGTACATGTTCACTGAATGGACTGTGACAGGTGTGATAAGCTTATCTGTGGAACTAAGTACTTGTGGGGCCCAGAGGGGCCCAATATATCACAGGTCCCAGAATAACTGCTTTACTGAAAATCGGTCAATAGTTTATTTTTTAATCGACTTCAAAAAAAGAGGAGGTTTCTCAATTCGACCGTATATATACATATTTTTATGTGTGTTCGCGGATAACTTCGTCGTTTATGAACGATTTTGATGATTCTTTTTTTGTTGGAAAAGAGATATCCCAAGGGTGGTACCATGATAGGGAAACCAGGATCTGATAATTGCATCCCAGAGAAATCGAGGGGAACTTTCCAAAATCGTACTGACGACTAGAGCATTTGTTATATTTTTCATTAAGTATTTTAAGACACTACTATTTAATAAAGGTTTGGAGTTGATCTGATAATGGAGCACAAAGACAGTCGAGGGAACTGCTCAACGATTTACAGCAATTACTTGGTACTAATACTAAATAACTAAATACGACCGTAAGAACCTTACTACAATAGCAAATTAAGATTGATAATACCTATAGATACCTAGTTATTGTTTTACTTGGCACCAACTTCAAAATTATAAAATACTTAATTAATTATTGCTGATTAACTAAATCAAAATACGAATTACTTTGTGCTATGTAAATTTATTTTTTACTTTTTAATTTCCTTCTTGTCTGAAGTCGATTTTCTTTTTGTTAAAAAATCTTGAACTAAGGTATTAGATTTACATAAAGTCAAAAACAAAGTACGCCAACAAAAATATAGACACGGAAATATTTATAAATCATACAAAGTTTTGTCCCGTGTGTTAATCGAACTTACAACTTCTTTTACAACAAAGCGCACTACACATATTTATATAAGTCTTCCACAATAAGGGACTCTTACTATAATAATATTACAAAATATAAGAGGAATTATTTATATTTAGATCTTTCTTTTTAGTGTGGACGATTATCTTTTTATGTGTGACGTATGTATATAAAAAGATTAGTGAATGTTGATGAGGCAAAGGTGGTCTGTTTGGATAGCAGCAAATGGCGTTCTATAGTCTTTACTTACCCCTGGGAGACAGGCGTGAAGTTAAGTAGGTACTTTATATTATTTTATTGTCTGCAAGCTATCGTAGTACTACTAACTACCCCTCTTCTTGTCGATTGCAGATCTACTTTCATTTCTTTGCCAATATATTTTGGCAATGATTGATGACAGCACTTATATCTGATTAGAACCCAGTTTCCTACTAAAATAGGCACATACAAGCACCTATAAACATATTTGCAATTTTCGTAGATCAAATCTATTTTTATGAAACAAATCTAAGCCTCTTGTGCGAGAAGTTGAAACTTTAAAATCGGACAAATAACTAAGTGACCCTTTTAAAATCATGTGTATTCTCGAGTTTAGTTTGGACAATACTGACTCACCTGAGGCTCTAGACAAGTGTCAAAGATTTCTATTCTATTCATAGAATAGATTAAAAAATGTATTGGATTGACATAATCTAACGCCAACGCTTATGTCAATCTCATACATTTTTTATCTATTCTATGAGTAGAATAGAAATCTTTGACACTTGTCTAGGGCCTCTGGACTAATTAAAAAAAATCCTTTCATCCACATTCGTAAACGAATTTTCGTAACTGGTTACGAACATGGAATTAGATTTTTAGTTTCAGAACTAGTTGCGAAAATATAATAAAAATTTTGTATTTGCCTGACTGCCGAAGTCAAGGAGGGTAATGTTTTTTGTATGTATGTATGTATGTATGTATGTATGTTTAAATGTATGTATGTATGTTTCTTTGGCACGCTGTACAGCCTAAACGGCTTGATGGATTTTAACATTAGAGGTGTCATTAGATTTATATTGATTGTGGGAGTAACATACATAATATTCCAATGTAGTATCAGCACGAGAAAATTTCTTTATTTTCAGTTTGGCAACAGGCTTTTTGTTTTTAAATAATATATTTTGCTTGTTACTTGATAATAAGCAATCACCACTCCAGTTTACCTGAAAAACCAGAGTAATACTTATTATAGTCTACATCACAGTGTGGATTCAGCTTCAAAAACACCAATTCTTGCAGTCAATCTAGTCTGTTCAAAAAACTTGCGATATTTCGTAGGCGTGAAAAGTTTGATAGCTCACTTTACCATGAATCATATGGCGATGTTCAACTAAATGCAAACTTTCACAACTTTTCACATCTTTATTTATGAGCTCGTTTCCGATCAACGTTTTCGCCATTTCGATTTTTTTCATTTTTTGGCATCAAGATTTTGTTGACCTGTATGTAAGAGAATTTGTGTGGTGAATTTGTAAGCAAGACTTCAATGTATTGTGTGTCTACATAATTATGTGAAGTGTCTATTAAGTTTTACTTAAAGTAATTTTTAATACGGCCACGGCCTGGGCAGACTCCTTACAAGGTGGACCAATGACCTTATAAGGGTACCGGGCAGTGGAGTGCACTCCATATAGGCTGAAAGGCACTGCCTACCCTAATATTTGCCTTAAATGACAATTTTAGCAACATAATTAAATAATGCCTACCCTGTTAAAATCTATAATGCCTACCCTGTCCAAAATCTCTTTGCACGCCACTGGTGCCGGGCAACCGAAGGATTAGGCAACTCACGACCGTCCAAGGAGGTGAAAATTGGAAGAGGCCTAATGTTTCTTTAAGTTCATTATTAGTAACCCAATAACAAATATATGCCAATAACAAAATTATAGTTTATTCTCTCTTTAACTAAAAGTAAATGTATGTAATGTAATTCTTCACTACATTCACAATATTACATCAAATATTTTAAGGCACTAAGGTCAACTTGCTCTTCTAAAGTCTATGACCAGCAGTTGAATAATGAGAAAAGTGAACAATCGAGTGCAGCGCATTCGTTTGGCAATAATAATAATTTGAGATTATATTTCTTTATGTACATATTTCAAACTTCAACCCCAGTTTAGTATTTTCTGCATCACTAAGAGCGCTTTTTAGACAGCCAAAACTGCTAGAAGCCAGTTTACTTTACAGTTTGAGCAACGCCTAGTAATTAACTATATAATATTAACTTATTTAGAACAGAGTTCATTTGCATAGTCTTACAATGGTAAGCTTGTAAAGGAACTTGTAATCCCGCTCTCCAGAAGTTTTGAAGTCTCTTTCTCTTGGAAACCTATTTGTTAGTAGTTAAGAAACAGTCTGCTTAACTATGTAAAGCATAATACAACTAGTAGTTATAATGTCGATCTCGTGTAATATTGTAAGGAGGTTCCATGCATCGTCATTAGCCAACCTGCGATAGGTTATAAGGAGAGTACTTAAGAAGTGTCATTTGCTCGTCAGCGCTCGTAGTGTACGGACGTTTTGTTGTAATCAATGTTAGTTGTTATTATGGTCACGTAAGCCATTTTAATATTCCTTTTTGTTATTTAATTATCGAAGTTTGCAGTATTTGGTTTTATAATAATTTTGAACTGTGTGTAGTTTCCATTTGATTCAAATTGAAAATAAACGAATTTCTTAAAGTTTTGGATTTTTTTTTAAATTATTATTATTATTATTATTTTATATTAGCTTACTAAAGTGACTCCACCATGTTGGCCTCCATACCAAAAGCCGACGTTTTAAACTACTGGTATGGTCCACTATGGCGGCTGGGAATGGGGTAAGAGGAAGGATATTAGGAAGGTGAGGATAGAGGAAAGGGGGGAAATTAGGCCTACGGCGCTCTCACTCACCGAATGAAACGCAGTAGTACGGATACTACTACTCTTACGTTGATCTTCTATGAAAGGCTAGTACTTCCCCAGACGATCCGGCCCATTCATGCTGAAATCAGCGTGGATCTACTACAGTGGGTAGTATAGTAGTAATAAATTCACCTCTGATGCTAAAAGTATTATTTTTAAACTTTATCATCAGCCAGTAGAGAATCATTGCTGATTTAAGAAAGGAGTTTGCACGCGTGACAGGTCTATGGTCACTATAATTTGATGTTTAAGTACACAGGTAACATTGCTGCCCATAGGCTGGTATTCCCTTACGACTCTTACGGGAAGAGATGGACAAGTTTCATATTTTAGGCTAGAGACTACACAGTCTAAGCGTATCTTTTTTCACTTACTTTAAGATTTGTTTTAGGTTACCTGAAATAAAAAGATCAAGTAATAAACTTGTCAGTAGTATGGAGGTTTACAGATTTCAGACTGCATCTAGGTATTATGTAGTAATTATTTTATTTTTTTTTTCTATAAGGCCATTCACATCTCTTTTATATGAAACGTATTTGGCCAATTACGACGTTATATGAAAGTAACACGCAGGGAAAATGTTCGGTGTTTAATTTTGAAAAATGACAATAATTTGGTCCAGGACACCTCAAACGTCCGTGTCCTGAACCACACACCAAGTGCTTGCTTTTGAATTATCAGCTGAAAATTTATGTTTGAAATTCATCAGCAATGCAAGGCGTGGTCCCATACGGGCGACTACATTTAAGAAAATTTCAAAGGTCTCCTTTTTAACTCGCAAGTATTATATTAAATCATATGTGTATTCCAACGTTCGAGTCCCGGACAGGTCACGCGAAGGGCACCGGCTGTACCCAACGTGACCGGCGGTCATATTGAAACCTGCCAATAATCGGCCTATTATAACAAGGGTTGCTGCCCTTCCACTAATATTATGGTGTTGCCCAACTTTGATAACACATTACATATTTACGGAAAGTAAAAATATATTGGGCGATATTTTATGGTGTTTTCCGTAAATATTGTGATACTCTTGAAAATAGGAAGACGGTAAACGCTTTAATATGTAGGTAAGTACATAGATTAAATACATGTAAGTAAATCCACATTGTTGTTTTAAAAGTGGATCTAATAATCACGAAATTGAAATTGTGAATTACTTTAACAAAATTTTGTGCCCATCCTAGAACACGACTGTCTCAATGGCTGTAGGCGTTTGTCTATTTATCGCTTACTGTAGTCATCATTTCGCTTCGGGAGTGTGGTGACGAGTGGGACTATTGGGAGTCTTATGTCTCGAATAGCGCCACCGATCTCAGATGTCACATGGCTTTGGGACAAACGTTAAGGGAAGCATTCCGAGAAGTCTTAGTACTGCATTAACCAATAAATATCGGCTTGGCTTAGCAAATTAGTTTGTGACAGTCAGTTGGAAGTTTCATCATGTATAATAAAGATATCGATATGTCACCTGTTAGTATAGGTACAAACTTTATAAATTTCCCTCCGCGGCGCGTTTTCTTAGTTACATCTTTGGTTACTGCTTCGCTCCCGCCGCCAATAGCGTGATGTTACATAGCCTATAACCTTCCTCAAGAACTGGGTTATCAAACGTAAGAATTATTCAAAAATATATAGTATAAGTATTACGAAACTACGTTAAATATTCTTGCTCTTTTTGTATTAAATAAGCTACTATTTAGTCTAGGGCCTTTTACATAGATCACACAAAAATTTTGATCTGCATGGAAATTGAACAAAGAATAATAAAATACGAAATGAGTATAATGGTATTATAAGACATAATGTTAGAACCTTACTGAAATACTATTATATTATTCAAATTACCAATTTAGACCTCGTTTCATGTCAAACGCTATTACATGTTTTTGGGTATGCTGAGTATGTTCTAACTAACCAAGAAATTATTCTACCTAATTCTCTAGCCGTCGTATAAAGGTAAATGTAGTACTTTTCTATCAATGAAAACTTAAATGTCTTTCAAACATCTCAAGCTCGTCTGTGTTAAGCATTAATTATTATATTAATTCAAATAACACACAGTCAGAACGAAATTTTCGTAGGAAATCAAGCTATTTTTATGAAAGTGCACCTTCTATGTTTTCCTTGCCCCAAGTTCTAATTAAAGTTATAGCGAGCTTTCTGAATTGTTGAGTTGTTCCATGTCATAAGAGTTCAGTATAAATAACAACGATGACGTATTTCTGTGATTTATTAATTTTTAATAGAGCTAGATCACGATCTCATATATATAATTCATTTCAGTTAATTATTTTGCCGCTACAGAACAAAAATTAGTTACATTGATACTTGCTGGGTGTCAATCTCAGAATCTAGTTAGTAAAACTATGTCGACTTATCTGACACTGGAGACGTTAAAAATAAAATAAACCGTTCAGTTTCATCTATGTACCAATTTTCTGTTAAAATACAAATGCACACATTCTGTAGTATACTTAATTTTACTACAGAATGCCGCCCCCCTGCCGCTGTGTCTCTCCCTGCATTTTTAATCTGTAATATCTTTGAAAATATTTATTTAAATTACATGCTGCAAAGGGCATTATTGATTTATATTAAATGCACAATGTATTTAAGGTACTTAATTTGATAAGGATTAATGCTGTATTGCTTAAAATCGCTTCGAAAATAAGCCATTATTTCTCATAAAAAGTAAAGGATAAAAATGGTTATTGTGGGTTGTCCCTTAGAGATAGACATATACTATTGCGAACTTTTTGTAGACCTGTACAATAATAATAATAATAATAATATGTGGACATTATCACACAATACTGTAGTACTTTATTTTGATCTATCTTGTAGGGCCAGCCAGGGTAGCCAGCGACATCACATTAAAAACATCTAAATTTATCAGTGTTTCTCTACTATATTATGCATGTTATATACATATAAACCTTCCTCTTGAATCACTCTATCTAACCCGCATCAAAATCCGTTGCGTAGTTTTAAAGATCTAAGCATACATAGGGACAGACAGCGGGAAGCGACTTTGTTTTATACTATATAGTGATACAAACAATATTTTTAGGCGACTATGCTATATAGGTAAAATACATTTCGTTATTCATGTACGTTTAGCTATCATTAGTTTCATAAAGTTATAATTGTCATTAAATACAACAATATTATAATCACTCTTAATTTTTAATCTAAGCCCAAATTGCAGTACCTTAATAACAAATAAATGTTGACCCAATTACAACTTTTTTATTTATTTATTTATTTAAGCTTCTTACACACAGAATGTATAACGGTGGACTTAATGCAAACGGCATTCTCTACCAGTCTACATTTTCAAAAACGCTATCACCACCAACTTAATCCAACATCTTACTCGAAGCTTTTATTTGGCAGTCAGAATGATAAATGGTGTTTCATTAGTGGCCGACGCAAAGCAGGTACAAGACTTCGAATATTAGCCGCCTTTTTATATCGGAAATATATCGCACCTTACGATCCTGAGCCGTGTTTAGGAAGCTGTAACTGTCGTTGTTTAGATGGGACACTGTCTCTCTGTCGACTTTTTGTTTTAATTATATTTTGTACGGTGAATAATCGAAGTTTATTGAGTATTTTGACTGCAGAAGTTGAAGATTGATTTATTTGAAATCCTGGGGGCTTACCAGAAAGAAAGAAAGAAAGAACAAAAGTAAGAAAAACATTAAATAACAACATACCATTGGTTGCATTAGTCTGGGTGTTTCTATGTATAATATGTATGTATTTACAAAAAAAAAGTATATAAGTATGTTTATCCGTATTCTAGAACCCATATCACAAGCTATATATGCTTACTTTGGGTCTAGATGGCGTTGTGTGGTTGTTGTGCTATTATTATTATTATTGGTTACGGGTTTCTTTTACTCTCAGCTCAATGCTGGTGAATGTGAACCTATCACGGGCTTATGCCAAGTGGGTTGGTTCATTGTGTAATGTTGTGGATGTTTGTGTAGTGGATGTGAGGAATCGCCGAACTATGGAGCATGTGTCTATGATAACTGATTTTTGTAGTGATATGTATGTGTTTTTAAGTAGGTCTAATTCTTTTAGTGATGCTTGTAACGATTTTGGTATGAGTCCTGTGGATGAGATAATGGTTGGAATGATTTTAACTGTATGTTGATGCCACATTTTTCGAGTTTCGTCTGCAAGAGGTATATATCTTTGAATTTTTCAGTGTATTTTCTATATCTATATCTATACTTATAATAAATCTCTAGCGAGATAAAATCTGTACATTGAATATATTTAAAAAAATACTATTGGGGGTTAATATTTATTCGATACTGATGCCAAAAATGTAATTTAGAAAATTTTTGTCTGTCTGTCTGTCTGTCTGTATGTGCAGGCATGAATCAAATACCACTGAACGGTTTTTTATCAAACTCGCTACATTTATAGGTCATACTCCTGGCCAGGTTATAGGCTACCTTTTGTCCCGAAAAAAAACCGAGTATCCCGGATATCCTTAAAAATGTTACAAAATTATTTATTAATATGTTTTACACGGTGAATATCTGAAAGTGACTATATACTATACATAGCGGACAGAATGACCTATAGAATGAAAAAAGAATTTTTAAAATCCGTCCATAAATACTAGAAATTTTTGAAAATAAAAAGTGTTATGTATACGAGGCGCGTAGCGATCGCGCCGGTGCAGTTCGATGGCGGTTTGCACTTATGTATCAAAGCTAGCTTCGTGTAATATTTAATGTTTGTTTAATTAAAATTGGTTCATAAATAAAAAAGTTAGGTCAATTCAATCTATATTCAGAAAGTTGTAAATGCGATTTAGTGAATGCGGTGAAATTTTTATTAAATTTAGTTTGTAAAACTACTGTTAGATTTTTATAATGATACGTTTATAAGTACGCGTATGCGTACATCTTGAAGGTGAACAAAGGATGTACTACAACCCTGACACCATGACGGAATGTTCAACTTTGTGAAACAGATTTTTATATATTTTAGATGCATTTGTAAAACACTTTTGATTATTTTATTATTAAACAATAGGGTAGATATAATTGTAAAACACGTGGATGAGCTGTGAATGGTGAACCAGTTAGATGTTTTTAAACAACTTAATGAAATAATTTTCACGTTTCATCTAAATCACTGAAAATGTTGGTACAATGCGCCTACTTTTGTAAATTGTTCATGTTGCTTATTTTCTTAAGGGTAGATGATATCTACCTTACATACGGGCATTTACTAGAAGATAATGAACATAGGAATGATGATGCTTTGTTTAAAACATATATAACTGAAAACCCATAACATCCGTCATTTGAAATCAGTTTTGCTGGTATATTGTGCTATTTCAAATTCAGTTCAGTGGTGGCATACATTATTATACTAACCATATTGGGTAAAGATACTGTGGGAGAAAAAAAAAATAAAGAGGACCGAGGAGGTAATTATGCCTTCCAAGCACTGATTTTTGGACAAAACTAACAATGTACGTCGATATAATGTACATCTCCAGTCAATCCGTTCCGTATATGCTAAAAGATCTACTACCGTGAAATGTTTGCTGGCTATACAATATACAGAACGATTTATTATAGTAATATGCTATGCAGATACGCTATATGATAAGTAACAGTAATATAATATGATATCTATATCAACCAACTATACACAACGCCATCTAGACCCAAAGTAACCATATATTATAGTTTGTGTTATGGGTTCTAGAAATGCGGATATACATACTTAAATACTTATCTACAGTGTTTGTTAGGCAGGTACCTATGGCGCGCTTATTAGGTATGTTGCTGCTCAATATAAGTAAATCCACCAAAATTATGCAATGGAACCAGATTGCAAGTGAAAACAAATGTAGATAATCGAGGCAACTATTATACTGACCGGTTGTTCTCCAGGAGAATCTGTGGATATTCAAAGGATTTCCCTAACATCATCAAATACCCCTTCAAATCCAAGAGAGTGCAGTTTCCTATCAAAGTCTTCTTCGCAATGACCATAAACAAAGCTCAAGGTCAAAGTCATAAGGTATCGGGCGAAGACTTGAGAGAAAGCTGCTTCTCCCACGGCCCGTTTAATGTGGCATGCTCAGAGTAAGCGCACAGAGTAGTCTGGTAATTGTAGCACCCGACGGAAAAACAAAATACCCAAATTGGGTAAGGGCCTGTGGTCCTACCAATTTGTTCTACAGGTAATTTGTTTGGTGGCACTAGGGTATACCACTATGTACCCGTGGTTCTACTGTGCTAAGGGCGGATTAATATAGCGATATTTAACCTTTAAATCTCAACACTATAGTAAAGATTGTTATGTAATATGTATTCAAACGTTCAAACATAATAATTTATATGTTTTTAACAAAAAATAATATCGTAGTAAAACAATTAAAAAACCTTTTAGAATCATTTTCGACTTCTACGCGGACGAAGTCGCGGGCAAAAGTAAGCATATATTATATAGCTTGTGTTATGGGTTCTAGATACGGATATACATACCTGAAAACCTTTTTTTTTGTAAATACATACATATTATACATAAAAACCACCTAGACCAATGCAAATAGACATATTAATGCACACAAATATTTGCACTGCGCGGTAATCGAACCCGCTACCTCTGCGTGGCAGTCCGTACGCAGTACCACCGAACCACAGAGGTTATAATGAGACTGCTGTATGAAAAGATTAGTGAATGTTGAAGAGGCAAAGAATGTATGTTTAGATTGCAGAATATAGCATTCTATATTCTCTGCTTACCCCGTTAATGGTAGACAGGCGTGGGGTTATGTATGTATATTATAACAATAGCAGAATTTAACTGTCCCACTGCATGGCAAAGACCTCTTCCCTAAATATCGTTATTCTAGATAATATTCAGCCTCGAGAATTCAAACTGCTTATTTTGACTACCTCTGTAGCATGCGTGCGACTGCTATGCTGACTAACTTTGGGTTCGATACCTAGACAGAACTTTTTATGATTCATGAAAGTAGACTTGATTACACGACACCGTTACTCACTAAAACTAATAAACATTAGATTCAAATCATAACCCGAAGGAAACTACTGCCGACGTAACTATTCAACAGAGCAGGTGAGAATTGCATTCCCATTTGTTCTGTGGGCAGAACTAATGGGAAAAAAATTACCAGTAGTTCTGCCAACAGAACTACTTAACAAAACAGGTAGGAATAGACGATTTTGCTACACTATTTTTCAAGATTAAAATAAAAATTTCCTTTAATAACTTCATCACTACACAGCCGCTCACTCACCTATACATTGTTTTCTTTTAATTCCCGCGCTGCTCATAAACGAGATTACAGGATTATCTACTTTAAACAAGGGGTTCATGAAGTCGCACAAATATTTTTTACATCTAGGATGACAACAAGACTTGAGTGTAATAGAGTAATTGAGTTGACAGTAAAAGTTATGAAGAGGCGGCGTCGTCGCGGCGCCTTGGCGGATATCGGCGCCTGCCGCCACTTTTCTTTAACTCTTGGCCTCCCCTCTCCTCTTGGCGGATACGGGCGTACTGACAGCAAATAACTTTAGCTTTATTTGCATTTTTGTTAGTTTGAAACTGTATTGTGATTTGGTTTGGCATTTTTTAGATTAAAGAGTAAAGTTGGTTGAGGGAGGAGTCTATGTCATCAGATTCGCAACAGTTTTATTGATGACGTTGATAAAAATTAGAGATTTTCGTATTAGAAGAATGTTACTTTTTAGTTTTGTCGCACACAAGTCGCATAAAATTTAAAATGATATTCAACTAATTTCCGTAAATTTTTCTTTTAAAGTTTTTATCTTGTAGGTAATTAAGAATATTATTATTATATTAATTGTTACTTTAGTCTTAGTTTAAAAGTTAATTTTAAGATCAAACATAGATCTTTCAGCACTTTAAATGCGTCTTTCCTGGTACATGATGAAAATAGATAAAAAAAATATATTATTCATCCGTAAAAAAAAAATACTGTTCGAATTTTAATTCGACTATTATGTTTCTTTTATTACAGTTAAGTAGTTTAAGAATTAGGGAAATAAGGACTGATTTATTAATTATTTTTTAAAGATTTCGAAATTGAATTTATTGATATTAAGTCCAAAAATTTTTTTTATGTGTTAGTCCTAAATCATATAAAATTCGCAAAAATTTTAAAAATTACGAATTAATTTGCTAACGGTACTTGTAGAGAACTCATTCTAAAGATCTACCGATGAACTCAGAGAAAAAGTTATCCTTAGTAGCGAGCCAGTCATTTATTTTTATCCGGTCACTATTGTTTAGTCATTTCTCATTTCAGATCCTTTATGTTACTTCACAAGTTTTAGTGCGTAATTTATTTTATTTTGCCAACCGTACTGTGTTGCAATTGTTTCATGTTTTAATTGTTTTGGCAGTTACTTGTATGGAATTAAGATATACTACTATATGTTTTATTATTTATGTCGTATGATCGAATAAATCCGTTTTACTTCACCTCTCCAGGCTAAGATTATGCTTAGCAATGATATAATACAGCACTCAACTTCCTTGAGAGATTACTTTATAAAAATAAAATTTCAACTGAGTGTAAAAGTCTTCTACTTCTATTTTTGCCCGACTGACGAAGACATGGAGGGTAACGTTTTTCGAGTGTATGTATGTATGTATCATGTATGTGGAAATGTATGTCTATTTCTTTGGCATGATCTACAACCTAAATGGCTTGATGGATTTTAACACATAAGGTTTCATTAGATTCGTAATGATTGTGGGAGAGTACTGAGTACATTTCAATGTAGCGTCAGCACGGTAAAAAAATAGTTTCTTTCTTTTCACTTTTTGGCTGATATTCAGATCACACAATTAACACTTATGAACGTTAAGATGACAGCCTATTTTCAGACAAATAAACAGACAGGAGCCCTACCATAACCTCTTCACACGTCTGTTACGGGTAAGTGTAATGTGTGCCCTTTGTCAACACATCACAATACATAATATGAAATATACTATAATAAGTCATATTAATGCTCACGTAGTAAACTAAACAAAACTAAAGGAAGGCATCTAACATATTATTTAACCTACAAACTATCTTAACAAAGATCTACATACACACAAATAAACAAAAGAACATTGTGCAACCTAGACTGCAACAACACCGAATAATTTGACCCGAGGGACGAATATAATGTGGTGAAATTGTGGGCTTGGCTACGGTGTAACTGCCGGCCTGATACTACTATACAGTGATACAGTTTTGTGTTTATTGCCTATTGCTACCAACTTTATAAATAAACTTGCTAATATGAAACATAAGCTTTTGTTTGTGTGAACCATGATACTTCATGAGTATAAATAACATGTATAGGGTATTTTTAATTGGGGATATGTTATTAATTCATGACTATTTCTATTTTGTTTTGATAATAATTAATGGGCCGAATCAGCTGGAAAACTATATAACCTTTCATATACAAACCCAACAACAACATAGACAACTAACTTCGCAGCCAGCAGCCATAGATACGTATTGTTTGCCGTACCATCGTGTCATACTATGGCGCGCGCCAATGCACCTGTTCCGCGCTCTTTCTCAGCTCTCAACGCTCTCCTGCGCGCCAATCCTAACTGTGATTTGTTTGCAGATGGATGGCCTGATATATCATTTGGAATGTTTGAGGTTTTGTAAGATAGACGGATGAGTCATTTTGAATTATTTTATATTTTATTTATGTTGTAAAGTGTCACTATTATACTTTCGTTTTTCGCTGTATAATGTAATTTGTATGTTATAAATATTTTCTTTAATTAATGTAATTGGATTAATGTACCGTCTTAATTAAAGTAAATAAATAAATTAAAAATAGATGAACGAACGAATACAAAAGTATGAATATTGCTACTTTAAGTAAATAGTTTAACCCTTTTATGGACACTACTGTAGACACAATAGATGTTTTATTGTCATCACGGCCATGTACGTTTACTGTCCCAGAAAGTGTTAAGTAAGTGTAGTAGTAGTTTATTATACATAGTTGCTTTTTTTTTACCCTTCTTATGCCCTTCGCTTCATGATCAGTGACTGGTTTTATAACAAAGCCGAGATAACACAATAAATCCATTGCTGACCCTGTAGGGAGAAAGAGATGTAACTATATATAATACTCTGATATTTATATGAGTGGGTACTACGTTAATTGATCCGATTCATGTTAAAACCAGTATATCTACTTATAAATTAAAAAAACCATTATCTTTCTAAACATAGAATAATAATTTATTTTTATATTAATCAAAATATAACTACTAAAACACAATTTTAATCAAATAACAGGTTGCTACCGGCGCAAAGGTCTATTTTTTTTAATCGGTTACGTAGATTTTGAGTTACATCGGAACACACAAACAAACATACAAAAAATCATATCCATTCAGCCATTCAGTGCGGAACGCGGCAAAGTTAGGGCCCTCACTTTGCCGCAAACTTTAACTCAAAATCTACGTAACCGATTAAAAAAAATATTTTACCTCTAGACAGCTACAAATAGAACGTATTACAGCTATACAAATTTTTCAGTCATTTTCAAAATTCAATATTTTAAGCGCCTTTGTAAATCCGAATTATGCAATACATCACTATTGCTTTAATATTTTAAGTAGGCGTTTGTGGTGAGACCTAATAAAACTTTGATACCGAAGTGAAGCGAGGGCGGACGTCTAGTAATTTATATTTCCCTCATATATTGCCCCAGAAACATGTCTGTAATACTAGCAAACTGCATTGTACACGTATTCGTATATCAGGTACATTGTTGCAAGATCACGACTTTGATATATTTTATGCAGCATATGTCCTCATTTAATAAAGTACACGATCAAACAGCAAGATCTCCGCTGAGTGCAGCTTAGTCAGCAACAAAATAGCAACTTGCAATGTAATTTGTGATAACATACACTTTGTTTAAGATGACCTAAATTTAACAGCAAAATAGGATTTAAAAATTATCTAAACCTGTACTATTATATAAAGCGGAAGAGTTTGTTTGTTTGTTTGAACGCGCTAATCTCTGAAACTACTAGTCAGATTTGAATAAATATTTTTGCGTTTGATAGCTTTTCTTGAGGAAGGTTATAGGCTATAAAACATCACGCTACTGGCGACGGGAGCAGAGCAGAGCTAGTGACTGATACATACGATTTTTGTCACAAATATTCGAGAGCACCACCGAGAGTCGCCACATGTGAGAATGCCATAATAATATACGTAGTTAAATTCAACGGCGGATTATGGACTACAGAAGGACGAAGGAACCGAAAAACAAACAATAAACAATATCTAGTTACATTTCCAAATCATAAGTAATCCTCCGTAAATTTGATAGCGGAGGCATGATTATACAATTCTATAATATGCCTGATTGTAAGCCGTTATTGGAGTTCAGGATTCCTATCATTTTCATTTGTAAGAGTCATAACTAGCAATTGACAGACGCAGCGGACAGATCTTTTAAAAGGTACCGAAAAAGACCGACTACTCAGTATAATCAAACCGATTAATACAATAAAAATTACAAGAAAATAATCATCAACACAAAAATAAAATCTAAATATTTTAATATAAAAGTCTTTATGACTGACTTTCAGAAACGATTTTCTTAAATTATTTATTTATACGAAAAAGTTTTTATTATACTTTCTCCGTATGGTGTAAGCAATAAGCGATTAAGCGATAAGGTATCATTTTATCGCTTGTAGTTGCTTATTGCTGCTCATACATATATATCTCTACCATCTCGATTTTGCTTTTGTTAAATTTTATGGCAAGGCACACAACACTACCCAGAATAAAATATTACTTACTTGAGCTAGGTAAGAATTGCCAAAATCTAGAAATAGTGCAATGTATATTGGCAACCGACTCGTTTCAGCATTAATGGGCCGAGTTGGCCGGAGAAGTACTACCCTCTCATAGAAGATCGACGTAAGAATATTACTTTTCATGCTAATGTGTTTCGCTCGGTGTGTGAGAGCGCTGGCAGCCCAAATACTCTCTCGGTCCTATTCCTTTTCCCTTTTCCTTCCTCATCTCCTTCTCCGTGGTCAGCAACGGCTTGATTGTGTTTTCTAAGGATTATTACTTCTGTTATGCTTGGAAAACACAGCCATCTCTATAGTTTACTGTTACCACCTACCATCTGGTGGGCCGTATGCTTGTTTGCCACTAAAGTTGTATAAAAAAATTAGATCTGAGCAAATCTTTTTCAAATATAGAAAAAAAAAAGAAAGAAAGAATTTTTTTTTTTTTGTGAATGTAAGTACTTACAATTTTTTACATCTTTTATATAAAATAACTAGGTAGCTAAGTACTAAGCATTACAAACAAAAAGGGCACCTTTCTCAGCTAATGCTTAGGTCAGATAGACCGACTTAAGCGCTGATCTTCAGAAAGGGCTCTTGAATAATATATATTTTTTTTTATTAAAGTAAAGTTAAGACGAATAAAATTAAATAAGACTAAAACAAGATACAATTTAGACATAATCAGTCAGTAATAAGTAAAATTATAAATTAAAATTAGAATTATATTAATAATGGAAACAAATAAATAAAAAACAATTAATTAATAATAATATTTGGACAATATAATAATAATAATATGTGGACACTATCACACACCGTCATCTAGTCCCAAGCTAAGCAGAGCTTGTGTTATGGGTACTAGATAACTAAAATATAATACATATACATACTTTTTTTTGTAAATACATACTTAGAATACATAGGTAACACCCAGACTGAAGACAAATACAAATGTTCATAACACAAATATTTGCCTTCCGCGGGAATCGAACCCACGACACCCGGCGTCGCAGTTAGTTACACTAACCACTAGACCAACGGTGCAGTAATTTTTTTAATCTTAAAAATTAAAGGTAAGATAAGATATTATAGTAAATCACATTTTCGTGCTACCTTATCAAAACATTATTATGTATCAAGCATTATTATGTAACATTGTCGCTACTGTCCACCACTTAGACCATCCAATAAAGTTCAGTGAGCATTCTCTGAACCCATGAAGTGATAACTTGATGTATTATTGAGGCAGTTGAATGTTACGTGTTTTTCTATAGACGCCGCCCTGTCTACCACCCGAATTATTATTTGAGCTTCATTCGTAATTTTACAGTCAACCTATTTTCGGTAAAGTTACAATTAAGTTTTGAGGCTTGAAATTAGCTATTGTTATTGACACTAGTGATTTTTTGATGCCATTTCTTATGATAGTAGAGGTTTTACGATAGATCTTTGCTGGTTTATGAATGAGGTCAAATGCAAAAATATTGACCTATTCTTAAAAGTATTATATTCCTCTTTAAATTTACATAAGGTAGCAGTATTCTTACGATTGCATTCTGTTCGATGAGTGAGAGCGTCGGAGACCCAAATATCTTCGATTTTTATTTTTTCTTTATCCATAGGCCCAGCTTCACCACTTGCGGATGAAGTGCATGATATAAGTTATTCCAAACTTTTCTGACAGATAGTACTCAAAAATCAGTTCCACAAGTTGCTTAAAACAAACTTTTTTGAAATATTAGACAGATCTAACTAGAATTTATCTGTTAGATATATATCAGACACTTCAGCAGCTAGGGTCGAAACAGGTCTTTACTCTCTTCTCAGATAGCAACGAATCGAACTCGCAGATAAAACACCTAACCCATTCCAGTGTCCTCCTGAGTGACTCCACTGTTTTCTCTATACCCTTAACCTAAATTTTATAATTTAGAAGCAAGAAAGAGCGAGAAAATTCTCAGTTGCATGACTTAAGCACTCTATCTACAGCTTGTTCATAACGTGCGTGTCTCACTCCAATAAGCCTTTTATATCACCTGACCCCGTGCATATTTAACTAAAAAAATCCCCGCATTTCTGAGCTTACTTCAATAGGGTTAATTTCAAACTTGTGAGGCTGGCTTTCATTTGAATCCGTGGCATAATATAGGGCTTCAATTCTAGATTTAATATACCAAGCGTTATTCTAATGTATGGTAAGTGCAGGAATTCTGTTATACCGAAGCTCATTGCACTGTAGTTTAATTATTATTTAAAAATATTGAACTTTACTGACTTATGAAAGAAAACATCGACAAAGTTCTTCTTGCTCTTGAACAAGTATGGTGATATGCTACTTTTTTTTCTTTTCGAGATTACCCTGCAGTGAAATAATAGCGGTTAGGTATATATTATGAAAAATTATGTAAAAAAAAAATTATATAGGTATCTATAGCTTTAAAAAAATATGCCTCAAGCTAAATCCGACGATCTACATTTTTTATATACAAAATATATTTTTAAATAATAATCACCAAGTCAATGCTTGCGAAAAATAAACACATCTCATGTTTCTTCGGTGTAACAGCCATTCAAATATAAAGCATAGCGCACATAATTGGCCGAGCCACCAACTGCCGCTTAAAAACCTCAATTAGTACTCTCACAATGCACGCATACCTACACTCTCACTCACGCTCCGGTCGCTTTCAGCCTTTGTGTACATAGGTTTATCTCTCTTATGACTAGGCACTCGTCAGTAATTATGTACTGTGTGTACAGGCCTTTAATTAAAACTTACGACTTATTAGAGCCTTGTTTAAAAGACAGCTTATTCTTGTAGGTAAGTTTCTTAAGTTTGATAACTTTTAGTTAAATAATTAGTAAAAGTAAAATTTAATCAATTTTACTTACATTCAAAAGCGAAGACACTGGTCCCTGAAATACAGTTGATACTAGTTCGGCGACCAAAGAATTCCACACTTTTTGTAAAAATATATGTCAAAAAATTGTTCTTATTCTTCTTACTTAGTATAACTGGTGTTACCTTACCATACTATGTAACCTAGTTTAAGTACAATTGTCAAAGGTTATTTGGATCAATAAATACATATTAGTAGTTTTTTTTTATTATAGTTTCGCTTCTTCTCAAAGTGATTACAGCAGTTTGACATCAGTTGTATTGTACAAGTGATGTCAAACTGCTGTAATCACTTTTTAACGAGTGGGTGACGTTTCGGACACAAAATGTTCGGACACTTTGACCCAATCGACAAATTATTTTTTTTTAAATGTTTTTACTGACGTTTTGGACACTAATAAAATATCCTGTTTTGTACGGTTAGACAAAAACATCCAGCGATACCTTAATGTTGAAATCCTTTTCTTCCGCCTAATATATTTTAAAGCATGCGACATATTTTATACAGGTAAAAAAAATAAAAAAAATGTAAAAAGATTTTTATGCACATTTTATTTAAACCTTTTTTTCTGGCTGTACTAAGCAGCTACTATGATTATGCAAACGACACGACAGAGAAAATAAAATAAAATTTAAAAGTGTCAATTCGGCCACTGTGTCCGAACATATAGTGTCCGAAACGTCAGCGACCCTTTTTAACTAAGTAATTATTTATCATAGTTCACATAATATTATAATTTCTACAAATTGAACTAGTAAGGGTGGGTACGGATGCTTCAGGATCAATCAAAATCGAGATTCTTCAGGGATGCCTATGCTCATCATGTCTCAACAAGTCTGTATGACTTTCATATTATGTAGTCAGATGTGTCACGTGAATTCAGAAGTCCGAGGGCCTAGACAAATGGCATAGATTTTTATTCTATTCATAAAATTAATTAATAATGTATGGGACTGACATAAGCTAATGCCAACATTTTCGTTAGCTTATGTCAATCCCATACATTTTGTAATCTATTCTATGAATACAATAGAAATCTATGACACTTATCTAGAGCCTCAGATAATAAATAACTACGCGTATCCTTCAGAAAGCCGTAACCATAGCGACTAATAATAAATCAACACTAATAAACGTACTTGTAGCTAATGAACCTCAAGTGTCATCAGTTAAACCTGTCATTTTAGCTAACGCGAATCAAATTTGGAGATTTATCAGTTATTTACTATGTGGCCTCAAATAGTTTATACTCGTTTCACCACATTCGTCAAATACAAACACGAAATGCACTAATTAGTACCTAATTTTAGCTTTCTATTTGTATTTAGTAATGAATTTAGAAACATCGATTTAGGTTAATTTGTGTTTTGATAATTTCATCATTATTATTACAAGCTTAAATTCAGCATAATTATCATCAACAGACATAATAATAAAAGCCAATTAGAAGCAGTCTGCGTTCTTTTTCTCGCTTTTATCAAGTCGTTTGTTCATCTTACTGATACACATTCAAGTCCGTGCTCATCACTCGAGAACTTTCCGGCCCTATAGATCATCTGTTTGCCACACTATGTGCCCTACCAACTGCTACAGAAAACGGCTATTGTATAATTAATCGCTCCAAAACATCGTCAATTTAACTCTTTAGTATCTAAACTTTTTTAAACCTAATTATGTATACTTAAGCAAAATAATCTAAGAGCAAATAAAGTTGGTCGTGTCTTGTGTGTGTATGAAACTAAAACGGTATTTATTTGTTTATTTATGAATTCAATCTACACGTCTATCTTTCGCGATCACTTTTTTTTTATCACTGAAAGATAATTTTGAAAACGCGTCTTTTTCATTTTCAGTACACACACACACCACCAAAACAACTTTCACAGTGAAGAATTTCCATAGCGGCTACCTATAGCACAGTATTTTTCAGTCTATTACCAAGTATAAGTTTCCCAAAATAAAAAGGTATCATACAATTATGACTAACACAATTATAATTTTTATTTCGTTGAAAGTTCAGTCTCATTAGACGCTTCTCGGCTGTTTGTCATCCGATCTGTTTACGAAATGGCTTAACGAACTTGATTCAAGAAGTTAACTTGTTTATTCACTATCTTTACTCACCATAAACAACTATGTACTCGGTTCTATTCACAACCAAATTAAATGAGAATTAAAATTTAAATTAAATGTAATTTTACACAATGTAGGATTAATTACTGAAGAAAAAGCAACAGAGTAAGTCTGTATGTACGTAAGTATAATTAGATCGAATAATCTACAAGGTTCAATTACGCTGGCCTGGTAAGTTGATAACTGGGTGATCGTGCATGAAACGCATTACCTACGCAGAAGCTTAATACACGCACATTTATCCATAATACTATTGATTGATGAAAGTTCTAAGAAATCTTTTAAATAGCTATACTAAAAGCTGACTGGGCTACAATAAAAAGTTCAACTAGCTGAATGTCAAATCACCAAAAACAGTGATCTAGTTTGACACTAAACATCCAGTTTTAAATAGCTGCGAGGTTCACAACGCCTGGACCACACTAACTGATTATCACCAGCGAGAGTTCATACAACTGGCAGTTTCGTAGGTTAAGACAAAAAAACACTCGTTAATAATTCATTTAAGCCATCCACAACAACAAATCAAATTATCATAATAAGCTTTACCTAGTATTAAACCAAAGTACAATCTTCAACAGTACCGCACAGTTTACTAGTACAGTGTGTAGTCTCTTCAGTACTATGTCGTAAATACGTTGTGCTGTGCGACTGTATCGCCACTAACTGCTCGTTTAGAGCCACAGGCTATTGTAAAGGAGAGTTTATAGTTGTACTAGATATGACAATGGATATTGATATATTGTCATGTTGTGTGATCGGGGTGTCGCCAATCACTTTGCAGAAATGCATAGATATAATACTTAAAATTAACAAAGTATAGTGCAGGTAATGGAAGGACTACTTTCACATTTTAGACTGCCCGCCACCCTTATAAGGTCGTCGGTCTACCTTGAAAAGGCTCTGCCTACGCTGCGTCTTCCGGTTGCCACTCTAGAACCTTATTGCCCTAACCTCCGTAGTAAATAGTTCTGCGAGCTATGTGTTCTGCCCATTGCCACTTCAGAGAAGCAATTCTACGAGCCACGTCAGTTACATTGGTTCGCCTGCGGATATCTTCGTTTCTCAAACGATCGCGCAGGAAGACGCTTATCATAGCCATCGCCTTCTGAGCGACTTTGAGCCTGATAGACCCATAGTTAGTGACCACGTCGTCGTATGTCATGTATATGTACATATATTTTATATTCATTTGTATGTATTATATGTTTATTAATTATATGATTATTTATGTATCAGGTAGTAATCATAGTTCCGTAGTTAACTTACACCTACTTCGTTCATCTTTGCATCATCCAAAGGTTGGCTGATAGAGAATGCCTTTGGCATTAAACCCTCTTAAAAACTCTATACAATTTGTGCATAAACCTATTTTCAAATAGATATTTCTCTTGAGTCGCTTCTAGTCTCAAAGCATCTTCGAACTAAGCTCGTGGTGGACATTTCTGGCTGACATGAACACAATTAAAGCGTTACTGCCCGATGTTGCCGTACCTTGTTTTCTATTTAATTCTACCAGCAAATGTTTTACTTCTGCTCTAAAACCATGAGCCTTCTCACCATAAACGATGACTGCCTAGTAATTAGGCGTATTAACTAAATTATGTTTTAAAACTTAGAAAAGGTTATATAGTAAGAAGTGAAGCTTTCTAGAACACGGCATAAGACAGCACAGTTACAGCCACACAATCAAGAATACTAGCGCCACAGTGGTTAAATGTAGAACTAGAAATACTAATATTGACACTAATGACGAATACTAAAACATGGAGTCAAAATCTCACAGACATTCTTTTTTCGAATTTCAAAATTTATACTATAATAATATTTATTTTTTAATAATATATCATTCTCTAAAAAAACGTTCACTAAAATATTCGAACAACTAGATTCTACATTCAACAGAACCTCAAATAAACAAAATGAAACTTATTATAAAACAAAAAGGGTTCAAGCATTTTATATGCAATATACGTTTTTTATCTTTATCTTAGCACTAAATGATACTATGAAAGAAAATCTATATAAAAAGAGTTGAGAATGCGATGGCCTACTTTACCCCGCTTAGTTCCATTCTATTACCAGCCAGGTCTCCATTAAACTTCACTGCAGCTGAACATTTGAAAGCGACGCTCGTTATCACGCGATCATTATTCTTTCTCTTTCATTCTTTTATTAAATCCTTTTTTTTTGCGTTTACAATGCGCGATATAGTGTAGAAAAATCTGTTTTTACACGCATGCTTTGTACTTATATAGTTTTAAAAGCTGTGAAAATAAGTTGTGGACTCCGAGTTATTTTATTAAATTAGTTTGAATGCTGTTAAGAAGCTTTTTTGCTTTTGTGAAACTTCAGTAGCAAATAAACATGCAGCCCAACTAATGGAAAGTAGTAACCGAAATCTACAACCATGACTAACCATTACCAACACCATAAAAAATACTACCAAACTGTGACCGACGCTTGGCGGTCGATCGGCGGCGTAGAGAACGATGGGCACTTTAGGGCTAATTGACCCTTCGAAGCTTTCACTCATCGAAGACGATGAGAGGGTTATCTTCAGTCAATCAGGCCCATTCATGCTGAAACCAGCTTAGATTTACTACCGCTTATTAGTCAAGCAATACATTACTAGTCTGAAGATTAATTAAAACTATATACAGCGTGTACTATGCTTCAAAGCGTTTACTATGCTCAATAAGTAGGTATATCGTTGTATGAGCAGAATATGCTAGCATTATCGTAATTAATTTCGAGTCTATGAGCGTATTCCATTTCTATTCATACATTTAATACATATATAGTAACTCAATAGACTTATTAACGAGTCCATTTCAACACGAACATACATGTAAACACCGCATTAAGGGTTGTTTCATACTAGCTTTTTACGTGCGTTATGCGTGCCTTTTGCCACACGCGCATCTCGTACGCGCGTTGACGCTTTTATAAGCTCGTATAAACGCCCATCGTGAAAAACGCACTGAATAAATTTGTGGTACGCGTCCACAAGTTTATTCAGTGCGTTTCTCAGTTGTTTGAAGCACTAAGTGTAGCGCGTATACGAAAACGATCGTATACGCCCAGAAAAAAACGGCAGGTTAGAACCGCCCTTAATTGGAAAATACGTTTATACCAAGTGTGTCGATACAATTTCCTACGTATTCCACAGTTGCAAACGTACGATTGATTGACATTGTCTGTCCAGAGCATGTTGAAATTCACATTATTGATACAATTTTGACCTATTCTAGAGATAATTTTATCGTTACGGTACGGTTATACGGTTTGATTTAGTATTTCGTGTTCTTTTTTTTATCTCTGTAACTACGAGTCGGATTTAAAAAATCCTTTTGCATATGATAGCCCAGTTCTCGAGGAAGGTTATAGGTTATGTAGCATTGCGCTACTGGCGACGGGAACAAAGCAGTAGGCAAAGCCGCAAGAAGCTAATAATACTTATTTTTTACAACTTTCTTCTTCGAATCTTTGATCTTGTGATCTCTATATCATGAACAGCAGTCTTTAAAACAGCGCCAAGTTTGCTTTTGATATTTTGTTTCACTAAGAGTGCTCTGAGAAACTGGTTGAGATAGTGCCAACGCCGTCACCTTGCTGAAATTCCATCAGTCGGCACCACACTAAGTTCACCTATATTACTTGCGTACGAGTAAACATAGACAAACTACGTGCAAAATTTCTCGTGTGCCATATTATTTTATTACTAGGTACTAACTGCACCGCACACACACACGCATGCACGCACACACGCACACACACACGCACCCACGCACGCACGCACGCACGCACGCACGCACGCACACATACATAAAACATTTAAAATGTTCGCATTTATAATATTAATAGGATTGGATAATAGAATGTATTCGTATGTCTACCAACGGAGAATCCACAAATAGTTTACATATTACATCATATTACCTACACATGCATGTAAATAGATAGTGTTTAGTAGCTAGCAAACTAAAACCATCCTGTGTGTTTTGACCTATAAACTAATACATCATCCATCAATAAATTACTATAAAAACAAAAAAATAAATTTTCCCTAACATCTCCAAGCGGTGCCTGTTAGGTAATAAATAACGAACGATAATAAGTAGGGCGTGTTCATACTCTACCATTTAATATGTGGTATAATGGAAGTCCGCCTCTTTCGGCATGCTTACCTTTTTGAATCATTTGTCTTGTATATTTTATAACTAGCTTCCTGCAGCGCGGTTTCATCCACGTCTTTGGTTAGTGCTCTGCTCCCGTCGCCAGTAGCGTGATGTTACATACTTACATGCAAAAACTGAGCTATCATACGCAAAAAGAATTATTGAAATCTGATTAGCAGTTCCACAGATTAGCGCGTTTAAACAATGACGACTATTCAATATCCATTTCGCAAACAATAATTTTAAACTTTTGCAATGATTAATTTACGTGTCAAATCATTGTTTATAATGTAAAAAATATGTTAAAAATCTTACCACTTTTTTGTTTCCTCATTTATTTTTAGAATTGTGAAACGTTTTTACCGTCTCGTGAAAGCTGGAAGCGAACTGGAAAAAGGAAATGGACAATTATGGTTCCAGACGATAACCGTACAAATTGTTACTACTTTTACATGATTGAGCTTTACTCATATTTAGCTATTTCAATGTTATTATTCACTTGAAAGTTCTTAGTAAATTATTCTACTAATGTATAAAAAGTACTTTTTTTTCTCTTTTATGGCATAGGTTCTGTACATCGTGAGGCGCGGGATAAACATTAATATTCAAACAAATTAAAAGACGCAGTGTCTTTACTAAACGTATCGTTAAGATATTTGAATTTTGTTTGAGACTTTATACTATATCTAACTACGACATCAAATACCGCTTTTCATTTTGGTATTTTATTATTTGCGAAGTACGAGAAAAAGATGAAATAAACCAAAAAATGTTTTATGCTCTTATCTTGTAGTATGATCATTTTTTTTTATATATTATAGGCTACCAAAGTGACTCCACCCCCGCCTGATGGTAAGCAGTCAGTGGAATCCAGAAGTGGTGTCCACTATACCAAAAACCATCGTCTTAAACTGTTGGTATGGTAGCCTCCACTATGGCGGCTGGGAATGGGGTTAGGGGAAGGCAATAAGGCAGGTGAGGAAAGAGGAAGGGAGGGAAATTGGGCCTCCGGCGCTCTCACTCACCGAACGAAACGCAGTAGTACGGATACTACTACTCTTAAGTCGATCTTCTATGAGAGGGTAGTATTTTCCCGGACTATCTGACCCATTCATGCTGAAATCAGCGTGAATCTACTACCGTATTTTTGCCGCTTTTAACATGATTGAGCCGGATCGTGTAAAGAAAGAAAAGAAAGAAAGAAAAACATTTATTTGTTCTCAACAAGTTAGCTTACAGAACATATCAACAATATATTGTAATAAATAAAAATAAAAGTAACAAACTTAGTGAGATACAAAGTGTAGTTAGTCATTTCGTTATTGTTTAGTTAGGTCGCCTCAAGCCGACCGGCTAATTTCCATACGTTTCGTTCGTTGAGTAAGAGCGCCGGAGGCCAAGTTACACGATCTCGGTCGACTTCTTGTTACTTCTAACACATTTCGTTCTTTCATCGCAAATATTTGTTTATGTTTTCTTAGCATTGATTCGCTTACAATGCTAATTAAATAATAATTCATGTCTATAAATTGCAATACCCACTTACCATATAAGGTGGACTGTATGTGTAGCAAACACACATCTAAATTGTAAAACAAATTACAAAACAAACCTACGATGACATCTGTTGAAGTTTGATGTTTGTTGGACGTGGCACTGTCGTCTGTCATGCACGTCAAACTTTAACTGTTCTATCGACTGCACCAAAATGAAAATTTATTTTTTAATTTAAATATTTTTTGTTTTTGACACTGGTCCTTCTAGATATTTTTTTTAAATTCGTTGTGTTATATTATGTGCGTAGTATTTTTTCCAAATAAAGTTTTTCTTTCTTTCTTTCCATCAACGCCTTCCTATTTTTGTAATTTTTGGCATTATTTACCGCTCAGTACAATAAAGTGTCTCATCACTTTGATATAATTAATAACAGGAAAGATCTGGAGGCAACAAATTTAATGAATTCAGGAGTTTCATGATTCAGTAATTGGCCCAAGTGAGCAGTTGATAGACGTCGGCAGGCTCTTAGAATTTTAATTAACATAATACATTATGATCTTACGTATATTAAACATGAATATTTTACGCAAATTGCTAGTATATTGTAATATTTGTTATCATTATCTTTTTACTTTCTGGTAGATGTTTTACAAGGAAATTTTGCGACGTAATTGTTAGATAATTATTTTCTTTAAGTTCTTTCAGTTTTGTTCTATAATAAAACATAATAATACGAGCATCTTACTGTCCCACTGCAAGCCAAAGACCTCTTCTCATACAGAGAAGACATGAGCATTAATAACCACGCTTGCTCAAGGCGGATTGGCAATTTCAGGATTTTATTTTGTTTTAATATTAAGATCGAACCTTTTTTGATTACTAATTAAAAAACGACAAGCGATATGATTTAGTATTGTAAACATAAATAAAAGTCAGTAAGCAATTATCAAACAGTATTTGGTATCCTGATAAGTAATCGTATTCCAAGTACTTTGATAGGTCTTGAGCCTCTTCTGGCTTCGTATGAAAGAAAGAAAGAAAGAAATAAATTTATTTTGTTTGCAAATGAGTAGTTAAATTTTTTATAAATAATATAATATAATTGAAACATGCAACAAACAAAAAGGGTCCCTTTCTCAGCTATGTGCTTAGGTCAGTAAACTGACTTAAGCGCTGATCTTCCGAAAGCGCCCTTGCGTGATTTCACGGACTGAATAAAAGAATTATAAATAAAATTAAATTGTAAATACATAAAACAAAGCAAGATAAATAAAAAAAAAAAAAATAGCATACAAGTTTCAAAAATTAGTTGAAAGTAAAATTAAACATTGAAAATAATTATAATTATGTGTTTTAGAATAAAATTAAATAATAAGATAATCAGTTTATTAATTAATAATAAGTAATAAACTAATAACAAATTAAAATAAGTAACAGGAAATAAAAACAATAAAATTACACAACAGAAAATAGTTGCCATATCTACACAAATTTACGAATCAGTGCTACGCGTATCCGAACGCAATGTATGTGTACTTTGTGGGAAGTTGACCCACACAAACTGTACTGCCTGCCCACACCAACCCAAATTATAAATCTGATTGTCATTTTCTTAAAGAAATAAAACCTCTAACACCGTTGTGTCAGAGGTTTTATTTCTTTATAACAAACCAATCCACCATAAGAACGTCTTAAGATACTACATTATTACATAAAATAAGACCTTTTAGATATAATAGACTATAAAAATAAAGCTACATTTCACAATAAACTATTGGACTTAAATATCCGCATCTTTCCTATAAAATGGGTATAAAAATTCATAGCGATGGCAAAGGCATAGGTACTTGAACAAATTCATTTTTCCTGTTATGCTCAACGCTCCGAGCGAGTGGCTTGGTAATCGAATCTTGTGCCTTAGTTCAGTGCCGTCTATTCCGCGCCCTTCCTTGTCAACTATAAATGGGATTCAAGTAGTGAAAGAAAGTATCGATATATTATGAAGGTTGTTAAATATATAAACTGACTTGAGTTTTAGTCGCACTGCCTGGGAAAGGACTCAGCTTCGATTCTCGGGTCGGATAGTAGTGCTGTGTTTTCCTATAAAATAATCTGTAGTCCGGCATTATGCCCGGAAAATGGCCACAAATTCGCTCTCTGTTATAATGAGACCTAGCATCTGATCTCTGCCGTTCCCTTACTTGTATTGTATAAAGGTGTTGTTACAGCAGTGAATACACCCCTTAACAAAGCCTTTCATTTAAAACGGATTGTTTGTCGGAAACTTCGTATTACTGTTTACGTAACCTGTTATGAGTTTACGTTATTATAAAGCTATTTTTTTTATTACCGACAAGGTAAGTGGTAACTGACACTCATGGACGACTCAGTCCCTAGCATTGCTCCTGCAATGCTAGGGACTCTGCGAAGCCTCTGCCTACCGTGAAGGGAGTGGGATAGGTGAGGATAGGATCGAGGGAGGAAAGAGGAGAAATTGGGCCTCCGGCACTCTCACTCACCTAACAAAACGTAATAGTACGGATACTATTACTCTTACGTCGATCTTCTATGAAAAATCTACGGTTGGAGATCCACGATGGTTTGAGGTTTCAGCAGGAAGTACTACCCTCAGTACTTTCTGCTGAAACCTCAAACCATCGTGGATCTCCAACCGTAGATTTTAAGTGTATTATATATTATGGTATCCAAGAAGTGTATAGTTTTATACAAAATTCTTTCCAACGGTTTTTGTTATTTAGATAACTCGGAGAATAAGTATATTAGGCTCCATGTGACAGGTTGCGAGCCAATTGTCTCATACCATCATCGTCAGGCTTAATACATCCACTTGCAAAAGGTGATATTTTTAACGAGCAGAAAACGTTGCTTTTACCTGGTATTCCTTTACCCGACTCTTAAAGAGAAGCGTGCTTATCGGGACAATCCCGCCCACATGCCCATCACTGTGACTTCTGTAAACCAGGATTAACAGTGATAACCAAAACGAAACACCGAGCTTTTACACTCGGAAGTCCCGGGGACTGCTCTACCTACTGTTTTGGACCTCGTAACGAATTTAATCAGAAGTAAAAAGGAGGAGTTGGAAATAAAAATGTCCACTTCCCTCCATTGCAAAGCGGTAGACAAATTTAATCTGTACAGAATTATGACCTATTAAAAAAAGCACCACGGACAAAATATTAAGGGACCTTTGTAAACTATATCTGATTCCAGTAATATGTATGGCAGAAACGCTTAAACACACGAAAGTTTGCCCTAGTTGACACAAGATCCTCATAGTAAACTGGTCCTGACTGGTGCTTGTAATAATTTTGGTTATTGCACTAATTGTCGATAATAGGTTTACATATTTAACTATCTACGTCATTTTGTACGATTATAGATTCGTACTGGTTTAAGTTTGAATCGATTGTGAACTACACTCACAGAGAGAAATCGGGTAGTTCTTTACATTACACAGCAAACACTGAATGAAACGTAGTACGGATATTATTTACGTCAATATAATTCTATGAAAGATACCACTTCTCGCTGTTAAATCTAGTATCTAAATGCAAAACTGTTCTATTTTTATATCTTTAATAATCAAAATCTCTCAATTATTTTATTTGTGACATTCGCAATAAACATAATGCGTACGCGAAAACCAACATATCTTCAATATACAACGTTGAAAAGGAGGAAATAAAAAGAAAATATAAAAATAATAATCACACACTCGGCTCGGCAATTCTACAAAAGAATTTGCTCCTTAAAGGTCTTTAATGCAATATTATTATGGTATAAAGGTGCTTCGGATTCATTTCCGTTCGGCGACGACAGGAAAAGTGAATTTGGGGGAACGTCGCCTTCCGGGCTACGAGACAGGGGAAAGCTCTGTGGTATATCTTAGAAAAGTTAAGATACTGATATTGTTGATGTATTACTTGTATAAGATTCGATTCCATTCCTGGCATCTAAAAATTTGTGAGATTTAGCAATAACGATCTACTATAGTAATCGTATAGGTTACAATGCAGGATATACTTTTTTTTTTGACGTGATAAAATCGTATAAATCGATGAACGCTGCGCCGGCAGCACGCACGAAAACATATCACGTTCCACATGCAAGCGAGAGCGCGGAACAAGTGATAGAAAAGTACGATCGGCCAAATCGTTCAGATTGTAACGCAAACATTATCTTTGTATTATACAAAGTAATGATAATACAGTGATAATAATTCAATTCATTTCATATAGTAATGATAATTCAGTGACAATAATTCAATTCAATTCATAAAGTATGAAATTTTGCATCAACGTTTTCTTATAACGTCATCACGTAAAATAATTGTCCGTAAACCAACTTTACAGACAACAAACAGATTTTTATCTAAAGAATTGATATGATCTTAAGACTTAGTGTCGGACTACATAATTATGACAGCAAGAAATCGAACCTTCATATGTTTCTATCCTTTTGTCACTGAGACTTGTCATTTACTAGAGCAAGAAAGAGAGAACAATCGCCACAGCACGGCCAGATGTGGTCAATCCTTAATGTATAATCGTGATCGTGATTTGTATAACAAAAATGACAATGACAGTGTTTTCTGGTTCTTTAAGTAGAGAGCACCTTTGAATCTACTTACATTCAAAGGTGCTCTCTACAAACTCTAATCACAAACTTTTCGAAATATTTTAATAATAAAATTATTTTATTCTTAAATTTGATGTCTAACTTTGCTGAAACTACAGATATTTTATATCGTACTAACTACGCCCCACGACTTTGCTCGAGCCTATAATGTGTTTTATCTCCCTCGCGAACCAGATCCATTTTCGGGGTAAAAAGTAGCCTATGTCTGTCTCCGGTACCGAATCTATCTACATAAGTACCAATTTGAAAGGTAACAAACACATCCTCACATACATACATACAGACTTTCGCATTTACATCGCATTACTAGCTTCCTGCAGCGTAGTTTTATCCGAGTCTTTGCTTACTGCTCTGCTCCGGTTGTCAGTAGCGTGATGTTACATGGCCTATAACCTCCTCCAGAACCGGGCTATATAATACGCAAAAAGAATTTTTTTTTTTTTTTTTATAGTATAGCCTACCAAAGTGACTCCACCCCGCCTGATGGTAAGCAGTCAGTGGAATCCAGAAGTGGCGGCCACTATACCAAAAGCTATCGTTTTAAACTGCTGGTATGGTGGCCTCCACTATGGCGGCTGGGAATGGGGTTAGGGGAAGGAAATGAGGGACGTGAGGAAAGAGGAAAGGGGGGAAATTGGGCCTCCGGCGCTCTCTTAGATATAAGAATATTTTAAAGCCGAAGTTCCGAAGACCCGTAGTTCCAGAGATTGGCGCGTTCAAATAAACAAACAAACAATAGACAATCTCTTCCGCTTTATATAATAGTATAGATGATTGAGATGCCGGAAAACTATTAAATGAAAGACGATATGACGGTTTATGAACGAAAACTCATTTGTTCATTATCTCCTGTCACTGCAGTTTTCAAGAAAGATTTTATAGAATATCCGTAAGTAAGTTTCTTATTTTTTGCGCATCGTAGCCAATGACAACTGATGAGCATAAGAAGTTTTGAGAAACAAAAATACAACCAATTAAACCTATTTGTTCAAGAAGGTTTATGTTAACGGCCACAGAGCGTAAAGGCAGCCACCACCACCTCATATAGCAGTATTAATTTATTCTTACTGTTGTTTTGTCTTTATCTTTTGTACCATTAAAACAGAGATAGGAACAAAGTAGGGTTATAATAAGAATTCTTTATGAGGTAGATCCCCTGTAGCGGCTAACGATAGTAAGTAGCATGACGTCACCACAATATATAACATAATAGTTGAGAAATTCGAAATTTGAATTACGACCTTTGTTAGCATAGTTGGTCGTCCATAGGGATGGTATCCAAAAAGGTTTCAAGACCGACTTCAAGATAACAAGTTTAATACCCATTCAATATTTTATTTATAGAGCTCCAGAAGGAATTATTGGGGAAATATACCTTTCATTTTGTACCAGGGAATCTTATATTATCACTAGTGTAATTAGCAGACTGATGATGTCGGTCAAAGCATCACTTAAGAAATCAATAATTGAATTATCCAATACAGTACAGACAACAGCGCGCAGCATCCTGCGATAAAACTGCTTCCATTTTGCTTGCGAATTTGCCTACCGAACGTGGGAAAAAACCAAATGTCATGCTTGGAGCTGATCTACAGCAAAGTTACTTCTCTGAAGTGGCAATGGGCAGAACACATAGCTCGCACAACTAACGGCCGTTGGGTCAGAAAGGTTCTAGATTGGCGACTACGAACCGGAGGACACAGCGTAGGTAGATTCCTCAGAAGGTGGACCGACAACCTTATAAGGGTGGCGGGCAACCGATGGATGAGGATAGAGAACGACCGGTCAAGGTGGCGTAAATTGGGAGAGGCCTAATATGTCCAGCAGTGGACGTCTTCGGCATATGATGATGACGTTGATGATCTACAACAGTGCTCGTCTTTTAGCTGAAGTTATACCTGGCACAGATGGACACATGTGGACGAAAATTTTGTTAATCTTTGCAGATTCTTAAAGAAATTTCGTCTAAAATCTCCAAACTAAAAATTTCGGGCAAAAAAACCTTTTTCTCTTAATATTCTTCAGTAACAGGAATCACATTTAAAAAAACTACTTATGAATGACTTCAGGGTTCATTTAAGTTTTTATCTCTAACTTTCACATCGTCACCGCTAATATTATATAAAATTCGCGTCTAAAGAACTGAGACGTCTTAACAAGTTTTATAATTATGCTAATCTTGTATGAAATAAGGTCTCTTTGAAATTATTCTGTAATTTGAGACATGTACATTATCGCGTCGGGCTATAATAAGTGCTGGTAGTAAATGTGATGGGTTACAAGACTACCTTAATTCACTCGATAATGCTCGCAGTGACAAAGCTTAAAGATTCATTGATGACAAACAGCTAGTTATACTGCAGACTGAACAGCCTCAAACATCATTGTGAAGTTGCGGCTCTGTTAGTCTTCTATCGAATGTACTAAGGAAAGGATGGACATATCCCCTATTTATATAAATCTTTTTGCTCGAACACTCAGATAAGGAGTGAAATAGCTTACTAGAGCTTACGTTGCTTGATGCAAGAATGTATAGTTTTCACCATAGTCCAGTTATTACCAACATACGAGATTCCAAAACCATCTCTATCTTTAAAAAACGGCTCAAAGAACATTAACTTTCAACACTTTTGAGATTATCTTTATTTATATAACCATGTTTGTATGATATTTATTTTAAATATTATTTATGTATGTTTATTTTATATATTGTATATAGTAGGTATGTGTATTTATATTTTTGTAGCTTTGTTTTAGTTAAGTTATCAATATTTAATTAACCTACAAACTGTGGCCATGTTTTTCATCAATTTTTCTGTAGCAGGTCTGCTGTAAAAATATTCTGATGAAATAAGCAGTACCTTTGTGCTCTTGTTATTTTATGTACTATCTTTATAAGTTTTGTGTGGTTATATAAATAAATAATATAAACTAGGAATGAAACCGATGCCATCACTCAACCTCTTGTAACATGACGCGTACTAAAACTACCAAGTCATTACTATGGATACACAAACATACATACACTCTCTATCCCACCTGTCCCATATACTTCACAAGTCTACAGGATTTCCAGTAAGACTACTATATTTTTACCAATTCGAAAACCCATAGGGATAACAGAGAGCTTGGTACGAACAGTCTATCTTGTTAATCTATCTTTGATGTACTGACGAAGTGGTTGTACTAAGTTTTAATGATCATAAATTTTAGAGGATTTTGTGACTTGAACATTGGCTGGAATATAAACGGTCTTAGAAATAAAAGCTGAAAAGTACTGACGAAAAATACAATGACTATAAAACGCAATAGAAATAAGCTGATATCTCTGAAATCCTACGCATCGATTTTAATATGGCTTACACTATCGTTTAAGTATTTTTTTTCAGAAGGTTTACATTCTACGTCTTATATATAAATAATACGAGCCTGTTTACTGTCCCACTGCAGGGCAAAGACCTCTTCTCATATAGAGAAGGAATGAGCATTTATCACCACGTAATATGTTTAATAATAATTAACATATGAAAAAGTATTCTCTAGATAATTAATAATAATTTTTAACTAAACTAAACTATTACTCACAGGTTGATATAAATTAAAATTTACATCAGTTTATCGGGAACACTTAAAATTTCATCACTCATATTCACCAGATCATTGGAATACCGGCTAACAAAACACTCACTTTCGTACTTCAATAGCACTCAAAAACTCAATAAACACTCGAAAAATTTAATCTAAAACTACTCCTTGTAAAATGAGAAACGAGTTCAACATAAACATAACTCATATTAAACTCGAGAGAATTACTCAAAAGGTTCAAAATGCCATTTTATATATATAGAAATCAACGTAAATAAGAAATTGAATCGCCTTCTGTCTAGACTTTTAACGATTCCAACGTGACTTTATCTAAAACGTATTACAATATCTTTTATATTTATTACTTTCCAAATCATTGCGTAGTAAACATTTGTCTTCTCTCTGCAATGGTACACAAAGTAGTCGATGTATTCGCAACAATTTAAAGTTATATTTCATAATAGGGTTGGGTAGTGCAAGGTGCTAATGGAAGAGGGTAGGAGCAGTCACGAAGTCGCAATTAGATCGAAGCGCGCTACGGAACCCTTTACTCGTAATTTGACATAGTTAGAGTAAATGTGTCAGTACATTGACCCAATGCTGAAAGAACTTTGTTGCAAAATTCTTCACGTACAAAACTTACGGTAATTTCATCAATTTATGTTGTCTGATGTAGAGTAAAACAGTACATCTATAAAAGCTAAAAGTTATCGCAAAATACAATTTTCTACAGAATTTTGTAGATATTTAATAGATCTTTTTAGAAGTTAAAGTTATCTTAAGGTTCACAATCTACTTACCACTCGGTGTGCTGTTTATTGTTAATGCTTAAGAATCGATTTATCAGATACTGAAACAACTGAAATGGTTTTAACTACCATCTCGAATTTAAGTTGTAATAACATTTTAACCGACTTCAAAAAAAAGGAGGAGGTTTCTCAATTCGACCGTATATATAAAAATATATTTTTTTTATGTGTGTTCGCGGATTACTTCGTCGTTTATGAACCGATTTAGATGATTCTTTTTTTGTTGAAAAGGAGATATCCCAAGGGTAGTACCGTGATAAGGAAACCAGGATCTGACGATGGCATCCCAGAGAAATCGAGAGAAATTTTTGAAAATAGTATTTTAAAGTACTACTATTTAGTGAAGGTTTGGAGTCGATCTGATGATGGAGCCGAAAGATACCTCAACGATTTACAGCAATTACTTGATAATTGGACTTAATTCAATTCTAATGATGAGAACTTATCACCCATATGGGTTGTATGTGCCATTACAGGTCTGACGATGGAGATCATAGACAATCGAGGGAACTTCTCAACGATTTACAGCAATTACTTGGTGTTTGGACTTAATTCATTTCTAATGATGAGAACTTTGCACCCATATGGGTTATAAGTGCCATTACAGGTGACCATAGACAGTCGAGGGAATTCCTCAACAGCAGTCATGTCGGGCTTACTTCATACGGTTCATTATGCCAAAATGTTTTGTGTGTACAAAAATAATACCTAAGTAAGATTTAGGTCTACCCATCACTAAAAATTGTAATTTTTATTTAATTTTTAACAAAAACAAAACCGACTTCAAACCGGAAGGAAACTAAAAAGTAAAAAATAAATTATGTTTTACTTTCGTTCACAAATAAATTACTATTAGAATGTTAGAGATACATAGAAAAAAAAACCACAAATTAAATTAGAATTATTATCATAATGCTCACAAGATCCACTTCTGCTCTCCCAAGCACCGGTTTTTACCGGTTTAGAACCGGTTATCTATTACTAGACGTCCGCCCTCGCTTCGCTTCGGTATCAGAACCGGTTACCTACTAGAATAGACGTCTGCCTTCGCTTCATTCAAGTTTCATTCGGTCTCACAAGAAACGCCTACATAAAATATAATTACAACTAGCTGCGCCCTGCGGCTTTGCCCGCGCGAAAATAGCTATGTGCTTAATTAATGTAACTCGGGAAACAGAGGGATTTTCAGGATAAAAAGTAGCGTATGTCCCGAAACCAAATCTATCGACATACCAATTTTCATCGAAATCGGTTTAGCAGTTATCTTAGTTTTCTTTCGTAAGAACCTTCTCCTGACAATAATAAACACCACAAAAAAAGAATTAACGAAATTGATCTAGCCGTTTACGCGTGATGCCGTGACCAAGGGAAATATGGATTCATTTTTATATATATAGATATTAACTACGTATTGATTATAATAATAATAATACCAGCTTGTTTACTGTCCCACTGCAGGGCATAGGCCTAATCTCACATAAAGAAGGAATGAGCATTGATCACCACGCTTGCTCAAGGCGGTTTGGCAATTTCAGACTTTTAAGTCCAGGTTTCCTCATGAAGTTTTCCTTCACCGTCAGTAAGATAAAGATAAACTTAGAAAGTACATATGATTTGAAAAATCACATTGGTACTTGTCCGGATTCGAACCCTCTACCTCGTGTTTACGAATCGGGTACCTTATCCACAGGGCCATTTCGACTCTCTATTGATTGACTGCAAATTTACTTTTGCTGTCTTATGTATTGAAAAAAATATATAATAACCTTAATAAAATATAGCCTATGTTACATACCCACTTCATTTATTAATTTCTTAAGGTAAAAGAATTTTCAAATCGGTATAATGGTTTAATAATGTTTAGTTAAATCGTTGCAAACAAACAATCATACAAAAAATCATATCTTATCTCTTTATTTAATATTAGTTAAAAAAAGCATTGAAAAAAGCCCGCAAGCACATTATTGTTGTTAAATATGATATAATTGATGTATATTTTGAGCTTTAAAAGAATATTATATGTTAAAGCATCCTTTTATTTTAGAATGGTAATTTTTTTAGGTTTTTTAATTCAGGAGTCACTTTTTAAATACAGTTTTATGTATTTAGAAGGATTTGTAACAGTTACTGAATTTCTTGGTTGTCATACAAATCTTACTGCCACAAATAGACTTCATGTATAAGGTCATGATAATATTATGACCTTATACATAATTATATAATAATAATAATAATAAATAAATATATACCTGTTTAAAAATGTAATTAATAAGAAAAAATATAAATAAAGAGAATAATAATAATATTCTACCACATTCACACAGCGCTATCTAGCCGCAAATTAAGCAATTATATTTGCTTGTGTTATGGGTACTAAACAACTGATAAACTACTTATATACATTTTTTTTTTGTAAATGTTAAATACATACATATTATAAATAAATTACACTCAGACACAGAACAAACAATCATGCTCATCACACAAAGGTTTGTCTTGGGTGAGAATCGAACCCACGACCTCCGGCTTAGCAGTCAGGGTCACTAACCACTAGACCAACAGGCCAGTCAAATTATAATTATATTATAATTATAATCTCTTAACCACTGCATCATCATACGCAATCTAAGCTCAAATAAAATATATGATATTTATTTGCGTCACTCCAAAACCAGAAGGGATAAAATATTTTAAAAGAGAAATAAATTTTAAAATACATCATCCCTTTGAACGTGTAGTAGATCACAGTCAATACAGTAAGCGGCTTAACTGGACGTAGCTGAGTTATTGTATTTGTATTGTCACCGACGTACAATCATGTTTTTTTCTCTTTCACACTATATTTTCTCTCTCTCATTTGGTTATCGTAGTGCACAGTCCGGATTAACCGGTTGTGTGTGAACAAGTGTGGTTAAGGTTTTTGGTTAAATGCCCGGATTGTGTAAAAAGGATATAATAATAATACGAAAATACGTATGGCACTGGATCAGTCTGGTTCCCGAGTTACATTATTTAAAAAAATACCATTTTCCGAGCGGGCGAAGCCACAGGCCGCAACTAGTTACATGTATTTTTTTTAACTTGTAATTTTTTGGCGAAAACTCAATGTTATATCACCTGAATGATACGCGAACTAGTACACCGTCAGTGAACTTTAGAATCGTTATGAATTTTAAGAAACTACTCTAAAGAAATTTGACTTTGTGAAACATTTATTCCAGCTGTCGTGTTTCATTCTCAAAGTTTCAGCTTTTATTTATATGCAAAGTTACATAAGAACTAACAAATAAAGTTTCATTACTTTCTTTAGTGCTGTGCTTTGTTTGGAATAGTCTGAAATGCTAAGTAGGCAGTAGTTCGTGTAGATTAATTTAATTTAGATTTTAAGTAAGTTGACATTTAATTAGAAGGATTCGCTAGTAGGGGCAAGGACAATCTTGGATTCATCGATGATACGAACCTAACTTGTGTATGCGGTATCGTTCCACAAACAATGGAACACTTTATGTCGTGTACAGCGTGGCAAAACACCTGAATCTTGCAGGAATAATCCGCAGAGATAACGCAATATCTTTAGTGGAGTTCTGGTCTGATGAAATCTAATTGCCATCGTTACGCCAAGAAGGTTTACCTGTTTCGTATACGCAAGGTTGTGGGTTTAAACCGAATAAAGTATCAATGTGTTTCTTTTTTTATTCGTATAATTATACTTTGTCTGTATTTGCCAACCCGCTTTAAGAAAGCATAGAGACCAATGGCCATACCTTCTCTGTACGAGAAGTGACTTTATAGCAGTGGACTAATAATGGACTGCCCGTCAACGGGTATTGCCTCAATCACCTCCTACGACACCCACCCAGAGATTGAACAGTTAAATATATTTCAGACACGAAATACTGTTTACTATTATTATATTCATTACATCGTCATATCAGCCAAAAGACGTCCAAGGCTGGACATAGGCTTCCCCAGATTTTCACCACCGTGGCCGTTCTTTCGCCGCCCTCATTCATCGGTTACCCGCCACCCTTATTAGGTCGTCGGTCCACCTTGTGAGGGGTCTGCCCACGTTGCGTCTTCCTCTAGGACTATTCTGCCCTAACGGCCGTCAGTTCTGCGAGCTATGTTGCTTCTCTGAAGTGGCAATGGGCAGAACCATTGCCACTTCAGAAAAGCAACTTTGCGAGCCACGTCAGTTACTTTGGTTCAACTGCGAATTTCTTCAGGTCTCAAACGATCGTTACAATTTACTAAAATACACATTTGAGTAATTTTTCATTAGATAATGTAATAAGGTAGAATATTGTCATACGGATTATAATTTTCGCAAAATACCGTTTCCACTAATCCAATGTATTGGTGCGCAGAATAGGTAGTGGTAGGCTAAACACGGTCACAATTCAATCCGCCTTGGACCGCGGTCGCCCACTAATGACTCGCCAGTCTGGCCAATCGTGATTTATATGCCGCTGGCGACGACCGTTAATGCACCTCAATGTATGAAATACTAGCGATCAAAGAATACTAGCGTTTTTAACACTATAGTCTATCAGAGATGTCCTGCAGACATAAGTATCATAATTTGGGCACTATGAAATACATTGCTGATTTCTTTTAATAATATTGATAACCACGATACGTCAAAGCAGCAATGTACTGCAAAATGCCTACCCAATCTATGTGAACTTTGTTAGTTTCAGTCAGTTTTGATGAAAAGTATAGGCAACATAAGTGGCAACAAAAGACAGTTTTCTTCAGCACGTCTACTTTTTCCTTTTGTAATGTTTCTGGTGATTCTAAGACGAATTGCAGTCACCACTGTGTCTGTAAGCAAAATGGTCGATATTTAACTGGTAGATATTTTGACGGTCATAGATTTCTTTTAAATTAATAAATTAATTTAAAAAAGACTCTCATTATGTCGACCGAAAGACCACTGTCCACTGCAACTCTCAGTTCGTAAGATTTTGCCAAGTATCTTTATTTTAACCGACCATTAGCAGCCTTCATTCACCTGCTGCCAATATTTACCTATTCGTGATTTATTGAAATTTCCTTCCCAACAACTTCTAGTGCTCGTACACTCATAGCTACGAACATACCGACTATTTTGGTTCTCTCGAGAATTCTCGTCTAATATTAACAATGATAATCGCTAGAGTTTTTCCCTGGTACTGTAACGTTATGCGCACCTGTTACAAACTTTCGATATTCGAACGCGAAAACGATAATTGGTTTCGATTCGACCGGTTGTTTGTAAAATGGGGCAGCAATTAAATTTTGTTTGAACGCGCCTTGGTGTGACAGCCCGAGGACTGAAGGCGTTCGCTGCAATCGCAAAGTAGCGCTTTTATATTATAGTTTTACTAATAGATTTTTCATTATAGGCAAAATTTCAACGTTTCAATTTAGTTCTGGAACTTTCTTCTTAGCTCTGCTTTATAGATGGGCATGTTATTACAACATTTTGATAGAATGAGAGATAAATGAATAAATATTTCTATACCAAATTCATGATGGCCTAGTAGTATCACCTACTACGAAGTAGGTGCCGAATACATGACGAATACACATATGTAACCGAATAAATGGGTTCAAAACCAGTCAAGGGAAAATGTGACTTTTTCAAAATCATGTGTATTTCGCCTTATATTTGGCTTACGGCGAAGAAAACTGGGCACAAATATTTATGGATCATACAAAATTCTGTCCTTTATGGAAATCGAACACACACCGCTTTCACTGTATTATCGGGATAGTCAATAATATAATAGGTTGATACAAATACAAGAATAATAGCTAGATAGAATAATCTGTATTGCACACACATAATAATGTTACAAAACAAATAACAGAATAGCTCAACATTTGGTAGTGACAATATGAGGTCTCATTGCTGCAAGCGATCTCTACCAGACAAGATTTTTTCTTACATACTATTATTATAAGGATACGAAACAAAAAAAAACAATATTCTTTTTGACAGCGCCTACAAGAACATACTTATGAAATATGTTTCAAAATCCCATAAAGGTAAAGAAAACATGTTTATTTTAATGAAACTCGTACTTTGTCTGGAGTATTCCTCAAAGGATAATTGATATTACATACGTTTACATACGTACTTGTTGCGACTTATTTAACAATGTAACAAAATCTGTAGCCACTGAAATTTTGCGATGAAACAAATGGAACAAATGGATTATTAGATGTGTTGTATATGTAAAATGGAGTTCCAAAGTTTTTAATATAGAAAGAAGCAAGATAGTAAGAAAAATATTTTATTTAAAACACAATACATGCTATAAGTTTAGTATTACAAAAATATAACATTGAATAAGTCGTTGGAGTCTTTTGACTCAGACGAAACGCTTTGCCACCATACTTCCTCTATAAACCGCTAAGGAATAAAACAATTAGGCAGAGTCTGTGTTTAACTCCAAATGAGTTTAACCCGGCGATCTTCAAGTTATATGTAAATTTTCTGGTCAAGGTAAGCGTGTTTAATCTTTTAACTTCAGACGAGAATGTTGCCAAACGTCAGCACGTAAAAAAAATTCTTTGGTATGTTAACTCTACTCATATTAACACAATATCTCTTGTTAATTTACCTCTTCGGTCATAACCGACTAAAGCTACATAAAACATTGACTGAAATCAAAGTTATTTAATCACGTACATATCGAAAGAGATTTATGGAGTGTGAATGCCTGGGAAAGTTGGTAGGGGTCGCCCTAGACGGACATACACGGACTAAATAGGAGATAAACACATCTCCTATTTGGTCCGTGTAGGGCGACTCCTAGACACAAAGGGCATAATAACAAACACCCGTAACGTAACGTAACGTGTGTGTATTAATGAATGTTGAAGAAGCCATGGTAAGTTTTTATCGTAGCAAATAGCGTTTTATAGTCTCTACTTACCCCATAATAGGAGACAGGCGTGAATATAAGTATTTATGTATGTACATATCCCTTTCAAACACAATATCAACCAAAATCTTAAGGTAAACCGCTAAACTATATTTTCTCCATAACATCTTGAGCATCTTACTGAAATATTATACGTTGTATATTCTTTACACTTAAACTCAATGCCTTTGTGCTGTACTTTTCATACATGTTTCATTTCATGCATTTCTAACGCTCGGCCTTACGAAAGTGAGGCAATTTTATGGCATAGTGTTGGGAAATAGATATGATATTTTGTATGTTATATAATTTTAAATATTATAATATCATCGTAATAATAATAATAATAATACCAGCCTGTTTACTGTCCCACTGCAGGGCAAAGGCCTCTTCTCATAGAGAAGGAATGAGCATTAATCACCACGCTTGCTCAAGGCGGATTGGCAATTTCAGACTTTTAAGTCCAGGTTTCCTCACGATGTGGTCCTTCACCGACAGTCAGAAATGTCCAAGATAAACTTAGAAAGTACTTACATATGATTTGAAAAATCACATTGGTACTTGCCCGGATTCGAACCCACTACCTCGTGTTTACGAATCGGGTGCCTTATCCACAGGGCCATTTCGACTTATATACCCATATCATCACAATAATCCATTATTATCCATTTGCCTATTATTCCTCTACTTTACCTTCTTTGGGTAATAAGCTCTACGTAATGTTTATCAAAAATCGACACCGAAATAATTCAGCCTTAATAAACATTAAGTTTTAAAACTACTGTTACGTACTAAACGCTGAGCTATATAAAATATTAAAGACTAGCTTTCTGCGGCGAGGTTTCACCCTCGTCTTTGCGTACTACTTTGCTCCTATCGCCAATAGCGTGATGTTAAATCCGACTAGTAGTTTCTGAGATTAGCGCGTTGAAACAAACAAACAAACTCTTCCGCTTTATATAATAGTATAGATATGAACCATACAAACTAAAACTTTCAAACAATGGGATACAAAACATCAGAGCCCGTACTAAAAGTGCCAAACACAATTGCGAACAGAGTGGACGACCCAAAACTCTGTTACAATGCGATCGTTTTAAATCAACCAGGAAAAATTACTGGGAGTACTTTTGAGTTCGCTCCAAACTTTCCACTCTGAGGCTCTGTTCCCTCATTATATTGTGTTCACGTTTTGGACTGAGCTGGTCCAAGGTGTACGCTGTTAGCTGAAGTATCAAGTTAATAAAATCATTTTTGTACGTGGTAATGATAAATAGTTTTGTCTATAGACGTCTGTAATGGCATGAAGTGAAAAAAAAACGGATGTGCGTGTGTAAATTCGGTAGAGGTTTTCAGCATTTTTGTTGCCAATGTTTTTGTTAGCCAAAATATTTATATTGTCATTTCGATTTCATCTAGAATTTATTTACTTATTTATTTATTAAAACAGTATTTACAATATCATTACAGATAAAAAACCCAATAAGATGTTATAAAAAATTAAAAACAATATAACTAATTTAAATATACTTACACAAGCACTATATATTTTTGTGCAGCATCCCTGGGTACATTGATAAACATCGATTTCTGTAGAAATAATATTAATAAGTCGTATGGCGTGGACAATGGAGCAAATAAGATAAATAAGTAGCTTACGAGCTATACGCTCCTTTTTCTTAAAAATACAGACATAAGCACGATTTTCAAAACTATAATAGTGTGGCGATTTTTAAGAGACCTCGCTTTTCTTACTCCTTAAGACAATTCGCGCTATATGTTCAAGCTATAGAGCAGACACAATGCTTCCAATCTTATTTTTACAATGTACGTATCTGAATAAGGTTTTATGGCACATCTGGAGATGGTGACGTAAGAACAATTACGTCATAAATCAAAGACACGTTAGCGCTCTCGGGAGCGTTAACAACTTGTCTTCAAAATATAGGTTATTCCGTATTCATCCTATGACTTCTCATCCCATTTCTTCATCCCAAACTAATATTCCTAACTCATCCCGCAGAAAATATTAAATAAATATTTTTACTCTAAAGTACTTTTTTTTATTGTCGATAGTGGCAGACGAACCAACAGCCCACCTGTATAATTGGTAACTGGTTGGTAAGTGGCTTTGCGAAGCCGCTTCCTACCGTGAAGGAAGTGGGGTAGGTGAAGGAATTGAGGGTGGTGAGGAAAAAGGAAAGGAGTTTTCCTCTTTTCTTGAAATTTAACAGTATAGGAAAGTGTTGACTCTACCATCCACTAGCTAAGTATAGATATATTAGACGACCGCCCTCTTTTCGCTTCGGTATCAAACAATTTATTCGGCCTCACCACAAACGCTTGCATAAAATATGATTGCATTATTACCTACGTCTGTAAAATATTTATTGCTATAATGTAAATTTACTTTTAAATATTAAATTTCTAGAATTTGTAAAAATATATGTTAAACATAATAAAATATAGCCTATGTTACCCGCATCATTTATTAATTTCTAAAAGTAAAAGAATTTTTCAAATCAGTAAAGTAGATTTTTAGTTAAATCGTTGCAAACAAACAAACATACAAATAATATAATCTTTTATCTTTATAATAATAATAATAATATAATATCACAACAACTACACACAACGCCATCTAGATCCAAAGTAAGCATATATTATATAGCTTGTGTTATGGGTTCTAGATACGGATATACATACTTAAATACTTTTTTTTTTGTAAATACATACATATTATACATAGAAACACCCAGACCAATGCAAATAGTCATGTTCAAGCACACAAATATTTGCACTGAGCGGGAATCGAACCCGCGACCTTTATAATATTAGTTTAGATAACTAAGCAGTCCTTAGTGAAATAGAATATGTAACCACCCTATCTCTTTTCCGTGGGTGTCGTATCAGGGCGACTAAAGGAAAACCAGGTAACGCACAGCAGGATTGCCAGCGTAAATATCACCTTCAGAGAATGATAGTCTGTCTGCAAGCATGGTGAATATGTCAGTGGTTGGCAGACCCTTATGTCCAACAGTGAGCTGGTACATAAACACTTTATAGCGCAATCATCAAATCAGGTCATAATTTTTGAGGTCACCCATAGAGACATCCGACTTGACCTAAAGCCTGTTATCAACTTGATAACAACTGGGATCGACTTTTAACGTGCTTTTCGGAGCACGGAGACGCTCAGATCAAATACCACTATGCGGTCACCCATGCACTAGCCAGCTGCAGTCTATGTTGCTTAACCCGCTAATCGTTTGCCGATAAGTGAGCGCAAAGAGCTATAATCAGTATACCGAATTATTTATGTTTATATACTTTCAAGTATGTCTTAAGTAGCTACATAATAATAATTAGTCAGGCCGTAACATGTCGCATGCCAACATGTTTATGTAAGACGCGTGTCAGACCGTGGCATGTGACACGACACTCATAATTCACGCTTTATACGTACTCAGATAACAAGGATAAAGCTGCTTTCCTATCAAAGATGATGAACGGAGAGCGAGGTCTAAGCAAAAATATACAACCATAACTTCACGCCTGTTTCCTATTAATGGGGTAAGCAGAGACTATAAAACGCCATTTGCTGCGATTCAAACATACCTCCTTTGTCCCTTTAATATTCATAAATCTTTTTATACACACACGTCGGGTACAAAAGCCCTATCACAGAAGCGAACCTGTTAAACTTCATTCAATTGACTAATTGTGCAAATAAAGTTTGTACGACCGCTAAGTTGTATCTATTTCGCTAGCAGTTAATAGAATCGTCACACTACCTGCCTTTCTTAAGAAGCCTACAAAGCCATGACTAAAATGACCGAATTAAATGAAATTTTCTTTACTTAAACACTATAGTTCAAAGCAGTTCTTAACTCCATTCTCATTTACAATAACCAACTTTTAACAAACACGCTACGACAAAGGTCTCCCCCTCTGAATAGTTTTGGCAAACAAAGTAAAACTACAAAATAAACATTTATAAGAATACCTAGCAATTTCGTTAACGTGTAGTACAAAAGAATTAAATAAGTAAGCAGTTGTTTCTTAGACCGCCGAGCGCTCAAAGAAACTCCCACAGGAATTGTTAGAGCTTGTATTCATTATTGTTTTAGAACTTTATGTTTATAGAAAAAGTGATTTTAGACTTAAACTATTATTATAAAGTTATCATTTTCTAGTAAATAGACGGTTATTTCTCTCACTCAATATATCAATACAACGTGATTTTTTTTTAATTACCATGCACCAACCTTTCTGCGCCAAATGATTTTCTTCGCCACCTTCTTAAAACATAATTTCACCGTTAACTAAATCTATAATATTATATAAGGCGAAAGAGTTTGTTTGTTTCAACGCGCTAATCTCTGAAACTACCATTCGTATTAGAAAATTCTTTTTGTGTATCATAGCCCAGTTCTTGAGGAAGGTTATAGGCTATGTAACATCACGCTACTTGCGACGGGAGCAGAGCAGTAAGCATATACTACTTACGATTTCAGGATTGTAAACTTCGCTGGGCGAACTGGCCAATGTGGAACATCTTTTTTTACTGAATAATAACACAAAACACTTATAATCTATTATTCATACGTTTTTAATCGAATTTTACCATGTCAAGTGACGTACAAGAACTTTGTCTCTTCATTGACGTCATTCTAACGTACGTATACCCAGTGACGTCAGAAATGGAACACTTAACAGTGTTACCTGTTGCTACGTTATATAAAATTATATTCCAGTTGCCACAGATAACAAAGTTTTACCGTAGTGCATAGTTTAGTCGCTGACCGTAAATAGTTTAATTGAAAGCGAGTACACGATAATTGCCATAGTTTAAAATTTTATAGGCTCTGCGTGCTTGATGCGCTTACACGCAGTAAGTTTTAATTCGTTAATTTTTTAATGATTTTAAATTACTGTTGTTATTTCAGTCGCAATGGCAGTTAAAGCACCTTGTATAGTCGACCACATATTTGCTTTACCAATTTTAACAAAAAATTGTATCAAAATTTTAATTCAATAAGACTCATTATGACATTGGCAACTCACAATGTACTGAGGGCACTTGCAAGCAAAAATAGACGTTATTGTTTTGTACCTTATAGCAATTTTATGGTCGACTATGCAAAGGTTCTGAGAACGAAAACGGTTTGAGCTTTACTAACTTGATGAAAATACTGTCAACAGTTTTCGATTCTCATAAAGCGTATATCGAGAATACTTTGTTCGCAGATTTAAAAAGTGAAAAAGTGAATGGTTAAAAATAAGGCGCCTTAATATTTATGCCTTCTCTGAACAAGAAGAGCCTTTGCCTTGCTAGATGACACATTATTTAATAATAACTTTAAATACACGCGACGGTCGCTCTATTTTCGTAAAAAAATATATTTAAACAATTTTTTTCTGTACCAAAAAGATTTCTTATTTTTGTATACCTATCAAAAATGGAAATGAATGTACGAAACAAAACTTAAAGTTTTGTGTCTCGAGTTGGAACTGTACTTTTCTTTTTTCTTAAACTCATAAACAAACTTAAGATGGCACTCAACAAGACTTTTCTTTTGAAATATTGAGTTGGATCATTTGTACTACGACTTGTAATTTTTTACATTTGATGATATATTGTTATGGAAAAAGAAAAGTAGGGTTGTGAATAAATATGGTATGATATAACAGGCTATTTTCCGCAACTCCCCAACTCGTATTTTGCATGTAAATATGGTATAAGTTTGTGAGTGATTTAATGTGTTAAATGTAATAAAGTGTATTGCCTGCGTCACTTTGCATGCTACTTGAAACTGTAACTTACAAAAATTGTAATAACCTGGCGATTAAAAAGAGTGGCCTGAGTTTCTTGCCAGTTCTTCTCATGGCTCTACTTCGTCAGCGAACTGGCTGTAGGTTAATTTGCTGACATTTTGTAAACTTTGACGTTCATAAGTGTTAATTTAATTAACTTAAATGAATAAACATATATTTCATTTCATTTCATTTCATTTCATTTCAATGTAAACGAGCTAACATTAAATCCGTGTACTTATATGTTGAAGGCAAATTGTTTGATTCCGCCATTTACATACAGCCTAGTCAGTTTGGAAGGTTAAGTTAGAATTGTGACTGTGCGCGGCGTACAAGAAGAGGCGGCGACCAGCGAGAGCTATATACTAATCCTACTAATATTTTAAATGCGAAAATTTGTATATGTGTGTGTGTGTGTGTGTGTGTGTGTGTGCGCGTGTGTGTGTGTGTGTGTGTGCCGGCGACGGACATAGACTACTTTTCATCCCGAAAATCAGTCTGGTTCGCGAGGGATACAACAAACCATATTATGCGCGTGTGAAACCGCGCTGCGGAAAGCTAATATTTCAATAAATATTTGTCGTCAAACTAGTTCAAACATCACCCAATACATTGCTGGCACAAAATATATTGATTTCAGCATATTACATAACTGCGGTAACTGCAAGCTTGGTTCCAGTAGTTTAATTGGTTATGTCAGAGAACACCAACGTACTTACATAAAGATTACTGAAACCTTTGACCAAAAGGCGGACCGTATACTGCCACCTAGTTTGTATATAAATTTGACCTTACAAATAGGACAAGGAAGGTCCTCAAAATTACTTTTGAAAAATGAACTTTATAAAATAAAGTTACATAATTATTAATGATTTATGCGTAAGTAAATATCAGGTACATTGCGCTTATCGAATAATCCTGCAGAGTCAATGGCCGAGATAGCAAGTTCATTACCATATCTCCTGCAGAGGACATTTTAAACGATAAACACTAGAAGAGACAATAAATACAATACCTAGAAACAAACTTCATCTTTCTTTTTTTAACCTATACTGTCCTACTGCTGAGCAAAGTTCTCCCTAATGCACTTCTATGTCTTTCTAAAATCCTTTTTATATTTGTCCATATCGTCACGCCATCGCTTCTAAGGCTGCCTCGTCCGCGACGTCCATCCTCAGGCTCCCAATGCGTGGCGATCTGGGCCCATCTTTCATATTAACAAAGTTATTGTAATAGTATACAGCTCTGGTTATTATGGCCTACAAATTGTGTATTCTAGAACAATCTGTTTTTCTGAAAGGTGTAAGCAAAGTTGTGTTAAATCCACGTTTCAATAGCTATATTAGGCCCCATATAATATAAGGCGTATCTATCCGAACACTAGTGATACGGGTATAAAACTTACCTTACTGAAGTGGCAAAGGGCAGGACACTGAACTTGCAGAATGAATGAACATTAGAGTGGAGCGTGGTGGACCGTCGTGGAATATTTGTTTATCTGTGGATATTTGGCGCAGCTGTAAGGCACGCGATACTTTTGTAACAAAAATGTTGTCCTTGTGTTATTGTTTTTAATTATATTTGCGTTTAATTTTCAGGAATTTGTTTGTCTTTTTGTCCGAGTTATGCCAAATGTATGTATTGTCTTTTTTCCTCTCTTTGTAGTCTCTACTCCAGAACTTCTGCAGATTTTCTTGATTTTATACGACGTGTATTAATATAAAACAATACTCGTACACATTCCAGTGTCCCTATATCCGTAGATAATTCTTCACTCAGGCCAAGATCATTAAGTTTGAGAGTCTTTAAGTGTACTAAACTTTAATAACCTGCTCAGTAATTGAGAGTATCTTTACAGCTTTCTATCAGCTGTTAATCAAAGTAAAGGCCTCGCTTTAAATTTTCTTGCTTGAAAATGAAACCTTCTTGTATTAAAAATATGAAAAATTCTTCTTGGTAAATTTTCAAGGTGAAAAGAATGTTGTTATTTTTTAATTAAAAAGATATAGCCTGCATTAAGCCATGCAATAAACGGACAGAAACTCGGAATAAATCGATCGATTGCACGTAAATATTATTAATTGAAAATATTCTATTGCAATTTTTCTTGCTCGAGCTAAACTTAATAAAGATGAAGTTTGTGAACTACGGTTGTCAAACTCTAAATCGTAGGGTTCAAAGTTCGATTTTCGTGGTTGAAAACTTCGTTTCGACGGTCGAAATAAATGTATCTCAAGTGATGAAGAAGAGAATCTATAGGTTTTTCTTTAACGCTAATGGCAAGGCGACAAACATCAGTTTTAGACCACCATATTTACTTATAAATTTTGAACACCAGGCACAGATACAAGGTATAATGTCTCTTCTAGTTTTTTGTTGCCTAATAAAGCCAAAAGTAATAATTACAAATTACATGAGCATATTTCACAAACATAAACATTTAATTACCTATCTAATAAAGCTGTGGACATCTAAATAATTAGCGGCGGACAAATTCAATCGGTAAAATGATCAGTTTTGATAGATTACTAATATTTAATAGGATAAACTACCATTTCTTATTTAAAATATGTTTAAAGCTTGATGCATCCAAAGTAGTAAAAAACTTGTAGATTTCACTTGTTTTCTTGATGTTGATTGCTGAATATAATGATGATTTTGCTTAATTTGGTAAGGACGTGTATCTTGTAAAAAATGACAGTTGAAGGTAAACTCGACCGACTTCTCAACAATTGCATTCGATTCGTTTTTAATCTCCGATGGATGATCATGTATCTACTTATCGATCCCAACTGCGTTGGCTACCTATTCGTCAACGTCGTAGTCCTCATGCGTTGACTACTCTTTACACATTACTTAATTCTCCTAATGCACCCTCTTATTTAACCCCTCATTTTCAATACCTCTGTTCAAGCCATAATAGGCATCTTCGCTCTACTAACACTTTTTACTTCTTTGTCCCCCTCCTCATAGCTCTAGTCTTGTTCATTCTTCTTTCAACATTCAAGCTATTCTTCTCTGGAATGCTCTCCCTCTCGAAATCAGGACGTCCACTAACCGTGAGATATTTAAGACAAGAGTGCGACAGCTTTATGGCAAATTCCTGGCGGAATCATCTTAACTTTTTTACTTTTTATTTAAATATATTATTAAGTTTATGTAATTATTTCTGTTTATCTATAAGTCATGTATGTATATTGATATATTTATATACTTATTTACGTACAATATGTTGATATATTTCATATATCTATATATATATATATATTTCATATTCATATATATATTTCATATATATAGATATATGAAATATATATAATATATAAAGAGTGTATACGACGGTTTCACATTAAATGAAAAGGCAGGTGTTACTAGCCCATATAATGATTTCTAATTAATCACAAAAGTAATTTGACGAAAAACAAAAATTTGAAATTTTCTAACAAAATAAATAATATTTTAATAGTAACGAAGTAATACACCATTTTATACACCATTTTATTTTGACAAGTTCACTGAACTGTAATGAACGGCAACGTTTATCCTTCAACGTGGATTATGACTTAAGTCAGTGACCGTTTGACGTACTTACATAGTGTTAATTTAGAATTAAAGAAATTAAAAAATTTGTCCTGTGTCTAAACTATTGAAGATATTTAGTAGATTTTTTTTTTGTCTCGCTTTATAATGTCACATACTATACGTAATTGCATTTAATGTCATACCGTCGTATACACTCTTATTCGTTGTTTACTATGGAATGCACCTACCTAGTTTTGTCTCTGCATCACCCAAAGGTTGACTGATAGAGAATGCCGATGGCATTAAGTCCGCCTTTGTACATTAACATTGTATTTGGTGCAAGAAGATTAGATTAAAAAAATAAATAAAAAGTTTGAAGGTCAACCTTCAAACTTCACTCTCAAGAGTGAATGAATGTTGAATGTTAGCGCGCTCACGATGCACAGATAATAAATGACCGAAACGATTGGGAAATGCAGGCGTAAACAAAATTACTTCTTTAAAAACCGTCGCTTATCAAAATCGACTGTAATTTTTAAAATATTTTTCAAAGTATATCTCTGAAAGAATACATCTTTGAGATTATAAAATACTTATTTAATCATTTTTGATTAACGAAATCAAAATACTAATTACTTTGTGCTAAGTAAATTTATTTTTAACTTTTTAGTTTTCATCCTGTTTGAAATTATTATTTTGGTTGAAAATTATTTTATTAAAAAATCTTATTACGATTTAAAATAAACTAATTTAATTAATAATATTTGTCAATTTCAAAGCAATAAACACTGCCTTGTAGTGCATTGCCAAATCAAACAAGATATCAATCAAGGAATATTAATGGTTGTGCTGGTAGCATTCTGCTATAGTTAATAAGCACGTACTGTATTGACAGCAGGATTAGTAGTCATATTGACATGAACCATAATGTGTTTATAGCAGTAGGTAAGTTATATATGCCTTAGACCTCCTACGCACCAGCGATTGGACGCCCAAAGCGGTTTAAGCGGTTGGATCGCTCAACGCAGTTTCTTCGCGATTGGCCGCTATAGTGGTCAGCCGCGAAGAAACCTCGTTAAGCGGTTGGACCGAGTGAGTGGTTGTAGTAGGAAGTTTATGGCTGCACTCATGTACAAACTCATCGGCGGCTCGCTGCAAATTAAACTGCCCATGGATCGCCGTTCAGTATAAACAAGATGGCGGCCACCGCAGCTCTCTATTCAACCGACGCGGTTGAAGTTTTGTGGCGGTTAGGTGCGTATAATCACAAGCGGTTGCATATGAAACTGGAAAAACGGTTAGCGGCGCAGTTTGCCGCCTCGGCAGTTAACCGCTAGTACGTAGGAGAGCTTAAGGTTGCGGATTTCTTATGTATGTTACTCCGCTAAGGTCTTTAAAACTGCGCAATTGATGTAGATATGGTTTTAATTATTGTTTAAACCATTATTTCTTTTGAAAGATTTATAAGAATCGAGTATTTCAACGATTTACAAGCATGTTGCCATTGCTATGCACAATTCCGAACGTTGGGCTAAATACTAAGAATTTATCAAAAGAAAAACCTAAATATCACATTACCCACCCGAGAATCGAACCTGAGACCTCTGTCTGGTCCGTACTCAGCACCACTGAACCACCAAGGTAGTTCGAATACCGATATGTAGATTTTGTTATAAATAAATTTTATATTATTATTATTAATTTTTCAAGAAAGGTTTTTAACAGGGTGGGCAACGCGCTAGTGATGCTCCTGGTGTTGCAAGCGTCTATAGGCTACGGTAACTGCTTACCATCAGGCGGGCCGTATGCTTGTTTGTTACCATAGTCGTATAAAAAAAAATATAGATAGACTACTCCTACATCATTTAATACGCCGCAAACAAATTACAGTTATTAAATAAATATTCGCCTTAACTCCGCCAACAATCCGTAACAGATTAAAATTTAATTAATGATTTACATAGTTTAATATATTAATTAGTACATTTGATATGTTAACTATCGATATTGGTTCAATGGAGTTAACTCCATAGAAATTAATTTCTACCGATTATGCTCATAAACAATGGTGTTATCGTATATTAATTATGCGTGTTTTTTTTTAATATGTTTAATGCACTACAGACCAGCTTTGTTTTTGTATGGATTAAGCTATACATTTTATGATTGCCTGGAATAGGACTTCTAAATGACAAAGGTTTTATTTTGAAAATGATGCAAAAGTTTCGAAGATTACTATTAGGTACATAAACCCTTGAAAACCGAGGCGGGAACGCGACAACTCTCTTCCTTCCCAGAAGCTAATCTAACAGGCGAAATTTTGTTGTAACACACTTTTTTCGAGATAACGGCGTGATGTATGAATTTTTATTGATACTGAATTTACAAATTGAATAATTAAATTTATTTCTGCTTCTTTGATAATTCATTTAAACACGTGACTCACTTTCTATTACATGTATTTCAACTATTATACCAAGTCTTTTAATGTCATTTAAAAAAATAACAATTATTGTACTAAGCTTCAAGAAGAATTGCCCTAATACAATAGTGAAATTTGTATCCAAACGAGTGTAAAAAATATTTAGGTATAATTGTTTAAATAAGTGATTTTGTTTTTTTTTTTTTATACAATACATAATATGTAATTTATATAATAATAATGATGTAGACAGGTAATGTGTAAATTTAAATAAAATATTATTATTATACTTCTGGCTTTTAATTAAATTTACTGTTAAATTTGTATTCATTATTGTTAAATTGTACGCTAATAAATTATTTTTTCTTTTTTCTTTCTTTCTTCCTTTCAAATTCGTTGCGACGTTTAAAATAAGTTAGCGGATAAACATAGTGGGCGAAACAGAAATTCCATACTAAATATGTACATATTGAATAATAAGACAAGCAGACACCAGCTAAACAGATACCGGGTAATCAGATAAGTAGATACCAAATGATAAGACAAGTAAATACTAGATGAACAGATACCGGGTAATCAGACAAGTAGATACCGAATAATAAGACAAGCAGATATCGGATAAACAGATACCGAATAATAAGACAAGCAGATATCGGATAAACAGATACCGAATAATCAGATAAGTAGATACCGGATAACTAGATAAGTAGATACCAGTTTGCTTAAAGGAAAACATGGATTAAAACAAATGAAGCACAAAATACCACATAATATATTTTTCCAAAAAAGGTTTCAAGTATAAATAAGTAGGCTTTCTAAGAAATAATTCGAAATGTAGGAGTTTATTTGAAAATAACATGTTTTATAATTAAGATTAACGCGGTCATAGATAGATAATAATAAGACATTCGTTTGCAAAGTTCTCATTACTTAGCATTTTCAACCTGTAAACATGTACTGAAGGACATAGAGGTATTGGTTAAAGTCACTACGCTTTGAATATTTTTACTACTAAATTTAATTAAGTATGTCAGCCTTTTTTGTAGAGGGGATATGCAATAACGCATACCGCCCCATCCGGGGAAACAAGGCGGCTATGTCAGGCTCACTGGCCTTAGATGGTAGGCGTCTAAAATACCGACTAAAACCTCCCCTTGAATTGAACCGGAACTTGATACACATCAGCGGCCTATGTATGTGAGTTTGCTTCAAGATGAAAGATCAGAAGAGAGATGCAAGTTGTGGAGAGCGTGTTGATCTCCCAAAGCCATTCATCAAATCATCAGAGAATTGTCGCCTGATTATGTATCACCATGGCTTACCTGGAAGACTATAATAGATTTTGGACACAGGTAGGCTGAACTAAAGATAATTTGTCAATGGGGATTCTCTGAGTTTCAATCTAGGGTGCAAGTGTGGTGCCAATCCACAAACGATAGCCCACCTGATATCGTGGGCTGCGTGCCCGAACAACTGCACGCAGAGGACTTAACACTTTCCGAGACAGTAAACGTCCTGATGACAATAAAACATATATTGTGTCTACAGAAGTGTCCATAAAAGGGTTAATGAACGCTGCTGACAATGCAGAGTGCATGAAAGAAGCCGCCTCGAACGACGTACCTACGCCCTGTACTACTGGCGCACCCTGGTTACAATCGACGACACTTCACATCGATTGGCTAATCCTCCCACCACGATGGTAAACACCTTTAGTTCAGCACTAAAGCCAGCTCTGTGTGTAGTCTCTATTAACATCGAGGGTTGCTCACAGGAAAAATCAGAAATACTCGCCGAACTATGCCGCGCGACGATGCCTCTGTGTTCAAGAAACCTATAGAGATGAAACTCAGCGGCCAAACATCCCTGGACTCACGCTTATCGCCGAGATCTGTCACCCGAAACACGGTAACGCAGTATTTGTTGCTCCCGGCGTAAGCACAACATCTACCAAATGTTCCACCCAGAATGGCATCGACATCATAACAATAGACCTCAGCCACTGTACCGTCACTTCCGTTTACAATGGAGTGGTCGTGGCTGAGCATTGGGCTTATACGGAATGGATTTGCCTCGGCCACGTGAAGGAGAAAACTACACTTAGCAGGCGAATTGGGAGTTACATTGTCAGTAATTTTAAGTACACTTATCATGAATTATAAACGAATGATTTATTTTTACATTGTACAAATATAAACATAGGTTAACACATTAAACTGTCGGCGCTTGCAAATACATATCACATTTTGTAACAGACAGTTTAGATTAATTAGTCAATGCAAATAATAGTTTTATTTCAATAAACAAGAAGTTCTATCTAAAAATGTACAAAATGAAATGTATATTAATGTATATTAAATATTGACGTGTATTTTCAAACAAACCACGAACAAATAGACCGATTTGACAGTTCATAAAGAATAGCTTTATTAATATAGTTGGCATTCGACGCCCGCAATCTTCAAAGTTTGTAAATATAGATTTGAATGCCTCTATATAGGAAGTTGGCTTGCCATTTGCAGAACGAATATATTCTTTATCTAGCCTTTGTATTACGTGGAAAAGATTCAAGTAGGATACAACGTTCGTATCACTTAGATAGAAGCCTTGCCAAACTACTATCGTCTATTTTGTCTTGTACTGTTTTCTGTTTAAGATATTTTGAAAGTACTATGAGTTTGATCTTATTTACTACAGTTATAAACAACTGAAAATACAACCAAGCTGTTGCCGACCACGGAGAAGGAAATGAGAAAGGAAAAGGAAAAAGGAAGAGGACCGAGGGGGTATTAGGGCTGCTGGCGCTCTCACTCACCGAGCGAAACACATTAGTATGAATACTAATATTCTTACGTCGATCTTCTATGAGAAGGTAGTATAAATCAGGTCGATCCAGCCCATTCATGCTGAAACCACCGTAGATCTACCACCGTACATTTTTAGTAATATTACGACTACTGCTATTATAATACCAAGAGATACCAGGTTACAACGTAAAATATTTGTAGTTAAGTTCTCAGAGTAAACTATTAATTCAGACTCAGATTGAGGACAAATATTTCTGCTTCTAGCTTTCTAGTTTTAGGTGACAAAGGAGCATACTACCTAGTGCGTACCTGTTTTTAACTAATTACGCTTAAAGTCTGTAAGAGACTACTACGATCGAACCAACTCATTAATGCAGAAACCAGCAAGTATCTACGTATTAATATTATTATTATTTATATTAGCCTACCAAAATGACTCCACCCTGCCTGATGGTAAGCAGTCAGTGGAATCCAGAAGTGGTGTCCACCATTTCAAAAGCCATCGTCTTAAATTGATGATAATATTATGACCTGCACTATCGCGACAGGGAATAGGGTAGATGATGGGAATTACTTACGTCGATCTTCTATGAGAGGGTAGTACTTCCTAGGTCGATCCGGCCCATTCATACTGAAACCAGCGTGGATCTACTACCGTAACTCTGTATCGCCACGAGTAGTAAATATACTCTATACTACAGTCTCTATAGATTACTAATGTAAACCTTAGTAACCACAATGCGTAGTCTAACACGCAGTGTATTCAAATCCATTTATTTACATACAAATGCAATTGTTTTCGTACCATTGCGCGCAATGTTGGTGAACGCTATCGGTCTAAGGTAAAATTGTTTTTAGACAGCCAATGTTTGAATTTTAGCTTTGTACCTGTGCCTTTTGGCTTTGTAGTGTATTTTGTTGTTGATAATAAAGTGTTTGTTGCAAATATATTATATCGAATTAATAAAGGGGTATGACCGGACAAGGATGACAAGTAGTATTAAGCAGATATTTCTTATCAGGCGTGTTTCGTTCATGTTTTTTTACTTATGATATCGTATTGATAAGTGAAAAACGAGTGAGATAGAGAGAGAAGAACTTAGAAAGAGATAAGGGCATATTCAATGGGTGTGATGAAAAGGTGAACAAGTAGCTTGCAGAACTAATGGACGTTGAGGCAGAAAAGTTTTGGAGTAGCGACCACGTAAAATTTACCATAGACAGACTTTCAGTATACCTTAGACAATTCTAAGCCGACCTCACCCATAGGTTGACTGCTTTCTACATGTTACCATTCTACCCTGTGAGAGATCACGCTGCTTTTACATATAGTATGCATGTTTACATAACTTAAAAAATGTTAATATATAAAATATTTTAACCCTAAGAAACCCAAAAACCACAGTATATTAAAGCCCTTTTCAACTAGAATGTTATCCATATACCTGTCGAGACTCGCCATAGTTTGTGTATTTTTACGACGAGCGAGTTTGTTTATGTCCCCCTGGAGACTGACCCAACCTGAGCTTTGGGCAAAGTGACCAATGTTACAGTTAGCACTTATTTATTTAAATCTATTATTGTTTTCATTGATTTTTAAGGTTTTATATCTATATTTGTTACGATCGATCGATTGATAGGTTTATTTTTAGTATAAATAAAAAAACCAAATAAAAATGGATGAGCAATCCCTATGTCGCAAAACCAAACAAACACTTGATAAAAAAAAACACAAACGGATACAAAGAACACTAAGAACTTTCTTTATAATGAAATAGATACACCAGGTTGAGTCCCGGGAATCGAAAACAATCCTTTTACACTCATCAGTGTCATCAAAAGTCGAAATGGTCCAGTGGATAAGGCACCCGGTTCGTAAACACGAGGTAGTGGGTTCGAATCCGGGCAAGTACCAATGTGATTTTTCAAATCATATGTACTTCTAAGTTTATCTTGGACATTTCTGACTGACGGTGAAGGAAAACATCGTGAGGAAACCTGGACTTAAAAGTCTGAAATTGCCAATCCGCCTTGAGCAAGCGTGGTGATAAATGCTCATACCTTCTCTATATGAGAAGAGGCCTTTGCCCTGCAGTGGGACAGTGAACAGGCTGGTATTATTATTGTCATCGAGGCGAATTCAAAATGATCTTCTGTTTTCAGACTTATTTAAATGCTCAGGTTTCTGTCAGTAATATTAGGTAAACTTAAAAAGTACATACGACTTAAAAAGTACATTGGGACTTATCACATCTTCGTGTGAAATGGCATCACGATATCAATTGTCAATACAGCGGTAATTCTGCAGATTCACCTTTTGTCCTATCATTGAATGCTAATAGTAAACACGAACTTAAACCATCCAAGTGAATAGATACTTACACCTTGTAAGATCCCTAACCCACCGTAAAACAATGAGCTATCTAATAACTAAACCGTGCGATTATATCACACAACTTGATAATGCCTACTAAGCCTATAAGACATGGAATACTCCCAATATTTCAGCAGTAAACCACCGTTCAAGAGTTCTAAGCCGGGTCCCATTATTATGTATGAAGTTTGAAGCATGTCTCAATTGTCCTGAAACAAACAGACGAGCATTATGCGAAGGCACGAACCGCCGCGATAGTCTTGGGTCTAAAACTGGTCCACACATCAGAGTGTGTACATTGTGTGGGTAGCTCGCTTTTATCCTATTAATATTATAAATGTGACAGTTTGTGTATCTGTATGTGTGTGTGTGAATGTGTGTGTATGTGTCTGTTGTGTGTGTTTGTTACCACTTAGCGCCTAAACGGCTTAACCGATTTCGATAAAAATTAGCATGTAGATAGATTCATTATCGGAAACGGACATAGGCTACTTTTTATCCTGAAAAAAGTTGTAATTTGTTGTAACAAAACATATTTTACGCGCAGGCGAAGCCGTGGGGCGCAGCTAGTTTCTAATAATTGTGTGCCTTTGTCTTGCCTATAAATAGAATGTTTTGAACATTTTCCATCGTGTTTCATGTTTCAAAATAGGTAGACATTTTTGAAATTAATTTATTTTATTGTACCTAATGCTTTGTTTAATTGCTTTTTGTAAAGTTAATTAATGTTATTTACATTTGGATTAGTTTTCAAAATAAGTACTTTTGTTTACGTTTGTTTAGTAATCAGGAATAAAATAAACAAATCATTTATAGTAAGAGCTTACGATACAATGTTTACGTTTAAACAAAATGCTATCAGTTTTATTTGCCATCACGAAATTATAATACAACCAGACTTATAAATTGAAAGAGCTTTGAAATTATATATACATATAATTATATAGATTGACTGGCCTGTTGGTCTAGTGGTTAGTGACCCTGACTGCTAAGCCGGAGGTTGGATGTGGGTTCGATTCCCACCCAGGACAAACCTTTGTGTGATGAGCATGATTGTTTGTTCTGTGTCTGGGTGTAATTTATCTATAATATGTATGTATTTACAAAAAAAAGTATTTAAGTATGTATATCCGTATTCTAGAACCCATAATACAAGCATATAATATGCTTACTTTGGGTCTAGATGGCGTTGTGTGTAGTTGTTGAAATATTATTATTATTATATTATTATAGATGTACTTTGGTCCGGTTATGCTTGTGTAAGCTACTATAGTTAGTAAAAAAATTATAAATTTCTGTCAAATAACTTAGTGAAAGATACAAGACAGCAATTCTGGAATCTATAAGTCAGAAGTACGGACGTAGCACAGCATAAAAAATTCTATTTACCATATAAAAAGTACCATAAAAAGAAGATAATGATATAAAAGATGTTTTAAATGACAGATTTGAGTACTAATATTTCTGTGGACAAAAAATTTACATAAAATTGTCTCCCAAGAGTGCAACATGGGACACGAAAAAATATCAACTTTTTAAACTGTTCTACGGAGTACAATCATAACTTTTTTACACGGTTTTTACATTACCTCTTTACTGCTTATGGTTTTATTACCAGACTAGTTTTCCGCGGCGCGGTTTCACCCGCATCTTTGCTTACTGCTCTGCTTCCGACGCCAGTAGCGTGATGTTACATAGCCTATAACCTTCCTCAGGAACTGGGCTACCATACGGAACACAATTTTTCAAATCGAACAGGTGATTCCAGAGATAAGCGCGTTCAAACAAAGTAACAAACAAAGAAACTCTTACGCTTTATTTTATAGTATTGATATTTAGCTGAATATATCTTGGTCCTCTGTCTAAAATATAGAATTTACTCGTATATTATTATTTTCTCACGGGTATCGAGAGGCGACAAAAATAATACCAAAAATTCAAAAGCAGTGTCTATAGCAAACGTTGGCAAAGTCTAATGTTCAGAAGAGGACTTCTTCAAACAGATATATTTAGGTAAAGCTAAAATTTGGCAGGTATATAAGCAAGGAATTTTACGAATGTGGCGATTACAGGGACCCACCCATGTTTTATTCCTACTCTCACTGCGCCACCGATATAATCTGACAATATCCTGTAAAATATTAAAACTTTTAAAGCTACATGCGCTTGTCTACCCGTTAAAACTAATTTATTATATAAAATAAAAACAATAGAAATACCTAGCAAAACTTGAAATTAAAAACTTTTTCGATTGAAAATTTTGTTCGCTTCGTATTCGTTCCGTTGCGAGGAACGTCGCATCATCCTAAAAAGAAATGATAGACAGCTCTTTGTTGGCTTTCACGATTTTACTATATTTTTATTAGTGAAACCCGACTGTACTACGCATAAGTTTGGATGTAAAAATGAAATGACTCTGTTTTTTCCCGTCGTGTGCGTCCTCCATTTCCCTGTTTGTATTTATTTCGGTGGCTATCTCGTTAACATTCATTTTTTATTGTGGATAAAACTTTTTCAATGGCAGTGTTTGTCTAATAACGATACAAATTATACCAATATTGGTTTAGTTTTGTTTGTTTGTCAATTTAAACCTAGTACACAATGCCGCATGAAACGGCCTGTAGAATGAAGTATATTACTAAGTATCTGTTATTTTTATTAGGATAAAAGCGGCCCAACTAGCATCCTGAGAGAGGGAGAGGTTTGATGTGCCAAAGACTCGTTGAATGATTCATATTGGCCGTATTTCTTAACTTGATCAAGTTCATCAATAACTTAAATACACAAGGTACAAAATCAAAACCGAACATATCTAAAGTAAAAACTTAATATTCATGTAATAGCAATCTGAGTTATAAACATACTCGAAAATGAAACAACAATTCCAAAAAATGTGCAGCAACAAAAGTTCCCATAAACGGCAAATTACCTCAAAATATGGGAACACTAAAGCAACTTAGGATTTTATACTTTGTCTGGTACCTAACCAATTGAGTCTGAGTGCATAATCCAGGGCACTTAATAGTGCAATTTAATTTGTTCCTAACGACTGTGTAGGATGGAGGATATTTTTTCCTCTTGCCAAGTTGGCTGGCCATGCACGCCAACATTAAAACCGCTTAACAAATTACTAATAGACTTTTGAGTTATACTTATGATATATAGCTTTAGGCTCTGGTTTGAGCTTTTCTGTTCACGTTTTAAGAATTTATTTTATTTCGCTGAATTCAAGTGCTCGGATTAAATTTTTGCGTTTCTGTTTTTTGAATAAATCTTACCTTTTAAACATCAGAGTCATATTATACAGTCGGATACGTGCGTTGGTGGTGCTGCGGGTGCGATTCTCACACAAGACAAGATTTAGTTATGGGTTACTAAATATTTAATAATATAATACAGAGTAGTAGAAAAATTATATGCTCGAGGTATAATCTCAGAAAAAATTGTCAGCAACACGACGGAAAAGTATTCATATAGACGCGGGTTTGAATTCCGCTCCAAGTTGAAATTTTTCATACTTATCTAATAAGCAAATTAAATTAATATTAATTAACAGATATTCCTTTAAAATCGAGATATATGTTGTCTTGAAATAATTAGTCGCGAATAAAACGTGACGTCACCGTAAGACGCTCTAGAAAGATCTAAGACGGCATATTCGTCGGTGGTAGTGTTGATGGTATCCCGAGAGATCGCAAATCTTGAAATTTTGGCCTGTTCTAGCGCACCAACTATGCAATTCGCTTTTAGGTTAACATTTTTTTTTTAAATTTAGTTTCTTTAATAAAAATTTTGTCCCAAATTTTGTTTTATTGAAAAAAAACTCAGTATGATTTTAGCCAACCTGAGAATCGAACTCCAGAACTCTGTGTGGCAATCCGTAGGTACACAAACATAATAGTAGTAATCAAAAATTTTATAATTTTTTTTTTTTATATTAGCCTACCAAAGTGACTCCACCCCGCCTGATGTTAAGCAGTCAATGGAATCCAGAAGTGGCGGCCACTATACCAAAAGCCATCGTCTTAAACTGCTGGTATGGTGGCCTCCACTATGGCGGCTGGGAATGGGGTTAGGGGAAGGGAATGAGGGAGGTGAGGAAAGAGGAAAGGGGGGAAATCGGGCCTCCTGCGCTCTCACTCACCGAACGAAGCGCAGTAGTACGGGTACTACTACTCTTAAGTCGATCTTCTATGAGAAGGTAGTACTTCCCCGGACGATCCGACCCATTCATGCTGAAATCAGCGTGGATCTACTACCGTACATATTGCATAGTGCACTATTTTATTTATTTAACTTTCTTACTTGTTGATAATACGTTTAGCTATTACCTATATTATGTGCTAAGTAAACGTATTAATACTGTTTCAAAAACTGTTATAGCTATTGTGTTACTTTTTGCCAACCCGGCTGTTTCATTAGTACAAGTAAAATATAAATTAATTTCTTCATAACTACGTTCCATATGAGGGTAGTGATGTCGAGAAAAATATTATATCGATATTTAAAAAAAGGTTAGTTTACAATAAAGGTAACGGCTGACGGATGGATAAGGGCGGACCTTTACTAGTCAAAGTGAAGATGTTTAGGCAAGACTTGCCTACGTCCAACAGTTGACCTCTTTTGACTGAAATATGATGATGTGCTTTTCGTCTAATGCGGTATAGGCAGCGGATGGACAATCTGTCTGGTAAGCATGACGATTATGGCTATACTTTAAAAATATAATATTTATGACAGGTACTTGTACTGCAGTGGTTTTCTTTAGGTGAAATTAATTTTGCAATAAAGTTGTATTTTATTTGTCAGAATATTTAATTTTGTTCTACAATTCGGTGACAAATAATTATATTCCCTTCTGGTAGTAAGTGGTATACATATCCTATGGCCATGGATATGTCCGGTCGGGGAGCATTTCAATACGTCAATTGCGTCCAAATACGTCCTGCTTAAACTACACGGGAAAAACAGTAGATATAGCAAAAACTTTGTTAATAGCCTCGTAAACAATAAAGATGAGATTTAGAAGATTTACAAATTTATTTATTACACAAATGCAGCGATTTTGTTGCTTAGGTTTATTAATAAACAACATCGATAAAATATACACTGTTGAATCCCATCTCTACATTATGTATATATTGTAAATACGCTCGCGAATAGCATTAGTATTTAATTAAAAGTTGTCTCGCACTCACTTCAGTTGTGGTTGACGCAGTTTTCATAAACACGACTACGTACTTACTGTTTTTGGTATATTCAGAGTAATATATTAATCCGTAGGTGTAAGGAAATCGCATCTCAAAACAGAAGCAGATAGCTGTTTTAATAATTATACTGATAAAATATTTTTATGAAATATGGATACCGCCTCTGGCTCCAATTACTCGATAGAGCATTATAAATAAATATGATCGGACCAATGAGTTCCATCGTGTCATCCTTTCTTCAAGCGCACTAAGTTTAAGACGTGTATAATACTATATACGATATACAACATGGAGTTCTTCAAGAAAGTAGTTAATAGTTTTTTAACAGGGTCGGCAACACGCTAGTGATGCTCTTGGTGTTGCAGGCGTCCACAGGCTACGGTACCTGCTTACCATCAGGCGGGCTGTATGCTTGTTTGTCTTTTTGTGAAAAAATATACTACCTTATAATATAGAACTAAAAAAAATTTTAGCGACAAAATATTTCAATTAACATTCAAATAAAAATATGATTCACAGAAAACAAATTATTATCGAAAATCTCCTAACAAGCTTTTGACTATAGAAAAGGTAGAAAAATCTAATAATAACGCGAAAAAAAGCGCGAATTTAAAATTCAATACGCGTACAATAGGATCGTTTTACATTATTTTCTCATTGAACCAAATTGGGTTTTGGGGACACTAGTATCACGCACTTACTGTGAAAACGTACGGGGTATAAACTTGGACGCTTATTTAAAAATGCGCGTTTTATTTATAGGCAATGGCACAGCCTCTGGTGGTAAGTAACCACGGCTCATAGGACTGAGATTCACTTAAAACTTCATTATTTGTTCCAACACCTAAAAGAAAGAATATAATAGACTTTTAGAAGGCATAAATAATCTATACTGTTACCAATAAATAACGTTTCATTCTAAAACTCTGCAAAACACTGCCTCTGTGGTTCGGTTGTACTGTGTTCGGATTACCGAGCAGGGGTCTTGGCTTCGAACGCCGGGTCGGGTAAAGTGATATACTGTTGAAAATTCTCTGTATTAGCTCGGAGTCTGGAATTATGCCCGATATATGGCAAAACACTCTGCCCTGTTACATGGACACAAAAATAAAAATGGCAAAACGTGGGTCAAACATCTCTGCCTATCCCTTCGGGAATAAAAGGCATGAAGCTATGTATGCATGTATACTCTGTAAAACACTACGCGCTATTGTTACATTGTATAAAAGTATGTATTGTGTCATTGTTTGTTTACCTAAATAAATAAAATAAAAAAAATAAAAAACACTACGCACTTACACAAACAAAACGGTGTGTAGCGATTTAAATATATGCGACGTCAGGGTGGGTCGCTAGTAATTTCTAAATCAAGCGACAATTCTGACATCTTTTAGACAAATGTGTTGAAACTTAAAAAACTATTAAATAAAACTCAACGGCACCGCCTCTCTTATTTATATTGTTCATATTTTCCGCAGTAAATCGGAAATTTTTAAAAAAGATCAATACCTAATAATCCAATATCGAATGAATTGCCTGTAAATTCGAGTCGGACGTGTCTCGCATAGCGCTTTCTTAGAGGCCCTTGGAGCTTTCTCTTAATACCACAGTGTAGGTTATATACAGAGGAATTGTTGTTTCTTCTATAAAGATAAACTGACTGCGTAAAGTTTAGAATATATTCAGGCAGTACTCACCGTTGTACCGTATGTGTTCAGCCTATGTAACATTTATCACAAAATAGACGTGCTTGGCACTTCTGTTTCGTCCCTAAAATATTTCTTACATAATCATAATACCAGTACTAAGTCTTAAAATTGTATTCACTTCATTCTTAATATAACGATTTTACTGTACAAAACTTAAATTCTCACGATATATATGTAGAATGCTGTGTTCACCTCTAAAAGGTCATACACCATTGTAATTCAACACCTACTAGTTATTATGAGATGTTTTCAATGTGATGATCAGTTTTGTGAACCAATTCATAATAAAAAAAATATATATCCACTGTCATGCAGCAAGTAGCGTGATGTTATGGCAAACTACTGTTTAAGAATGAGTTTTCATCTTGCACTGGATATTGTAGGCTAAAAGATAAAGACAAATTCCATACTATGGAGCAAGGCGTATAAAATATAACTAGATCAATCGTAAAAATATAAATAACAGTCTCGAGTGAGTATCAAACAATGAGTCCTAGCCTTTTCTTAAGTAGCCTCTTCTTAAGTAATAGACTAACTAAAATAAACTATTTTCTGTTTCACTTAATAAACTGGTGTTTGCTGTGTCTCTCTGTCGGCTCTACTCTGTACATCAGTTCGGTATGCTCGGCGTCCATTGAGAGTGCAAACCTCGATAGCTCGGCGAGTCTTCAACATTGTATAATGTAACTATTATCTGTTTTTACTCCACGCAATTGTTTTATCACACTGAATATCAAAGTGCCAGTCCACCTACCAAACGTAATGATTTTATAGCAACGAATAATTCCGTTTTATCTATTTTCAGCAGTGAATTCACGTGGGCCAGGCCGTAGCTGCGGCCAACAGCTAGTATATTTACAGACATGTTTACTTTTTACAACATATCTATTTACTTCAGCTTGACAACATCCAATTTATGATACAAGATTCTTCCAAAGGGGTTTATACAAGTTAATCGTGAAATAAGCAAACATTAAACTGTCACTTTTTTACTATTTAGAGATTATAATACCAGCCTGTTTATTATCCTACTGCAGGGCAAAGGCCTCTTCTCATATAGAGAAGGCATGAGCATTAATCACTACGCTTGCTCAAGGCGAATGGGCAATTTCAGACTTTTAAGGCCAGGTTTCCTCACGATGTTTTTCTTCACTGTTGGTCAGAAATGTCCACGATAATCTTAAAAAGTACATAAATGATTTGAATGATCACATTGGTACTTGCCCGGATTCGGTATCTTATCCACTGGGCCAGTTCGACTTACTATTTAGGAGTTAGATAAAAATATTTAAAAAATGTTGTATCCAAACAATAATAACAAAAGGTTATAGAATAATATTGTTTGTTTCTTTGATTGGTAACTTGGAAAAATCTCATTTCCCGTAGGATATGAGAGGATTGTTCTTGAAACGTATTATTTGAAACAGTACAATATTAATATTTATTACATACAAATACTTTTATTCTGATATTATATAGGGTTTACATAGATTTTTGTATATAAAGATTATGATAGCTTAAAATGAAATATATATTTATTCATCAAATCAAATTCAAATTCAAATTCAAATTCAAATTCATTTATTGTTTGTAACAGGTGGAAGAAAGTTATTACACAATGTTAAGTCTCGCTGCAACATACCATAGAGGTGTACAATATTATTATGTCATATTAATTAGTGATTTTAATACGGTTTACAACACACTTACATAATATTATATACTATACATAGTCATAAAATTACATTTTTTTTGGGCATCCAGCTTAGTCAAAAACATTTTTGTCATTTAAAAAGTCATTAATTGAGTAATATTCTTTACATAATAATAATTTCTTAAGATTAAATTTAAATTTATTTATTGTATTAATCTCTTTTAGAGAGTCGGGTAGTTTATTATATATTTTCACTCCCATAGCAAATATACTCATTTTAAATTTAGTTGTTCTACACTGTATATTTTTTAATTCATTTTTATGTCTTGTACTTTTCAATGTCTCATATTTGCCAATATTGCTTCTTACCATACTAGCCGCTTCGAGGATATATAACGATGGAAGCGTTAAAATTTTAAGTCTCCTAAATACTGTTCTACATGAATCAGTCTGGCTAAGTCCACAAATACTTCTAACACATTTTTTTTGGGCTATAAATGCTTGTTCTCTATTAGTAGAGTTCCCTCACAATAATATGCCATATTTTACTGTAGCACCAACATGCGCGTGATACACACTAAGTAATGCTTTTTCATTCACTACCTTTCGTAACATATACAAGGCATACGAGAACTGGTTTAGTTTAGTACATATTTGGTCTACCTGCATTTTCCAGTTCAGTTTTGAGTCAATGTGTATTCCGAGAAATTTAGTATCATTAACTTCTTTAATTGGTTCACCTTTGTAGTTAATCATTGTTTTTATTGGTTCTGCATTCGTATTTGTAAAGTTTATGTAGTTCGTCTTGTCAATGTTTATTTTTAAATTGTTTGCTACTAGCCAAGTTACAATATCTTCTAGTGCTTTGTTAATGTCTATTTCATAATTGTCTACCTTGTTATTAGTGAATATAGCTGTGCTATCGTCTGCATATAATATCATATCTTGATCAATGACTTTAGGGAAATCATTTATATAAATGTTGAACAAAAGCGGACCAAGGATACTTCCTTGGGGTACTCCGTATTTAACCATTTTAGGATTCGATCTATATGTTTCTTCCAACCTTGCGTTTGTCATTTTAGTTATCTGTGTCACTTGAATTCTGTCTGTCAGATAGGATCTTATTAAATTTAATGCATTTCCTCTTACACCATATCTTTCTAATTTATCTACAAGTATATCATGATGTACATGGTCAAACGCTTTCGACATGTCCATAAAAATAGCTATTATTTGCAGTTTGTTATCTAGTCCTATCAGGATTTTATTTAAAAAGTTTAAAAGTGCATCATTAGTAGATCTATTTTTACGAAATCCGTATTGTTCATTTACAATTATCTTATTATCTTCAAAGTAGTTAAAGAAATTATTATGTATAACTCTTTCAAATATTTTGGCAATGACTGGTATTAACGCAATTGGTCTATAGTACTTCATGTCCTCCTTATTTTCCTTTTTAAATAAAGGATTTATGACAGTTATTTTTAGCTTTGAAGGAAACACTCCATTTTCAAGACATAAATTTATGATATGACTAAGTACCGGCGCAATGAGATGCGATACGCGTTTAATTATATTAGTGCTTATATCATCATATCCTGTACTGTTGGTATTACGAAGCAATTTTATTATTTTGTCAACCTCATGTGGGGATGTCGGTTTTAAGAAAATGGAATTAGGACTATTGTATGTCAGTGTTTTAATATAAGAATTTTTATCCCTAGCTGTTGGTTTTATATCATCGATGAAGTACCTGTTAAATGATTCAGCTATTTTTTTAGGCTCAGTGATATTTTTTTCATTTATTTTTAAACAAGTTATATTTTCTTTAGGCGTTACTGTCTTGTAGTTATTTATAATTTTCCATGTCGCTTTACCTTTATTTGTTGCTGTATTTATATAATAGTCATTTTGTGATTTTTGCGTTTTTTTTATAATTGTTCTTAATTTTTTAGTATATTCTTTAAAACGCGCTTTAGCCCTTTGGCATGATGTTAACCTATATTGCCACAGTAGCTGACGTTTCCTTTTTGTGCATATCCTAATGCCCTTACTCAGCCAATTAGGTTTCTTGGAAATTGGTATTTTAACTCGTATAGTAGGAAAACACAAGTCGTAAAATAATTTAAATATATCGTAAAATTCATTATAGGCTTTATCAGAGTCATTATTTAAGTAGCACTCTGTATAACCAAGACTCGCTATGCAGCTTATAAATTTTCTAATATTTTCCTCACTATAGTCTCGCTTCAATTTAAACCAGTGTGTGATGTAATAACTTTTTTTTACCGGACATTTTAACAACTGTGCTGTATGATCAGACAAAGACAACTCAAGGATCTCAGCTTTTGAGCCTCTGATATTATGCGCTATATTATCAATACATGATTTACTACATAATCTATTCGGTTTATCTATGCTTAATTTCAAATTATAACTTGCAAGCAATTGTATAAATTGTCGGGATATGTTGCTATCTTCAATAACGTTAATGTTAAAATCGCCACACACTATGATTTTTTATAATCGATATCGATTGGACTGTAACTATTATTCGTACTCATAGTGTGGAGATGTACAGTTAGTTCATCTAATTTCGTAATTAAACCATTTATATTCTGATGCAGTATTTTTATGTATTTATAAGCGAAAAAAATCATTATTTATTTGAGATTTAGTAGAATTTTTATCAACTAGATTATTATTATTTTCAGTCTGTGTGCATTTATCTATGCAAGTACGTATGGTATTAGAACAGTGGGACTTTTCTCGTACATACATATCATAATTTTGTTTATATATCACGCTCAGAATTTCTTTAAGTATTAGCCGACTTACATATAATGGCAAATTAACAAACATTGGCACGTACATTGAGAAGTTCATGTCTACGTAATTTGCATGTGTGTAGTGAGAACAAATAAATTTTAGTACATTATTCAACTTACATTCATTCAAATGTGCATTATACAACACTTCAGAGACCATAACATTGGTATCTCTGGTTTTACATAAAAACCAAATCAAATCAAATCAAATCATTTATTTATTCATTACATTTTGGGTATCATACAGGTTCACATATCACAAATAGGTATCACCGAAATCTGCCCGGTTGGGCGTATGAATATAGTAATTCGTAGTCATAGAAAAACGTAATTAATAATTAATTTATATGATAAAAAAATGAAAAAAAATAAAAATGTCAAATCAAATCATTAGATAGAATTAGAAAAGATATTAGATGTCAAAAAGTAAAATAAAATAACAAATTAATTAGTAAATATAGTAAAATGTCAGAAGTAATTCATGTCGCAGAGATATTATTATCATTCAAAAAGTAAGTAAGTAATTCATTTAGGTTAATTAAATTAACACTTATAAACGTAAATAATTACAAAATATCAGCCAATTAACCTACAGCCTGGGTACTTGTTTCCTATAATCAGGGGTTTGAATTCAGGTAAGTATAAATGTGACTTTTTTAAATACTATTGAAAAATAAATGTAAAGACTATATAAGCCTAAGTTTATCTTTTAACCTTACTACCGATGGTTGCTTTACTTGTGATATCAAATCAAACATTGTGTTCTTTAGGTATTAAAGGCTTTTTGTTTGCAGGACATTCCTACAAACAAAAAGCAAATCTATTGCTTACTAAAATAAAACTTTCATTCAAAACAATAAATAACTCAAAATAATGAACGATATCGTCGAAACACCAAAGCATATAAAGGATGGAATCAGCATTTTAGAAGAGTCCTATTAATGAACTCGCTAACCCGACAACCCTCCCTCCCTCTACCGCTTCGCCTCTCCCCTTACAGTCCCACGAATCACGCATTCGTTGTTTGCCGCGGTACAATTAAAATGCTAATTATTTACCGACAACTCAAATTGTGGACTATGTGTATGAAATGGTAATACCTACAAAATTATAAATCTATACTTAAATAAAACGGTAGAGTTTGTTTGTTTGAAAGCGCTAATCTCTGTAACTACCAGTCGAATTTGAATAATTCTTTTTGCGTTGGATAGAACAGTTCTTAAAGAAGGTTATAGGCTGTGTAACATTACGCTACGTGATACGGGAGCAGCGCAGAAACCAAAGATGTAACTTAACACGTGTAAAACTACGCTGTGGACAGCTATTGAAACCTACAAAATTATAATATAGATATCGCTTTTGTCGAATTGATACTCTATTTGTTTGGGATGTTTTATTTGTACGCATAAAGTGATATTCAATGTATTACTTTGATTCAAAAATAGTTTTGGATTTATGATTATGTATGTATTGTTTGATTCGTTATTTATTATTTGTATAGCTTATATGTGATAGGCATTTAGTCTATGTTAGTTTGAAGCTATACTTCCTCTTCTTCTTTAAAAAGACGACTCCCGCACTAGGGAACAATCTCTATGTCGCGGGAGACTTTACAAACATACATTTAACGGAACAAAGTACACCCAGACTCGGAACAAATATTTATGGATCACACAAAGTTATGTAACATGGGGGGATCGAACCCACAACCTCGTGCACAGCAGTCGCTTGCGCTCCCACTTCACCACGAAGGCAATCAGAGGTCCTAGACAAGTGGCAAAGATTTCTATTCTACTCATAGATAATAAAATGTATGAGATTGACATAACCGTTGGCGTTAGCTTATGTCAATCCAATATTTTTTTTAATCTATTCTATGAATAGAATAGAAACCTTTGCCACTTGTCTAGGGCCTCTGTATAGTTACAGTCTACAATCTGAAATATTTCTGTGTATGTTAAAGATGCGACTTAGGTAATATATTAAGTAACAGACAGCTGAATCAGTGTACTATTATTGCTGAATCAATGTATTATTATTATTTGAAAAATAAAAAACATTTATTTGTACACAACAAATTAGTTTTACAATAAAATTTTAAAAATAGGTACTTAACAAAACATTTACAGTACAGTACGGTAGTAGATCCACGCTGATTTCAGCATGAATGGGCCGGATCGTCCGGGGAAGTACTACCCTCTCATAGAAGATCGACTTAAGAGTAGTAGTATCCGTACTACTGCGTTTCGTTCGGTGAGTGAGAGCGCCGGAGGCCCAATTTCCCCCCTATCCTCTTTCCTCACCTCCCTCATTCCCTTCCCCTAACCCTATTCCCAGCCGCCATACTGGAGGCCACTATACCAGCAGTTTAAGACGATGGTATAGTGGCCGCCACTTCTGGATTCCACTGACTGCTTACCATCAGGCGGGGTGGAGTCACTTTGGTAGGCTATAATATAAAAAAAAAAAAAAAAAAAAAAAAATTTAGAAACAAAAAGGCCCTAACTCGGCTTCGTGCCACTTTGCGAACACAAAACAGCGCTGATATTCTGTTAGAGCCAGAATGGATGGTATATGACAATAACATTATAGAGGTGACGAAAATAATATCAGGTGAAAAGTACCTGCATTTTGATTATCACTTTACTGTGAACATCAGTCCGGTTGCTAAGTATGCTGTCTATAAAACTATTACCTTTAGGACAGGCTTATGTACAGCAATTGATATCTTAAGACTAATAGATACGTAAATAGTGAAAGTACACCACCACCTTAAGAAGTATGTCATGAAAAAGTGACATGATTCAATACAAGATCTATGGCCCTAGACAAGTGTCAAAGATTTCTATTCTATTCATAGAATAGTTTAAAAAAATTATGATATTGACATAAGCGTTGGCGTTAGCTTATGTCAATCCAATACATTTTTTAATCCATTCTATGAATAGAATAGAAATCTTTGCCACTTGTCTAGGGCCTCTAGATAGATAGAATAACGCCAGAGGACGCTGCTGTGAAAGTGAAAGAGTTTGTTTGTTTAAACGCTCTAATCTCTGGAACTACCAGTCGGATTTGAAAAATTATTTTTGCGTGTGATAGCCCAGTTCTCGAGGTAGGTTATAGGCTATGTAATATTACGCGACTGCCGACGGGAGCAGAGCAGTAGGCAAAGACGCGAGTGAAACCGCGCCGCGGTAAGCCAGTTAATATTATAAATGCGATATTTTTTTTGTGTGTTACCACTTAGCGCTTAAACGACTGAACCGATTTCAATGAAATTCGGTATATACATAGTTTTGGTGCCAAAGATGTTTTATTTCGAAAATCAGTCTGGTTCCCTAGTTACGAAGCCGCACGACGCAGCTAGTATGAATATATGTTTTTTTTTTTATTATTAGAATGGTTTACGTGTGTTGCGTTTAAAGTTGTAAACTTTTCGTCATTACCCACAGTAAAACATATTATTATCACAAAACATTGCACCTGATATAAACGAGGCATCCCATTGCTACATAACATTCCTGAAACATTTCACACATCAGCAAATCTCAACGGAGCCATCAAAAAGCCCATTCAGTTCAAATTAGTAGAACGGAAGGCCGTTTAAAGAATTAACTCGCACATAGAAGCTTCTAAAAACATTAAATGTTCGCACTCCACAGCGGATTGCAGAGTCAAATGTTTGCAAACACGATAAGAGAATCGCTTTATTTTCACTCGCGAGAAACTGTACGAATTATTAATTAAGCCAACTCTATGTAATTCAGCTTTGATGCGTAGCGCCGTAGCCTCGTAGATGTGTAACTGTGGAGCTTCGTAGATGCGTAGCTTCGTAGGCGGAGTTACGTAGAACCGTAGCATTGACATTCTAGTTGAGATTCTGTTCAGTATGATTTGCCAGTTGGAAATAAATGCCTACCTAAACTACCTAAATTTTGGCAATTGTGTAGTCTCAGAAAGAATATAAAATCTACTCAGTACTCCATCTTTACCAATGGATGTCGTAAATACTATCTTACAGCGATCACCAATTTCTCTTCAATAATTCTTTAAATTAAAACATTTATAGTAATACTAGCTACGCTCCACGGCTTCGCCCGCAAATGTGTTTTGTTGTATCCCTCGGGAACTAGACCAACTAAACTAGAACACACTCAAACTTTCGCATCCTATTAATATTATAAATGGGAAAGTTTGTATGTGTGTATGTGTATGTGTGTGTGTTTGTTACCACTCAGCGCCTAAACGGCTGAACCGATTTCGTTGAAAATTGATATGTAGATAGATTCGGTGCCGGAGACGGACATAGGCTACTTTTCATCCCGAAAATCGGTCTAGTTCCCGAGGGGTATAACAAACCATATTTTACGCGCGGGTGAAACCGTGCTGCGGATAGTTTATAATATTAATAGAATTGTAATGTTACTTTATTTAGTGTTAACTTCAGTCATTTTGTGCTGTGACAACGTTTCAGTAAGCTAGCACCATTAAATGGTTTAAAAAAATTTTTTACAACCTTATAACTACACGCAGTCTTCCAAATATAATTTTCCTTTATAATAAATTGTCTTGACATTTTCCTAATTGATTAATTAACGGGTACACGAAAGGGGGTAACAAGTGGCAACTCACGATATGCCCTCTGATTTATAATCTAATTAATTTGTTTAATTTAGTGTGAAGACTTTCAATTGTTGCATGCTTCTGATGGCGTTCATTTTAAATGGTTATGAGTGTAGTCGGTGACATTCAATTATTCTTTGCAGTATTTTATTAAAGTGCTATTAGATATTAATGCTTTAGACTTAAGGTCAACATAAACGACTCAGAAATAATAATAATAATAATAATATTCTACCACATGCACACAGCGCCATCTAGCCCCAAATTAAGCAATTATATTTGCTTGTGTTATGGGTACTAAACAACTGATATACTACTTATATACATTTTTTTTGTAAATACATACATATTATAGATAAATTTCACCCAGACACAGAACAAACAATCAAGCTCATCACACAAAGATTTGTCCTGGGTGGGAATCGAACCCACGACCTGCGGCTTGGCAGTCAGGGTCACTAACCACCATTACCAACAGGCTAGTCAAAGAAATATACTCGAACAGTTTTTGATTTAAAATTCTAAATATATTTTAAATCCTTAAATTTCATTTAGTGGACAGAACCGCACTCTCAAACATACTTTTCGACTATTCAATCGCTATGACGATCAAGTTATGCTATCACTTGTGAAAGTTATTCTTCTTTTTCCGCGACTAGTTCGACTATGAGAGCATGTATGTCCATACATACCATTAAAACCTAGCTGACCGTCATCCACACTCCGCGTCATAGCCTCAAAGTAGGTTATAGAGTAGGGGGCAGATTTACCTGTAACGCGGTTCAACCAAACCACATACAAGCTGAATTAGGAATCAGTTTAAACTTATAAAATTCATAGAGGAATACAGAAACGTTTCTCCGTCAGTAAATAACCTTCGCGTAACAAAACTGTGTCAAGTTGATGAAATATAACAAGCGAGAGTTATGCAAGCATCATCTAAAGTTACTTTTTGTCTTGTGAACAAATATGTACAATTTTGAACAACACCAACCGATTTTTTTAAATCTAAACAATAACATCAGTAAAGCCATCATAAAATACGTATAATTCACGGCACAGGTCTCTCTGCCACCGCCAAATGTCGCCACTCCGAATACATAACTTTACGCCTGTCTTCAATTAATGGGGTAAGCAAAGACTTTAGAACGCTTTTTGCTACCATCCAATCATATCTCCTGCGCCTCTATAACATTTATCATCTTTTCATATATTGTTGTTTGTACCTGACTGCGACGCCAGGAATCGTGGGTTCGATTCCCGCGGAAGTCATATATTTGTGAAATGAGAAATGAGAATTTATTCACATGAAACATGGTTTAAAAAGATGTTCACAAACAGGTATATTTATAGTTCTAACATATTTCGCCTTGTTTAGGCATGCGAATATTGAATTAATATTAAATTTTCTACATACATATCACCGAATCATTATCAATAAAATTACATTATTTAGAACCATTCATAATAATATTATAATAATTATTGATTGCATAGAAACTCTTTAGTACTATAGAAGCATTTCTCTACTAGCCATAGATACAACTTGTGTTTAAATTTAATTAGTGGTAAACATCGAATATCACCAGGTATCTTATTGTAAATTTTAATAGTCATGGGGTAACAGTTTGTTAGGTAATAGCGTGTATTTATGCAAGGTAATAGTAATCTGTCTGGATACCTAGTGTTAAAATTACAATGATCTCTATAGGTCTTATACAGATGTGGGTGTTTTTTAACAAATATACAGCATTCATAAATATACATACAGGGTACACTAAGAATCTTAAGTTTTTTTAATAGAGGTTTGCAGGACGCTAATGGTTCGGCATTACAGACGGCACGTATACATTGTTTTTGCGCAACAAACACTCGGTTTATGGTGACAGAGTTACCCCAAAGAGGAATACAATATCTCAAAGTTGAGGCTACATATCCATGATACGCTTGCAGAGCAGTCTTAGTATTACATATTCTAGTAAGTCGCCATAGCGCATAAGAAAAGCTATTTACTTTTGAGCAGACTCTATCAATATGTGCATTCCATGAACACCGGCCATCAACATTAAGTCCTAAGAATGTTACATTTTTACATTCGTCTATAGTGTCACCATCATAGGTTATATTTAGGTTATTATTCCATATTTTTCGGTTATAGAACTGCATATACTTAGTCTTGTTTATATTTATTTGTAACTTATTTGTAGTCAACCAGTGGATTATATTTCCAACTGTAAGATTTATCTCTGTGTTAAAATCAAGATCTGGTTTTTTAGAAATTACAACTGATATGTCATCCGCAAATAAGCTACATGGATAGTTAATATAGTCAGGGAGATCGTTAATGTAGATGATAAAGAGTAGCGGCCCTAGTATACTACCCTGTGGCACACCTACTCTATTACATATTACTTCTGATCTAAAAGCCGTTTCCCTACTTGCATCATCAATATCAGTAATTTCGACATATTGATGCCTGACACTAAGATAGCTACGTAACCATTTTTCAGCTAGCCCTCGAATACCATAATTACAGCATTTTGATAGCAATAGATTGTGATCGACGAAATCAAATGCCCTTTTCATGTCAAAGAAGACACCCACTGTGGGTATCCTTTTGTCTATGCTTTCATTTATTTTACTGATTACATTGAAGGCAGCTAAGGTGGTAGATTTACCTTTTTGAAAACCATGCTGTTCAGTTTTTATGATTTTATGCTTATTAAGGAAAGTTGTTATTCTACAATGCATGGTCTTTTCAAATACTTTTGCTAGTACTGGTACCAAAGTTATTGGTCTATAATTACTAATACATTCTTCCTCACCTTTTTTATAAATGGGTTTTACTATAGATACTTTTAATTTATTGGGGAAAGTACCTTCGCTTAATGACATATTTATTAAGTAACAAAGTATAGGAGTAATCACCAATGCAATTTCTTTTAAGATAAATGTAAGCAATTCATCAAATCCAACTGACATTGTATTTTTAAGAGAAAATATTATTTTATAGATTTCATTACACGTAGCAGGCATCAAGAACACAGTTGAGTCAAGCTTATCTTGGTTATTTACGCCGACTACTTGCGACGGTTGCCTAATACAAACCTGATTTGTAGATTCAGTAAAATAACTATTAAAGGCGTTTGCTATATCAATTTTATTATAGAGGACTTTATTGCTGAGTGAAATCTTATGTATTTTATTTTTAGATCTTGTAATATTATCACCATTTTGATTTATTATGTTCCAAGATGAGCGACAAATATTATTCGAATTTTTTAAAATTCTGTCATTTCTATTTTTTTGGGCTGTTGTTATACACTTTCTTAAAATTCTATTATAATTTTTGTATTTTATTTTTGTAGCATTATCTTTATACTTTAGATATCGATATCGGAGCATTCTTTTACCAATACATGATTTTTTTATTCCTTTTGTGATCCACGACACTCTATTTATTTTACTATTATTTATTTTAATTCTGCGCCATGGGAAACATAAATTAAAAAACAGAATCAGAATGTCATGAAAGGCATTAAAGGCTTGGTTCAGATTTTTCGATTCATATACATCTGACCACCCTAAATTACCTATATGTTCAACAAATTTATCTATATTATGTTTATCGTGTGTAATGAACATTTGTATTTGTCTTCAGTCTGGGTGTTTCCTATGTATTCTAAGTTTCCTATGTATTCTAAGTATGTATTTACAAAAAAAAGTATGTATATCTATTATATTATAGCTTAGGACTAGATGACGGTGTGTGATAGTGTCCACATATTATTATTATTAATAAACGTTATTATTATTTAATTTTATTCTCATGCTTTTGACCGAATGATGCCTAATCTTAAACAAGTTTATCCTGTATTCTTTATATATTAGCCTACCAAAGTGACTCCACACAGCCTGATGGTAAGCAGTCAGTGGAATCCAGAGATGGTGGCCACTATATAAAGCCATCGTCTTAAACTGCTGGTATGGTAGCCTCCACTATGACGGCTGGAAATCGGAAGGGAATGAGGGAAAAAAAGGAAATTGGGAGGGAAATTCTACAAGCTTACAAGTACATTATACTCGTATGATATCACTGAATCTGTACTATTATATAAAGTGGAAGAGTTTGTTTGTTTGTTTCTATGTTTGAACGCGCTAATCTCTAGAACTACCAGTCGGATTTGAAAAATTATTTTTGCTTATAATAGCACAGTTCTCAGGAAAGATTATAGGCTATGTAATGTAATATCACGCTTCTTGCGACGGGAGCAGAGCAGTAAACAAAGATATCCGCATGGAAACTGCACTGCGGAAAGCCAGTAAAGAATATGATGTATCGGTACCCTATTATATTCGTATTTTAATGTCAGCCTTGGGACAGAGATTAATCATCTCGCACAAGCATTCGACCTTTGTTGATGTCCAATGGAGGTCACTTCTTAAAAAAATATATATAATAAAGGTAAAATAGTAATATTGTTTTGAAATTGTGTTTTTATAATAATGTGTCGATTGTAGATTATTTTTAGTTGTATCATGAATTATTAAAAGTTGACCTCTCACAAGGTGGCACGGCGATCTAATGAGGGTGGCGGGCAACCGATGGATGAGGGCGGCTCACGACCGGCCCTGGTGACGAAAATAGGGGGACGCCACTTCTGGATTCCACTGACTGCTTACCATCAGGCGGGGTGGAGTCACTTTGGTAGGCTATACTATAAAAAAAAAAAAAAAAAAAAAAAAAAAAAAAAAAAAAAAGGCCTATGTCCTGTAGTAGACTTGTTTCGGCTGATATGATGTTGATGATTCAAAAAAGTATAATATAGTAAGTATATATTTCTTATTATTTCTAGAATATCTACGTAAAGTATTAGTATTTATATCTATTGCTTTGTTGCTATATCTATTGCATTTCTTTCGGTGACAGAGGTTTGATTACGCAATCGGTCCTCTACTCTTTACCTAAACCCTTATACTTTTACAATCGACTTATAGTATTTTTAATATGTCTATGCTTGTAGGTACATTCAGATTTTCATGGTTCACTATGGTTTTTAATTTTAGACCTTCTATGATTATAGTGATTAGAAATATTCCACCAATTTGATACGACCAGTTAAAGTCTAAATAGATACTAGCTTTCTTCTTCTCAGTCGTTTCGCTCTTGGCAGAGCGGTCATAATCGTTATGTAGTGTTTGGTGAGAAGATGTGCTTCACAACGTTTCGCCAATTCTCTCTGTTGGAAGTCATCTTGCTGCACTCATGCACGAAACTCTCCACAGCAGCTTAAATTTGGTCATTTCATCGTGTAGGTGACCTCCCGCATCTTCTAGTGCACTTCACCTTTCCCTAAATGACAAGGCGCTCTATGAACTGATTGTCGCGCCTGGATACGTGTCCGAAAAACGCCAGTATGCGAGATTGTACTGTAGAAACTAGCTTAACCAACGCATATTAGGTGGGCATAATAAAATAGCAAAATTCCGTAGCAACTGGTCAGAGTGAAAGCCGACGTCAATACTAGGTAAAGGCCGAGCGAATATTTTGTGCGAATACTGAATAAATATTTTTCATTATTTTTTCTCGTTGCTCGGTTTCGAATACTGACAAATTCTATACGCGAAAATTTAATATTAGGCTTAAAAGTAGAATATTTTGTATGATGTAAATACTAGTATGAAATACTAAAATAGAGCTTAAAAATATTTTTAATAGATCACTCACACTCTGTACCACAAACTCTTTATTTTTTTTTTTTTTTTTTTTTTTTTTTATATTGTAGCCTACCAAAGTGACTCCACCCCGCCTGATGGTAAGCAGTCAGTGGAATCCAGAAGTGGTGGCCACTATACCAATAGCCATCCTCTTAAACTGCTGGTATGGTGGCCTCCACTATGGCGGCTGGGAATGGGGTTAGAGGAAGGGAATGAGGGAGGTGAGGAAAGAGGAAAGGGGGGAAATTGGGCCTCCGGCGCTCTCACTCACCGAGCGAAACGCAGTAGTACGGATACTACTACTCTTAAGTCGATCTTCTATGAGAGGGTAGTACTTCCCCGGACGATCCGGCCCATTCATGCTGAAATCAGTGTGGATCTACTTTATTTATTTTACTGTTCTGTATTATACATATATTGCAGGGGGATATTACTAACATACAATTAAAGGACACGAAGTCCACCCAGACATACTAATGGATCACACACTTTGCAAGAAATCAAGAGGGTTTACGCGTCATGACTGGCAACGTCGCAGTTTAGTGTAATATTTCGTGGTTTCAAATTTTAACCGATTTCAAAAAAAGGAGAAGGTTGCTCAATTCGACCGTATATTTTTTTTTTCTTTTTTTATGTGTGTACGCGTATAACTTCGTCGTTTATAAACCGATTTTGATGATTCTTATTTTGTTAGAAAGTAGATATCCCAAGTGTGGTACCATGATAAGGAAACTAGGATCGGATGATGGTGTCCCAGGGAAATCGAGAAGAACTTTCTAAAATCGTACTGGCGACTAGGGCATTTGTTATTTTTTTCATTAAGTATTTTAAGGCACTACTATTTAGTGAAGGTTTGGAGTCGATCTGATGATGGACCCGAAAGACAGTCGAGGGAATTTGACAACGATTTACAGCAATTTTTTGGTGTTTGGACTTAATTCATTTGTAATGATAAGAACTTTGCATCCATATGGGTTTTGAGTGCTATTACAGGTGACTAAACCTTTAGAGGGAATTCCTTAACAGCAGTCATATCGGGCTTACTTCATACGGTTCAATATTCTAACATGTTTAGTTTGTACAACAATAATACCTAAGCAAGATTTAGGTCTACCCATCACTAAAAATCGTAAAATAAAATAATTTTAAACAAAAAAACCCGACTTCAAACGGGAAGGAAACTAAAAGTTAAAAATAAGTTCATTTAGCAGAAAATAATTCGTATTTTGATTTATTTAATCAGAAATTATTAAATAAGTATTTTATAATTTTGAAGTTGGTGCCAAGCAAATACTATAAGAACCGTACTATAAAAGCAAATTATGATTGATAATACTTTTAGGTACCAAAAAAATGACGCGTCTTTTGCACAGCAATCGCTTGTACTCACACTGCGTCACCGAGACAGTCAATGTCAAACTAAATTAAATGTTAATTTAATACAGAATCAATTAATGACTTATTCATCCATCATCTAAACAAATAGGGTGTTTGTATATTCAGTTACTGTAAAAATCTCGCAACTCCATTAAACCTTTAGCAAAAATCACAGAATTAAAGAACCCTTAATACAATAAGGGACAAAGTGTAACAACCCTCGTTCAAGTCAATTAGGACAGATGTCGCTGATTCGTCCAAAATTATTTACGTTCACCTAATCTTATTTCAACTTAATTTGCCCTGAAATTCCGACAAAATATGTTAATTTGAATAGAATTTCGGGGGACAATGAATAAGGGCTACTGTCCATCGATGGAAGATTTTATAGCGTTGGTTATGTCTAAATATAAATTTATCTCTTTAAATCTCCATTCCAGAATAGGCAGTATCACAGAACGCTATTTCCTCTTTTATGTAACACTAACTACACGCGTAAAATATGGTTTGTTGTATCCCTCGGGAACCAGACCGATTTTCCGGATAAAAGTAGCCTATGTCCGTCTCCGGCACCGAATCTATTTACATACCAATTTTCATCGAAATCGGTTCAGCCCTTTAGGCGTTGAGTGGTAACAAAGACACACACACACACACACAAACTTTCACATTTATAATATTAATAGATTTTTTTAAATTAAGTTGTCGCCTTTTTGTCTAACGGTTTGATCACCATCTTTCAATTGACTTTTTTCACTAGTGAAGTACATTCCACCTAAGTTTATCGAAAACGCAAGACGTATATCAGATCTATCGCGTCGCTACAACTGTCGCACGTTCCTTACCATCAATGTTAGTATTTATTTAGGAGGAGACAATTAATCAGCGTGGAGTGTTTAGTGCCTGTTTAAATAACACTAGTCTGTTTGTATCTCGTCTGTGACTTCATTTTAACGCCGTTTACGATTTGTTTGTGAGTTGAACAAATTCACGGCATAATTTGTTTGTTTTTGTTAACATTATTGGTAAACAAAGAATTAGATATAATAGCATTAAAAGAAAACATTTTATAATTTTTTGTTTGCAATCGCAATCGATGATTGTAAACGGTAGTAGATCCACGCTGGTTTCAGCATGAATGGGCCAGATCGTTTGGAGAAGTACTACCCTCCCATAGAAGATCGACGTAAGAGTGGTAGAATCCGTACTACTTCGTTTCGCTAGGTGAGTGAGAGCGCCGGAGGCCCAATTTCCCCCCTATCCTCTTTCCTCACCTCCCTAGTTCCCTTCCCCTAACCCCATTCCCAGCCACCATAGTGAAGGCTACCATACCAGCAGTTTAAGACGATGGCTTTTGGTATGGGTCCACCACTTCTGGATTCCACTGATTGCTTACCATCAGGCGGGGTGGAGTCACTTTGGTAGGCTAATATAAAAAAAATCGTTCTTAGTATTGTTTCTGCAATGCTTAGAGACCACATTCTGTTTATAAGTTACGGCTACGGATTTCAATTTATTTATTTATTTATTTATTTATTTATTTATTTATTATATTCAACTGCTCACTACACTAACAGTTTCCCAAAACGTGTAGTGAGCCACTACAAAATTATATACATTACATTTGAATTACACATAGATACATTTACAGATTTATTAATTACAAATTTTTATACACATAATTACATGATAAATAAATGACACAAACTTTTAAAAACATATTCATTTTAGTAAAAAATATATCAGCGTCTGGGTACTGAGCAACCAGAGAGTTGAGTAGTGCAACTGCCTGACTTGTGGGTGCGTATTTTGATGTGCACGGCAATGGCAGTTTCATTTTTTATTGTTTTTTTTTTGTATTTCATTTTTAAAATTAGTTTTTGCGCAATTATTAGTTTAATATTAATAGTTTTATTATTTGTAAGTACAACAAGATATGGAAGAGCGGAGTCCCCTAACACAGACATTGTTTGTCTAAAAGGAGGCTCCAACCACAATCCACTGTATACAAACTTTATAAGAAATAATAAACTATTTTTATTTTTTCATTTTCATTTTCATGGCTGCTCTCACAATAATATTAAAGTAATGTTGCGATCGATGCAATTCAAACTAGTTATTTCTTATTATCAAATTCTACAGTTTCTCTTCCGTGAATAATCAACAAGGTATCAACTGTGACTTTAGTTTGAACACTGTAATTTTTTATACAAATATTTTGTTGTAATTAATTTTGTAAGCATTTGGACTGTTAGTTTTTATTTATACAGCTTCTTGAAAAGGTTTCAATTCAAACGCAATTTGGAAGTCTTTCGATGCTTAACACGTACGATTAGGTGAGCTACAGGCCAGCCTCCTCTTTTAGTAAAAAGGCGCCATCTTTCTGCCTTCCTTGTGTAAAAACACAACAATAATTTCTAGAATAGTTTTAACTAGCTGTTGCGCGCAGCTCCGCACGCGTAAATGTCGGTTATCGCATTTTTTATACAAACTTTCATCCCCTATTTCAGCACCTTCAAGCCGTTTTTTCGCGATAAAAGACTTTAATGTTCCCCAAGGTCTATTGTATCTCTATACTAAACATTAAAATCCGTTCAGTGGTTTAGACGTGAAAGCGTAACATACAGACAGAGTTACTATCACATTTATAATATTAGTATGGATGTCACAGCTATACTGTTGTATCGATTATCGATAGCGTAATAGCTAGTGCTAGGCAATTATGGATACGAGTCCGAAACGACACCGATACGTGGTTGTCAACGAGTTGCCGAAACTGTGCGGTTTTTGTTTCAATGCCATCGCCTCGACAGTGTTATTTGTTTAAATTGAATTTATTAGAGACTTTTGAAAATGGCAAATCATTTGCGCTTGATTTGATAACGTAATGTTAGGGTGTAATAATGCTGAGCTACAAATTCTTCGGATTCATATTGCACTGCACTGGTATTTCGAGAGATACATTTGGCTGGTACTTCTGACGCATATTGCTGCCGAAATTTATTTCAGACACATTTATTCTGACGTCAAATACAGTGCGCCTCTCGACTGCTTCATATCTCTCTAAAGACTAAATAAAATCACGTATGTTCTTACGTCATTACATCTAATAAATAAGCCTATTTAAAATTATAAATCAACAAACAACATATCAACACATAACACAACACTACTATTAAAGCAATACATAAAACTAAATGCGTTGAAATGCAGAAATATGGACGAACACACTCCATTACTACCACGAAACACGATCTTATTACCGATCAGTATTATAAGTCACACAATTTAAAATACATTGCCATTTAAAACCAGTCCAGTGATAATTGTATCTGAAGAAAAGCGACAATGTATATTAAATATAGAGAAAATACAACAATAACTGTTTTGTAGGTTGGATTTGTTTCAGAATGCACAAAAGTGTATGCCCTATGGGCTCATTAAAAGTTGTCATTGTTGCCCTCAAAACTCGCCCCAGCGAATTGTTTAAAGCCCATTGTTGTTTCGTAGTGGACGCATAAATTAAACACGTAATATTGGGGCTATTTATTTATCGGATTACAACTTTGAACGGATTCTATTTTAAGTGTTATTCGCGTAGCTGTTGTTTACCTGTTCGCTAATGAATTAGCAATTAATAATATTGTTAAACTATTTTGTATTTCTGTTTTCGACTAACTAAAATTATTATTTTCATATCTGATACTATTTCTTTTTATTTTTAGTGTATCATATTTAAATGGTATTGGCATTTAATGTGTCATCGTCATTTTAAACTTAAATGAAGGTATTTCATCTATACGCTACGTTTGTACGCACTTTTCTCTGGAACTACTAATAATTATTTTTGCGTATGTTAGCCCAGTTATCGAGGAAGGTTATGGGTTATGTAACATCTCGTTACTGGCGACCAGAGCAGGGCAGTAAGCAAAGACGCGGGTGAAACCGCGACGGGTAAAGCTAGTTTAATATACTAAGAAATCTATCTGTTTAGAATAGTCATTACTCATTACATTACCCATGGTTATTCTGTACTTAAATTATCTCTAAAGTAGGCACCATCTTTCATTTATTTAGGTGTTTCTGTAGCAAGCCTATATACTTAGATTCCCAAGGGTGTCAAATACGGAGTATCAACAACTCCTGACCACCACCTCTTAACGCAGTATTATTTTAATCTTACTTTTTGTTTTGTCTTTTTCTTTTCTACCATTAAAAACAAGGATAGAGACAAAGGAGGGGTAAAATAAGATTGCTATAAGAGGTTGTACGGCCCCTGCTTTGTTCCTATCCTTGTTCTTTACTTCACAACCGAAGAAGAAAATTAAAAATGTCAACTGAAAAGGACATTAGTAGCCGTTAACAATACTTTATGTGAGTTAATTTCAAGCTGAACAACGCTATATTAAAAATCCTACGATTTTCAATAAACTAAAATAATAAAATTTTCAAATTTCAACACGTACACCGTGAAACTTTGATAATATTTTTTGTTCTATAAATGCTTAAATTTGAAAATGTCACACCTGTTGAACATATTAAATATAACTTAAGCCCTAATTAATTGATTGATTAACTATTAATGTAGAAAATGATAGAATAATTTGAATACGTAAATCTAAAATATTGAATCAAAACTAATATTTAATGCTATAAAATTACATAGGTACTGCATAATTATTGAAATGTATTATAACATTGGGCGACATCGTTATAGCATCAAATATTTGTATAATTTTAAAATAATTTTCGCTCCACACAAACTTTCCTAAGATTTTATACCTTTTATATTTGCAAGTAGCTTCCCGAGGCGCGGTTTCATCCGCGTCTTTGGCTACTGCTCTGCTCCTGTCGCCAGTAGCGTGATGTTACATAGTTTATAATCTTCTTTAAGAACTGGGCTAACATACGTCAAAAGAATTATACAAATCTGACTGGTAGTTCCAGAGATTAGAGCGTGCAAACAAGCAAGCAAATTCTTTCGCTTTATATAACAGTATAGATGTTAAGACTGTCACTACTTCAATCTCCAATCTGCGTGTTATTCCAGCTTCCTATTCCAGGAGCGAATATATCACTAGTCTGAGACGCCCACTACAGGGCATTGATATCTCTCAAACGCATAGACCCATAGTCACGTCACCACGCTTGGCAAGTAAATTTGTGACCACAGAAAGGATATCTATATAAAGTTTGCGAGTTTGTGAAGTTATTGGAGGTAGTATTTGGTAAGCAGGTTATCTGTTGCCGGTATCTGGTATTTATTCTTAGTCCCACATGGCAAACGTGGTAGTTCTATATCCTAAAATGGAACGGAACGTAATTTTCTGGTAATGGACTTATTTTAACTAAAACTTTAAGTAATGATTAGGAACACAATTATATTAAACTTCAGTTGTCTGTCAGCGTAGATACTTAACATACTTGAGTTAATTAGTTCCCCACAGTATAAAATGTAGGTAGTTAATGTTATTAAACGTGTAATGAACACGTAGTAAACATGTCAGTTTAGCCTAAGAGATTATAGTGAAATACAAGGGCTCTGACTAAATAATGCGAGGATCCTGCTTTGTTGGGGGCCGATAGAATTAGTGCGTTTCCACTGACGCGGAGCTGGGCGAAGTGGAGAGAACGGATTGTGAATCAGCCAATACACTGTTTCCGTCGATACGGAGTGAAGATTTCAAGCATTTTGATTAACTAGTTCACGTTTCGTTCCTCTCCACTCAGCTAAGCTCCGCGTCAGTGAAAACTCAATCTTAAAGACCGATGGATTAAGGGAACGTGTGTAGGTACTACTGTTCGATATTCCCACTGACCTAGTTAAAGCAAAATATATTATAAAATACTTATTGCGAAGTTAATGCTAGGCTTAAAAGGTTTATAATTGCACATTATCACGTCATGTTAACGCTCAGAGAGTAAGCACGGGATTATTACATAAATTTTTGACATCATTATAAAATTCATAAACACTTTTCAGTGAATTAATTTGATTTCGTATTTCAGACTTAAACGCACTCATTATACTGTAAATAGATAAATAACCTAAATAAATGTTTTATAATATTTTATTTTGTACAATATTGTTGTAAGTTTTTATTTCTAATTTATGACAAACTAACTGTTGCTTGAGCTCTGGCCGCATGAGTGTCGGTTATATCGCATAATATATTATTTATATACTAACGACTTTTACACAAACTTTCATCCCCTATTTCAACCCCTTCAAAATATGCTTATGTTGTTCCTTAAGGTCTAGTACATCTCTATACCAAAATTTATCATAATCGGCTCAGTGGTTTAGGCGTAAGAGCGTAACAGACAGACAGAGTTACTTTTGCATTTATAATATTAGTAAGTAAGTAAGTATGGATTGTAACTACATTTTCAAAATTGCAAATATCTGCCTAACATTTTAGGATATTTTGACGACGTTCATAAAAATCATTCAAGGACTAAATGAATATATAAGCTGGATTTTGACTTTGGAAATCAATGAAATATTTTATATTAGTATACCTGATTAGTTGACTTTGCGCTTTTTGACCCCATCAAACTTATACTTGATGGGGTTGAGTTAAAGTCTGTTAATTAGTGTTATTTAAACATGTCTTACACTTTAAACCAATGAAAATGTCTATAATTACTTTATACGCCACATTGATCCTAAATAAACCCTCGAGAAGGACATGACACAAAGTTTGAAAAGTCAAGGCGATTTCGACATGACTGAATCAAATAAGGAAATCTCTGTCATTTAACTCACTTCTCGCTTAAATTGAAGCAGAATAAATTAGAGTAATTTTTCCTTTACTTACGCTTTGAGATCTTGCTTCTTACAAAATTTGTTGTTTCGGGGTTAAAAAGAAATACTCTGTAAGGTTTTGTTTTTGTTTTAAATGTATTGTATGCAACAAAACTACATTTTGATTAACGAAGATTTACAATTTTACGAAGGAGGTATCAAGCTGAAATTAACGGTTTTGAGAAAAAGTTTTAATAGAGGGATTGAAATACAAACAGAACGAAGTGATCTTATAAGGGTTCTGTTGTTCCTTTTGATTTATGCAACCTTTAAAATTATTAAAATATCAGACGCAAAAAAAAACAATCCTACTAATATTTTAAATGCGAAAGTTTGTGTGTGTGTTTGTTACCACTCACGAGCCTAAAGAGCTGAACCAATTTTTATTTTTATTTAAATTAGTACCTATGTAGATACATTCGGTGCTGGTAACGGACATATGTTACTTTTATCCCGAAAATCGGTCTGATTCCCTATAGATACAAAACATGTTTTTCTGCTAGTATTAACATATTTTTCTTTACAAAGACTAACAACTTATAAATCTTAGCTTACAACTACTGCCATACAATAAAGAGTCAATGACTATAGGAAGAGGCTTTGATGACCTGTAAAATATTCTATTTCATGTACTACTAAACTAACTAGTAAAAATAAGTGCTGTATTTTACGACTCAAGCTAAACTGTTGGCTCGATAAATTTTTATCTACAATCCTCTGACTTTACAGTGTAGGTAGGAAGGGTATGAAAGGACTTTTTTACGGTTGGACGTGATCGAAATTATGTTCAGTATCAAAAGTTGAATACAAGTTTTTATTTCAGCAAGTTTGATATTTTATTACTTTGTTTCTCACGGCTGATGAATTTTGAGGCCGTTTCATGAAACTATTTGTGAGTGCTCTATTTTATAACTTAAATGCACACTGTAAATTTAAAACTACTTCATGTTGATCTCGTATTTAAGATATCGTAGACAATGTTAAAGCTACCACCGTAGTAATCAAATAAACACAGACATTATTAAACAAGATTTTAGTGACATACTGTAATCTGACATAATCTAATATGACATAAAAGGTATAATAAAATTTGACATAATGTAATCTAAAATAACGTTAAATGACTAAATTGATAAAACGTTTGATAAATCTAATAATAATAAATATGCTGTGTATTAATATGCTGACAATAAAATGTATATTAACTGTTTCAAATATTAAAATAATAATAATAATACCTTTGAATTATTTATAATGATAAATATTTGCATGTCTAATACAGGCAGCGTATACTTTGCACTTTGCACCATTGTTATACCTGGTATCACCTGTATTCTAAGCATAGAAATGTTTCTTTCTTTCTTTCCAAAAGATAATAAATCAGCTTATATAAAAGGAAAGTTACTATAAATTTGTATACTGTTACTTTTATCGTCAGAAATCAATGCGTCCACGTAAATTCTAGCTATAACCGCTAGACTGTTTGACATTCAAATCTTATCCGTTAGCCGTACTTTGTACAGAAATAGAAAATATTCGCTTTCTCAAGTGTTGCACAGACGTAGGAATATATAGAGAAAACAAAGTAGCGAGTTAGATGCATTTGCTGTTTTTTTGTAAATACTTATTAAAAACAACTGCTTCTCTGGTTCGGTTGGACTGTGCACGGATTAGCACGCAGAGGTCTCGGGTTCGATCCCCGGGTCGGGTAAAGTGTTAATGGGTTTTTCTGTCAAGAAATTTTCAGTATTAGCCCGGAGCCTGGAATTGTGCCTAGGCTCACTCCCAACACTCACACCTCTGCCTGCCCCTTCGAGGATAAAAGGCGTGAAGCAAGATTAGTCACACTAGAACAAGATAGGTTCTATGCATGAACGCCTTTGTAAACATCTATAACGTTATGCTTAAAACAAATAACGTTGCAACCTAACCTTTCTGTTTACACTAAAGCTTAAAAATGCAACACTTTACGAATATTAAATAAAACGCCGAGTTTGTGCTCTTGTGACGTTACAGTCGAGTTAGCCTTTGATCCGTGAACGTATTCTCGTATTTGATCCGTCGAACATGGAGCTGGTCTCAAAGGATATGTCCGCTAAAATATAGTGCACAGAGCGGCTCATAGCGTTCAGCGTAACAATGATATATAAGAGCTTAGATGGTAATCGCAAAGATCGTATAGATATTACATTTAAACAATAGGCACGGCAATTTTCACGGTAGTAGATCCACGCTGATTTCAGCATGAATGGGTCGGATCGTCCGGGGAAGTACTACCCTCTCATAGAAGATCGACTTAAGAGTAGTAGTATCTGTACTACTGCGTTTCGTTCAGTGAGTGAGAGCGCCGGAGGCCCAATTTCCCCCCTTCCTCTTTCCTCACCTCCCTCATTCCCTTCCCCTAACCCCATTCCCAGCCGCCATAGTGGAGGCCACCATACCAGCAGTTTCAGACGATGGCTTCTGGTATAGTAGCCGCCACTTCTAGGTTCCACTGACTGCTTACCATCAGACGGGGTGGAGTCACTTTAATAGGCTAAAATATAAAAAAAAAAAGGCAGATTTTAAGAGAAAAATTGTTATTAAAAGCACATAATATTTATTGAAAACGTCTTAGATTTTTATGCAACATAAGTGACTAACAAGACATCGATGGTAAGCTCAACTGTTAGTAAGGGATTGCCATAGCCTATGGCTGGCTGTGTAGTAATACCGTAAGGCGTAAATTAACATTTTCAGTAAATGTGGCTATATTACCATAATTTTTGACATTCCAACATTTTTGTTCAAACTATACCAACACAGAGCTAGTTACTTAGATTTATATTGATTTAATACGTAAAGCAGACGCGTTTTTATGGGTAAGCCATCGAACTCATTTAAATTGGACATAGAATCATTACGAGCTTTTAAAATTGTCTAATTTTTTGCAACTTTACTTAGTGGAAAGTTTTGTATGGCAAGGTAATGTTACCATTTTTTCTTGAGCTAAAATTGACAATGGATCACATGGAATGAAAAGTCACACTTCTTGAAAGTTAACGAAGTTTTAAGCAAGACTTTTTGTAATATCACAGTATGTCATAAAATCTACCAATACGTCAAAGTTTGCACCTACTGCAACACATAACAAAATATTCCTTTACGAAATAATTATAATATGCTAGGTAAAGTATCGGGGTCGTTTTCTTGGCCAATATTTAGTTCTCAGCATAAATTCTAGGAGCGCTGTAAAGTATTCCGTAATAATTTCTTCTTTGTATTATGTCCCTTAATGTTTATTTACATCAATTTTGATACAAAATAATCACTTATTTGCTGCTAAAGGCGCTTACAGATATCCCTAAAGAATAGGCGTAATTTTCGCTCTTTTCATTGAATACAACTAAGATGGGGGAAATTCCCCCTTTTAATAGCATTAGATGTTATCCTTATCCACAGGGGTATTAATTACCAATGGGGTCTTTGATCTTCTACAATTATAAATGTGTATATATGTTTGTTTGTCCTTCTTTTACGTCAAAACGGAATGACGGATTAACGTAGTTTTCTATACGGAGATAGATGGAGAGTTCGAGGATAACATAAACTACTTTATTCTTTTATTATAAATGGCGAAGTTATATTAACTTGATATGATACATGTAAAAGATCTTTTTTGGGTTTCGTACCTCAAAAGGAAAGCGGAATACTTATCACTTTGTTGTCTATAAGTATTTTTCTCGATAACTCGAACGTAAGTTAGACATTATAAATGTCGTAATGGCCCAGTGGTGAAGGCACCCGCTTCGTAAACACGAGGTCGGAGGTTCGAATCCGGGTAAGTACTCATATGTACTTTCTAAGTTTATCTGGACATTACTGACTGACGGTGAAGGTAAACATCGTAAGGATACCTAAATTTCTGAGGCAGTATGAAATCGCCAATCCGCCTTGAGCAAGCGTGGCGATCAATGCTCATACCTTCTCAGTATGAGAAGAGGCCTTCCCTTGCAGTTGGATAATAACGGGCTTATATAATAAAGTTAGAATCACTTTGTTGTCCGTATTATTGTTATTCATTTTATCCTATAAACTCGAAGATAAGTTTAAACAAAAACCACCTTCAATAAATCAGACTATCACTTTTTAAATGTCTTGGTGACAGAATGCTAAAAAATTCATCAAACCTTAAGCTGATACTGTTAATACTATGAAATCAAGAATTTAGTCATATCATTACCCGTAAAAAAGTAAACGTAATACGTTTCTATCCTCAACAAACAATCATAACTGATACATATGAAAAATCTCATCTGTTTTACATTCAGTGGTCAAATAGAATGAGCTTATGTGGTGTCTTCAAGGCGTAATAACTACATATGAGGGACAAACAGAGCGATAATTTCCCGAGGGACACAGACGTCTTCGCATCTTGCGATGTAATTACCCTCTGCGTAAACAACAGCGTATAAAATTGTTTTACGTTGTCTGAACATTATTAAGGCTGTGTGAAAGGATACAACTATTAAATAAGTATTTAGTGATCAAAATCAAATCCTTAAAATTGTATAAAGCGGAAGAGTTTGTTTGTTTGAACGCTCTAATCTCTGAAACTACCCGTCAGATTTGAATAATTATTTTTGCGTATGATAGCCCAGTTCTTGAGGAAGGTTATAGGCTATGTAACATTACGCTAATGGCGACGAGAGTAGAGCAGTAAGCAAAGACTCAAGAAGAATAAACAATCTTAAGCGAGATCGACCGACATATTTGTAGAAGGAATATTACCGCAAAAATTGGGAAAGGCCATGTCTAATTTGGACTGCAATATTGTATGGTTAATTGATTGATAGAACCGAGCCTATAGGAACACACACACACTTAAGAAAAGATTGTCAACTAGTTCTGGATATAGATCAACATTTCAGCTTTTAGTAAAAAAGAGAAGTAAAATCAGAATTACGAATTAAGATACACATTTTTGTAAAATCTTTTGATCTTTTCTACTAAAGGTTTAATTGCATATTACACAGCCAAAGCACGGTCCTAGCCAGCCAGTCCAACAATCAAGATATCTCTATTGACAAGTAAAAGCTATACATTTTAAGTAAATACTAAAACGTCAATAAACAACCTACTAATTACCTCCAACAGCTGTCTATTAAAACTAATGGTGAATCGCTAACGAGCTCACAAAACTACTTAGCTGCATGACTTGACGAACAAAAATAGTTTTACGGTTAGACCGAGCAAAATACAAGCAAAAGTATTTTTTTTAAGTTATCTAATATCCAAATTCTAAAATGTTAACTCTAAATTTTGGATTTTACTGATTTACAGCGAAAACATCGTGTAAAAACCTGTTAATTCATTTTTTAAGTTTTAATATTTGCGTTTCCACTGACGCGGAGCTGGGTGGAGTGGAGAGGAGCGGACCGTGAATTAATAATAATATCATAATAACATAACAATGTCACAACAACTACACACAACGCCATTTGGATCCTAAGTAAGCATATTTATATAGCTTGTGTTATGGATTCTAGAATGTGGATTTACATACCTAAATACTTTTGTTTTTTGTAAATACATACATATTATACATAGAAACACCCAGACAAATGTAAATAGACATGTTCATGCACACAAATATTTGCTGTATGCTGTATGCAGTCCATACACAGTACCTTCGAACCACAGAGGTCGTCGATTGGCTGGAATTAGCAAGTCAGTGTTCAAAATCTCCACTCCGCCCAGCTCCGCTTCAGTAGAAACGCACCCTTATGATCAATGCTCATGACTTCTCTGTATGAGAATAGCACTTGGCCTGTAGTTCAAAGTCATCTCAGCAAGTATAGTCGACCATAAGACTTTACCACCCTTAGACTAAATATCGTTTGCATATCACAAAACATTAATGTCTATTTTTGCTTGCAGTGCACCTCAATACAGTGACAGTTGTCACTGTCATAATGAATCTTATTGAGTTTTAATTTTAATATAATTTTTTGTTAAAAGTGGTAAAGCAAATTTGTGGTAGACTATACATATAAATTTGAAAATGTCTAATTAACATTTGACATTAATATTTGTTTGAAATAACTTCGCATATAATAGAGGGGCGGCGGTTTAAATGTGTGTATTTGCAAACGTCGTCATATTCGACTTCATGTATTCATTCAGATCATAATGCATGATACTTATGAACGCCATAACCAAAGATTTTCGTCAATTTTCCAAAGATAGAGTTGAAAGATAAATTGGCAAGAAACTCGGGTATTTTTTTTAATCACTTGAATCGATTAATTTATGAGTCTATATCGACTTTAAAATTTCTTTTTTCAAATTTTTGTATCGCAGGAACCTATTATGTATGTATGTAATTCGACTACAAGACCGTGCAATATTAGACAGAAGCAATATTTAAAAGGTTATTGACCCTTCCACGTAGTTCATACAATAGAATTGAAAAAAATAGCAACACTACATCAGTATGGAAAATATGTTCTAAACTTTTACGAAGCAAAGAATGAGCTTCTTCTTCAAACTGAATAGTGAAGCGTTTGAATTGATTCAATTTTAGATAAAACTGCTTAGAAAACGTCTGCAAGTTACATAGAATTAAGTCTTTAAACTATTGTTCTAAATAAATGCGATAGATGCGCTTTTAAGAAAACTTAACGCGAACAAAAAACAAACGACGTAACTCACATTCATCTCCTACTTCATGGTAGTTAAACCTTCGTTATAAAGAATGAACTGAAATTTCCTAATTACTTGTTTAAATTGGATGATTTTGGCTGAGGAAGTAACACATAACTGAAGCAATATGTGTACATAATATCTGGATAGTGTTTTGTTCCTGCTTCGTTTTCTTCTCGAGTGGTTAATTATCAACCTAGTATTAGTATTTGTTTAATTTCACAGCCTACTCTGCTCTATTTAAAACAGATAATTGTAGACAGTTCTAATGCAGTAATACAACAATAACTACACTACTTGTACGTTGATTTCACTTGTGACAGCACGCTTGTACTATAAAATTTAGTTCTCAAAGTTAACACTACAGGCGCTGTGATGCGATTTACTCTTGCTTATATTTTACGTAATCGTAGAGATAACTTCATATCTGTTCAGGTAAATATTATTTAAATTTTTCACCATCTTGTTACATGACGTGTATCTACGTCACATCATTTGGCCAATAACACCTTTTTTATCTAGGTATCACATATAAAGCAACAGAGTTTGCTTGTTTGTACGCGCTAATCTCTGGAACTACCAGTCAGATTTGTAAAACTCTTTTTGCGTATGACAGCCCAGTTCTCGAGGAAGGTTATAGGCTATGTAATATTACGCTACTGGTGACCGGAGCAGAGCAGAAAACAACAGAAACCGCGCTGCGGTAAGATGGTATATTTAAAGGGAGAATTTTCAAAAATTTCGACATACAACGGAATATAACTAAAGATAATTGAAAAAACTCGGTAAGAAGATGAAATATGCAAATATTTTAATCAATTTTCACCACTAGAGAGTTGATGTAATTCCTCTTATCTTTTAGCTCAGACCTAAAATACTAGTTTACTCCCTTTGCTATGCTTGAACAACATGCCGATAAAAATTAATTACATTAAAAAAAAAATCTCAAAATAAACTTTTACTTATACAAATGCGATCTTTTGTCTGTGTTAAATAAATGTATTTTCTTTTACAATAATAGACACAAATAAGTATACCTAGATTTGGGATTGTTATAACTAGATCTCTTCATGAAGCAGCTCGAAAAAGCGCCTGACCCTACAAAAGACCGCAACTGTTGTGTGTGACAGCCAAAACTATTATGATTTTGCCGGTAAATAGCTACAAACTCCCCTTTTATTACATGGGACCCAAACATGGGTGTTATACAGGTCTACCCTTTATGAAAAGAGAGAATTGATGCTATATTGGCATTCTCATAATATTAAGACAAAAACGAAGATCGACGAACAGCCTTCTTTTATTTTTTTTACATCTTAGGTATATATTTACACTAGCTACGCCAAACGGCTTCGCCCGCGCGTAAAATGTCTGTCATTCTGCACTTAGACAGATAAATATTCCTCGGGAACTAAGTGCTTGTTGTGACAGCTTTTGTGACAATAGTGAACATCAGTCGGTTTTTGATAAAATGTATCTAGATATTGTAGACACCCTGGGACGTGCCGCCGTAAAAACCTATAAAGACAAGTGTCAGAGGAAAGGTAGTTATGAACTAAGTGGAACAAGCATGTCGCGGATGCTCACCGTGAGGCGCGGCTTTGATTTCAAGTATGGACCATGGCTGGACGCCCGGCCAGTGGCCCGTTATTTTGTGAAATGGCAGAATTGAGGCGAATTTTCAAAGCCAAACTTAAATGGCGTCAAAACCGGCAAGATCAGCTTAAAATGGATCTTCTTGCTTCTAATCATAGCACGAAGAACTTTGAACAGTTTTGGAAAAACACAAACAAAATGAATGTGAGGCCGAGTCTCCCGGTGAACGTTGGTGGTATGACTGATCACAAACTAATTGCTGATGCTTTTAGGGACCACTGTACGCTCGCCCTTGAACTCAGGGTCTTGTAACGAGGGGTATGCTGAGGCTATTATGACCGATCGAGTTACTAAAATACCAGCCAAGACAGTTGCTAACATTATTTTCAGAATGCAACATGGAAAATCGCCTCGTCACGATGGTCTCAGTATAGAATATTTTAAGCACGCGGGAGTTCATTTGCCTAGAGTGCTCTCTCTGTTTTTTACTCTGTGCCTCAGTTACTCTTATTTACCTGAACCGCTTATGCGGACAATATTAGTACCGATTGTTAAAAACAAGACGGGCGACACGTCCGATATAAATAACTATCGCCCCATCTCGCTCGCTACCACCATGGCTTAGGGTGCTTGACGGTGTGTTGAACGGCTGCCTTTCAGAACACGTTGAATTGCATGATGCCCAGTTTGGTTTTAGGGCAGTCCACGGAGAGTGCCATACTTAGCCTGAAACACACAGTCAAGTACTATACCTCGAGGAGGACGTCAGTCTATGCGTGTTTTCTTGATTTGTCAAGGGCTTTCGATCTCGTAGCCTATGACGTGCTGTGGGACAAGTTGAGAGACACGGGTGTGCCGGCGGAATACACAGCGCTCCTCAGATACTGGTATGCTCACCAGACAAACCGTGTGAGATGGGTCGGTACTCTGTCTGATGAGTACACAATGGAGTGTGGTGTAAGGCAGGGCAGTTTACGTTCACCTCTGTTATTTAATTTATATATTAACCAGCTCATTGAGCGACTGAGCAGCGCACGTGTTGGCTGTCACATAGACGGCACTTGTGTCAGTAATTTGAGTTATGCGGCCGACATGGTGCTCCTCAGTCCATCAATGGGTGGGTTGAAAGAGCTACTATCGATCTGCAAGACGTACGCGGAGGTACATGGCCCTAAATACAACTCCAAAAAGAGTGAGGTTTTGGTGTTTAAAACCGAAAAACAGCAGCCCCGCCGTGTGCTTCCAGTAAATCTCAATGGTGTAGTGCTAAATGTAGTTGATAGTTTTAAGTATTTGGGACACATTGTCACCAGTAATTTTTGCGATGACAGCGATATAGAGAGGGAGCGCAGGGCGTTGGCGGTGAGGGGTAATCGCTCGCCCGCAGGTTTGCACGCTGCACAGTAGACGTCAAAGTGACCTTATTTAAAGCATTCTGTCAGTCATGTCATGGCCTGTGGGTGACGTATACAAAACGAGCGTACAATATAACAAGGCTTTCAGGATGCTGTTGCGGCTGCCGTGGCGTTGTAGTGCATCGGGCATGTTCGCCGAAGCTCGCACAGATGGTTTTCACGCAATCATGCGTAAAAAAGCGGCTTCCTTGCTACAACGGTTACGTAGCAGTAGTAACGGCATTCTGAAAATGATTGTCAGCAGACCAGACTGTTCTATACAGCGGCACTGGGTGGAAGTAGCTATAGGCATGCGTACATAAATATTTCATCACATACCAACTTAATAGCATCATGTACCTATAGTGCTTCCACACTGAGTCTCGTGGGCGGGTTTAGGCATTGTAACCGTCTTCACTTTTATACTTACTAACAATACTAACATAGAATAAAAGTACGCTTTGCTACTAACTCATTACTAAACAATTTATGGACTGTTCATGTATGTGTTCATGTCTGAAATAAAGATATTTTATATATTTACTATTTTTGTTTAAAATATGTTTTGTTGTATCCCTCAGGAACCAGACCGATTTTCGGGATAAAAAGTATGTCCGGCTCTGGCACCGGCTCTACCTACATACCAATTTTCATCGAAATCGATTCAGCCGTTTGGGCGCTTAGTGGTAACAAACGCACACACAAACTTTCGCATTTATAATATTAATAGAATAGACAAAAGCATATTCTTCTACTCATTGGATTTTTTAGTAGCAATAAGTTAAATTCGCGTTTCGGTCACTCGTGAAGAGAACACAATATCGGCAAACGCAACCGTACCGAAGGACCGTACGGTTCCGGCTCGCGGCACGATTACTCGGTCCGATACACCGCATTCCACTATTTCTATCCATTGTTGAATGTTTTGGAAACTAAATGATATATGTTTTATTGTAACATGTTTGGGAATTAATTGTTACAATCCTTTATGTCGTTGTGTAGTCGGCGAAACACATCCAGTACTATTTTTCTGACTCTCTTTTCGAGGTAAAAACTGTTATGGCGTATGTTTGCTTTTAATGAGAACAACAACACAAGACTAAGAACACCTCAAAAGACGCCTATGAGTTGCAGTGGAAGATGATAATGATAACAAAACAAGTCACAACTTTCTAAGTTTATATTGAACACTTTAAAAAAACATAGTAAAGAACTCTGAACTTGTTAAAAAATATAAGTCTGAAGTGAACAAACGTGGTGATAAATTCTCATTACTTCTGTGCAAAAGAGGTCTTCAACCTGCAGTGGGCATTTATAAGCTAACAAATAATATATTTTGGCCTAAGTAATAACGATAAATCTTAATTTATGCAGTTCAAGAAATGATGGACCGTGCAAAGCCGAATATCAAGGAATACGTACCTACATTAGTTATAAAAATTTCTCACAAATGCAAGGAGCAAAATGCAAGTGTAAAAATCAACTGCACATACACAAGTAGGTACATTTTCTTAAGAAGTGCTAGTAGGGGTGTCACTCGAGAGTTAACTAATATTCTGATAAACATAAATATCTCAACAACTACACACAACGCCATCTAGACCCAAAGTAAGCATATTTATATAGCTTGTGTTATCGGTTCTAGAATGCCGATGTACATACATAAATACTTTTTTTTTGTAAATACGTACATATTATACATAGAAACACCGAAACGAATGCAAATAGACATGTTCATGTACACAAATATTTGCATTGAGTGGGAGTCAAACCCGCTACCTCTGCGTGGCGGTCCATACACAGTACCACCGAACCACAGTCGTCAATAATTGTAAGACAATCACATTAATAATTGTAAGTAATATAAATGTAAGAATACAATTTACAGTTATAAATACGTGGATCTGTTGTAAATATTTAAGTGTTCAGTCTACGTAACCAATTATATAATTTTAATAATAATTTATTTATTTCCGTAAGTAGTAATACACAAACTTAATACAAAGTAATATAATAATTTTGTTACTGTACATATAATATACAGCTAACACAATATAATGAAACGTTATTACAATTTATGTTTTTATTTGAACTGCATTCGTACAATTAAAACTTTCCGACTATTACCCAAATCCATTAGATAACAATAAAAAGAAACAGTTTTAAAAATGGAACATTCACTCAGTTGCCATTAAGATAAAACAATTTTAGTTTTTGGCAACTGGCAACCCTGTTTAAATAGAGATCGCGAAAGAGAATGAAATTCAATCGTTCGTTGCATTTACAATGTTAGGGGCGCTTGTTACCGTTGAGTCAACATATTTCGTACTTATGACCCTTTGTTTAACGTAGCAATCTACTATACAGACAATTTCAAAGTTTAGATGTTATTTGGCTTCTGGTTACCTACTTAAATTTCAATTGCGAAAGGTCATATCACGTGAGTGAGATCTATTTTAAGCCTTTGTGACATTTGATGTATATTTGCTTATCTATGGCAACGAAACAACAAACTTAAACCAATTAAAAAATGTTTAATATAGCTATACTGTCGTTGAACTTTAGGCTAAAATATTATTCTTTAGAATTATCGATAATACAAACCGACTCCTCATGTCATGCCTTTCTATCCGTATACTTTGTATAGCAAGCAATGATATACTTACAGTAAAGATGACTGAAATATTAACCCTTAAACCCTATATGCACAGAAGCTGCAGTGCTTAGTGTTTGAGTATAAAACAGTCTAACGTCCTTCAGCACTTAAAAATGTTATAGTTCAGCATATATAATAGTTTGTCACTGCTAATCTTGACTGATATCAGCTGGAGTAGCACCGCAGTCACCCATAAGGTGAACAGACAGTGATTAAAGTAGACGGGTAGTAACCGACTTAGGAGATATTAAAGTCATACTGTATTATGAGTTCTATGTTAAACACTTAACGTCTTGTTTCGCGTGATGTTGTTTTTTCGATGAGCATGTTGTTTCATCATTCAGGTACAATTATTTCCTCTTTTACGATGCTATCTTATCTTCAGGCTGAGAATGTTTTATAACCCTTTCGTTCTATTCATCTCCTTTTCCCATATTTGTTAGTACAGCTATGTTGAGTTGCTGTATTTAGGCGGCTGAGTACGTTTATGAATCAATGACATCTAACATAATCCTCCACACAGGGATTAGAACGGAATAGAAAATAAATTAAAATGAACCGATCCCCCAGGGCATCAGATTCAGGGGATCAGCCCAGAATAACTCAATATTTCTATTTCCATTGATGATAATCTCACATAGCCGTCCTTGGTACATTTTCAGCCACTTCAGATAAAGATTTTGTTTTCAGTTAGTTTTATCGGTAAATAGTTTTTGTCGCGGAGTTACCGTCATACGGTCAATATTTGTTCACCATTATCTTTATCAACATGATAACGGTACTGGCGAGTTAATGTGTGTTAATTAATTAATATTACTGTATTTTATTAGTACTTTGAGTAATGTGATAGCAAAGTAAATTAAAGAGGTTTTATGTTTAATTCCCTGGGACAAAACTTAATCTGATCTATGAAAAAAAATATTTGCTTGCATCTTAAAACAAATTGTTTTTATAATTAGTGCAACAAGTATGCCTATGATATAAAAACTAAATAATTCATTTATATAATATTTGAGGCGCGCTTAGATGTGTTATTCTATTTCTTTAAAATCGATCACTTTCTTATTCAAAATGCATTTTCAAGTTAAAAAATTATTCATGTTCTTTGAATTCAAAATCTTAAAAGTCAAAATTCTTTATAAAAAAATATTTTTAAGTAATTATGTTCTTTTTATACACACATCCTTAGTCAAATTCAAAAAATCTTAAGCCCAAAAAATCTTTTAGTTTTGAAAAAAATACAATATTACACATCCATAAAAGAATTGAAAGAATAGAAATTCACTTATTTTAGTCGCACTCTTGTCTGCGACAGTACCGAGTAAGTACGTTTTTACCTTATCTCTTTGAAATCTCACAGTCGACTACGCCATTGTACCGCGTTGTACAGTAGTAGACAAAAAATGAATTTCATATACATTTTCGGAATAATCATCCTTATGGGCGAAATAGAATGTTTCATTGAAGACACGACAAGCATCAAAATTTCCGAGGAACAAAGGACACTCTTAAGGAAATTGCAAAATTTCCAAGAGCCAAAAGATGAAGCGAAGCCTTTGACGTGGAACGAAATGCTGGCAGAAGTATTAGTGAACAAAATAAAGATATTCTCGTTTAACAAAGTGAATGACAACGACGTCATTGTGGACTATATCAAGCCGTCCAAGTCTAAAAAGGTTCTTACTAATTGCTTCAGTGAAGTGTTGTTGTTATACAAGAACTGCATCTACGATAAATGGGCCAAAAGAAAGTATGAAGAACCAGATTTTGTTTTCAACGAAACTACTGTTAAACCAGACGTTGTTGTCACAACTGATATAGACCCAGATGACATTAGCGGTCCTAAAGATGAAATAGAAATTATTGAGCCGGTGTATCATGGGAAACTACGAGAAGCTAATGATGAAGTTGGTGAGAGTAAGGACTGTCCTGAAGGCGTAATGAAAGATGATAAAGGGAATTGTGCTAAAGAAGTTTCTAGATTACTTGTGTCTGTTCCAAGACAATGTCCTATTGGCTACCGGGCGGATCGATTGGGTAACTGTAGAATGATATTTTTCTAAAAAATATTTAAAATTATTGGTGTTTTGAATAGTACTGTAACGAAAAAATGATACTCATAGATTAATTAGTTGACATTTATTCTTGATTAAGCTTGCTAAATGTTTAACAATGTTCGATTCTCAGAAAGAAACTGGTTAAAGTGCGCTCCAACCAGTCCATTGTTTACATAAAATCTCATAAACCTCGGGTATAACAAACGCTATTTTTTATTCAAATAATTTACACAAATATCATAATTTGTATCTTTGTTTTTTATTCCAAATCTTAGAATATGGATGTTATATCTTTTACTTTGAATTGTATATTTGAAATTGTGCAACGTTCAGCAGAGCATTCAAGCGTTGCAATAATACAAGAAGGTTTCTCTGGAGCGGAACATTTAATGTATTGACAAAGACAAAGATTTTGAATAAATCTGATTTCAAACTCCAACACACATGCTTCTATTCGACTCAACTCCTTTTACTTAAGGAATTAGCGCATACATTAACTATGACTGGCTAACACGCATACCTGTGCTGTGAACTCTGCTATAAAAACCTTTTAATACACATGTTCATACTCTGTAATATAAAATTCCGCCTCCATGCCTGTGATGGATTTAGAGCTATATATATTGTTATTTAATTTGTGATGATGATGATGTAATTACATCACAATACATCATCTTGTTTTCATAGACAGAATTATTATAATTGATAATTAATTGTTTAACATAAAGTTAGTTCAGTTAGTTTTATAGGTAAATAGTTCGAATGAACCGAACGAGACGCCGAGATTAAAGGTAGATTTAATCTAATCTAGGTAGGTTTGGAAATTTGTATCATAACTTCTTATGTCATGATTATGTCGTCTATTTTAAGCTATTCATTATAGTAAAGAAAAGATAGTGGCATGAGTTATGCCAAAGATTTTATTACCGACCAGTATTGAGAGCATGAATTTATCTAACAGTAAAATGAGACAAGATAGTACTATCAATAATCATTATTATGTAAGAAATGGATTGTTCTTTTACTTCTGTGTGAGTCTATTGAAGTTTCTAGCTATGAGATTAAAAATTAATAACTGTATCGTGTTAACTAGATGTATTGATATACACATGCAAGAACTCAATCATAAAATTGTGTACGTGCATACGATAGCTCGAATGCGACTAGAGTGGATCAAAAAAGCAACAACTTTTGAGGACTCGCCGTAGAGAACGTGTGGCATGTCTGGTATATTTTATTTTATTAATTCATTCGTGCATATGCCAACTTTTTGTTTAATTGAATTGATTTCTAGTAAAATTCTTTATTCAATATATTGTCGTTGAATTAATAATACTATAACATTATGGAACTACTGTAGGTTAAAGACCTGATCCAGTCTTTGTCACCACGCTTACTCTAGATAGATTGGCGATTTCAAACTTCCTTGCATTGTTTTCATTCACTGTATATTCATAATGTAAACTTGGAAAATACACACATTATGAGATGTCTAATTATTGTAATTTTAATTAATCATTTTTGTTTTATATCGATTCAGATAAATTTATAAGATGGTAATGAAATATTTACTTTCGGCCGTCATTGCCACTGAGTTTCGTAACAAGTTGCAAAGGTTGTGACACAGTGTAAAGAAAGAATGAAAGAAAAACATTTATTGTGCACAAATAAAACCTAATGGATTCATTAAGGTACACCTACTAACTCTTAATACTAACCTGTTTATCTTCTTCTAATTTAATAACATTGTATTATAATATTGACCTAGTTTGTATAAAATCATTAACAACTAAATCTGGAATATATTTTCAGATTAAATAATAAATACTATCTTAAATAACTGTGTTTATACTAAAACGAATATATTATTCGGACAATAATATCTGACTCAAACATAATTAGTAATATATTTGTATTACCATGAAAATCCACTTAATTTATTGTTGAATAAACATAAATAAAATATTTTTGAAATAAGGTCTTTTTATTTGATTGACTATTTATACATTAAAGTGTTTTTAATGTAGGAGATCCTTTTGTGGATTCCGCGAGTAGAACATGAATGCTACTTGAAACTGTAACTTACAAAAATTGTAATAACCTAGCGATTAAAAAGAGTGGCCTGAGTTTCTTGCCAGTTCTTCTCATGGCTCTATTTCGTCAGCGAACTGGCTGTAGGTTAATTTGCTGATATTTTGTAAACTTTGACGTTCATAAGTGTTAATTTAATTAACCTATATAAATAAACATATTTTAATTTCATTTCATTTCAAAGCAGTAGCTAAGCTTGGAACTGTCGATAATAATGTTAATGTTCGTAATTGAGAAACACCAACCTATATGATACTTTGTTTGTAAAAACCGGTTTCCTCATTTTGTTTCATTTACACCATACACATGATACTTATGAACATTATTACCAAAGAGATGTCAGCAATTTCCCTACGACAAATTAACTATTAAAAGTAAAGCCGACTCAAATAACCTTACCTGACCCGGGAATCGAACCGGAAACATTTATGTGAGTACACAGTACCACTAAACTAGTACAAATACGGTAGTAGGTCCACGCTGGTTTCAGCATGAATGGGTCGGATCGTCTGGGGAAGTACTACCCTCTCATAGAAGATCGACGTAAGAGTAGTAGTATCCGTACTACTGCGTTTCGTTCGGTGAGTGAGAGCGCCGGAGATCCAATTTTCCCCCCCTTCCTTTTTCCCCACCTCCCTCATTTCCTTCCCCTAACCCCATTCCCAGCCGCCATAATGGAGGCCACCATACTAGCTGTTTAAGACGATGGCTTTTGATATAGTGGCCACCACTTCTGGATTCCACTGACTGCTTATTATCAGGCGGGGTGGAGTCACTTTGGTCGGCTAATATAAAAAAAAATAGAAGTACTATTAATACATCAACTATGAACATATATAACAATTATTTATAAAGATCTTTAATCAACATTATCTCTTGTATCAAAGTAAGGATATACATATTGTATCGATTATATATAAGCCGATTACTAGATTAACGATCATTGAACCGAATAATCGGTACTTACAACTGAAGTAACAATATGTGATAGATGCATTAAATTAAGGTTTGTATGCTAGCTATTACAAGTGGTGTTGATTGAGACTGCTCTTAAGTGAGACAGAGATATATGATGTTAATGAGAACTCGAAAGAGATAGAGATAAAACAATAACTTTAATATTAAATATATTTTCCTTTTTCAAAAAACTCTTTTATACCAGTAAAGCCTGTGTCGCAAAGTACTAAACATACAAAATGTACACCTACCGGAATCAACAGCAGTCGCAGATACTGCCATTGAACTACTATTATTAAAGTTCTCACATTTTAATGATGGCTATGTGTGAACCAATTTAGTTCTCAAAAACACTACAATTACGCTGTTTATCATATCTAATTCCTTAACACGCTATCTTACACTCTACAACAGCTACAATTTTCATTCGATTCATCCGTCCAAAGACATCAATAGCTACGTATGAAATATTCTCCCAACAAGTAAAAGTCAAGATTATAGAAATTACGAAACGACAGAGAGCACGTCGATCGTCCGCCAAACAAGTCTTTTAAATCGGTCAGACAATCGAGCGAGTCAATTTCACGGTATACCGGAGTCCAAAAGAAGGCCGGATATAGGTCTCTACCTGGTTTCAAACGGACAATTTCAAAGAACCCTCGATCGCCACAAATTGACTGCTACCTGAGTAGGGTTGCCCCTGTTTGCTGTTACATATTGGCGAAAAAATAAACCATGCCTAAGGGTTCGTTGCAAATAAATATTCGAGTTACAGGTGGTAAAATATAGATACATATACCGAGACTACATAGACTCCACCTGGTACAAAATCGAACCCTAAAGTACGGTACCTGCCTTACACGTAGATATAGTATTTTTTATTTCGTCATGAGTATTCTTAGCGGCATTAAAAGAAAGTACAAAGCTATGTAATTTTGTCTGATTAAGATCGATGTAGTCTATAAATTCCAGTAGTTATAATTTACTTTACCCCTACGCTTAACACGCCTACCAGTCTTTAAACGAAAAACCTTTGCATGCTTATTAAAGTATATATAACTAAGTGGTTTTATACATTTCTTAAGCATATACATAATAAATTAGTCCATAAGTGAAACATAAAAAAAAATTACTTCAGGTTAGCTAAAATTTTTTAATTGTTAACCTGTGGAAGAGCGGAATTCTCCAAACACAAGCAAATCCTTTTTGCTTAAATGATTTTTTTGTTTTTCCATTATGTAAAAATGTAAACCATGTTAGTTATTGAAATAAACATTTATTAACTATTTAAGCGCAATTTAGTTGACAGGTTGCGCTCCAAACCATCACATTATAAAGTGGCACAAAAAAAAACATAAAGAAAATATATAAATAAAAAGTAAATACAAATTATTCTTCTTCTAACTACTGTTGCTCCATATTACTTTAGGTCGGCAAAATGTTTTTATAATCCATTATTTTCTATCACCAGTCATCTGAATAATTACTCAATTTTTCTTTGTTTTGACGGTAGTACGCTGGTTTCAGCATGAATGGGCCGGACCGTCCGCGGAAGTACTACCCTCTCATAGAAGATCAACGTAAGAGTAGTAGTATCCGTACTACTGCGTTTCGCTCGGTGAGAGTGCTAGAGGCCCAATTTCCCCCCTTTCCTCTTTCCTCACCTCCCTCATTCCCTTTCCCTAATCACATTCTCATCCGCCATAGTGGAGGCCACCATACCAGCAGTTTAAGAAGATGGTATGGTGACCACCACTTCTAGATTCCACTGACTGCTTACCATCAGGCGGGGTGGAGTCATTTTGGTATTCTAATATATATAAAAAAAAGAAAATCACATTTCAAACAAAAGAAAAAGATGCTTCTCTTTGGACTGTTTCTTACTCTTCATTTCTCTACAGAAACGAAACATATTCTTCAAATTCCATCATTGTTCTAAATCCAACTTGTTCTGACAACCTTGGTTTTGACGACGAACGTCTACTTATGTATTGAACGTTGTTATGAATGAAATGAAAATATAATATAACCATTTATAGATAGCACAAAAGAAATAAATGTAAATCACGATAAAAGTTATTGTGCAATCATCTACTTATTGCAAAGAGGCAGTTAAATTTATTGTACTACGAATACAACAAAACATTTGTACTTAGTTCCACTTGTTTGTTTTATAGATTTTATATTTAATATATATTTTTTTATTTAAAAAGCAATCGTCGAAAAATCGACCAGCACTGTGGCTCGTACCATGGTGACTTGAACAGCAAACCTCGTTAAGACGATTGGTGATCAAAATTGAAATGATTAGCTATAAAGAATATGTACAATTTACAGCATCCCCGATGGTAGCACAACCTGATTATTTATTAGACAATAATATTTATTTCAAGATATGATAACATATCTTCAGAATATAGTTACAGTCCTTCATAGTACAACATGAACGTATATTATCAAATCTCAAATCGACGTGATTGCCTGTCATATCGTAGAGATCAGACATATCACAAATATCAGACAGATTGACATAAGGAAGTAACTGTAGACGTGAATAACTTACCTTGCCAACTGGCCTCTTGAGTTTACGGAAGAAGATTTGTTATTTAGTTTCATACTTTATCCTCATCATTACGCCCAAAAGACATCAAATGTGACATAGGCCCCCAATATCTACTGCGTTCATAATTTTTTTACAATGAAAAAATAGTGATCAAGTTCCGTTTATAAGCGCCTTAAGATTTGATTCGATTTGATTTTGGAGACCCCTCGAGCATCCAAAAGAAAATAATATAAAACCTAGATTTATTTATATATTAGTATTCAAGACAGGCGTTTCTAGAATGAACCTTTAAGATTAAACACTAGAATTTCAAATTTTCACAATAAAATTACTTGTGTTTCTAATCTTTAATGTTTAAAGTAAATTTATTCGGGGCAACGTGCCGAAACTTATAATTACCGTTCAGGCCTCAGGTGAGGGTAGAAATGTTAAACTTGTAACAACGACATCTGTCGTCGACACCCCGAACCGAGTAATAAATTAAATTGTCAACTTTTAATATTTGATATCGATTGCTAAAATATTATTGTAAAGTCAAAGGTTTGTAATTTTAGTACAATAATAATAATAAATAACACAAAAACTACACAACGCCATCTAGACCCAAAGTATAATTATAGCTAGTGGTAAGGGTTTTTTTCTAAATAAATACATACAACACCCATACCAATGCAAATACTCATGTTCATGCACTCAAATATTTAGACATCGAACCTCTGCGTGGTAGTCCGTATACAGTACCACCGACAGAGGTAATCAAAGGCATAATATTGGAGTCCGTAAAATATACATCATTGTATTTCTGTCGTATTTAAATAAAATTAATAGTCAAGTGTCGTCAGAGATCAAGGCACTCGACTTTTATGCAAGAGTTGCCTCCTCCTTGCGTTGTCCTGTGTCCTCAGTGTTGAGGGTTGTGACCAATCCTCTGTATCACTTTCTCTTGTATGATCTGCGAGAATCTAAGGGGATACAATGCCAACAAGTAGGCAAAACCAAGCGTATAAATTAATAGTTACATAAACATCAGCAACTCTTTGAAAAATCGTGTTCCCTGTCATGTTTGAAACAAAATACTGCGCGATAAAAATACAGAAATATTTAAATCCGTAGGTATTTACACAGTAAGGTTATGTATATATAAGGTAATAAAGGATAGATTTAACCCCAACATTTTATTTAGATGACAGGCAATTAAAATAACAGCCCAGAGAGATAAAATAACACACGTTTTAATCCAAACGATAACTTTTAAAAAATTCAATGTTTTAATAATGTAAGCAAACATTTCGCTGATAACAAATTGATTTTAGTAAAAATTTTCCTTTATGCTGAGCATAACATTGAGAGAGCAAAGTTGCAGTAACAAATTTCAGACATCAGTCGTGTGTCGCATGCAGTAATTAGTCAAAACTAGTACAACTTTTAATGAGAGCAAGTGTGGAGAGGGGAAACTTTCCGTTTATGCCGCGAGTTTTTTTGTTCAAGTGGTGCACGGGAAAGTTTGTGGAAATTGTGTGACACCAAAATGTATACATTTATATCAAGCCTAGTGCTCACGTTGTTTTTGTTGCCTGTCCTTTAATCTACTGTGTGGTCGGTGTTTTATCCAGCGTATTGCTGTTTTAAATGACAAAACTTCATTGTATTTATGTCACACGCATAACCTATATCGTTACTAGTTCAATTAACTGTAACATTTATTAATTTGAACGTTCATCAAATAATTATAAAGCTGTTCAAACCGCACAATAATTATTGATTATAACTGACACACACAAGCACTTAAACAACACATTAAGCACATCTCACTAATCGTCCATAATCCTCAATCATTTAATTAACACAATGTTAGCTACAAAACAATTAGACATGCCACTGTTCCAACTGAACGTTCGTTTTCCAATAACACGTCATTATCGAACACAGTGTCGATATTTGCACATGAAATTGTTGCAGTGTCGAACACTGTGCCTTTAATATCACTATCGGAATCACTAGCTAAAGTTACGCGTTGCAAACTTAGCGAAACGCAGGTGCTAATTACGACTTTACTGGTTCTAGCGGCCATCATTACTTGAGCTTCCCTTGCTCTATATTAGTCAGAGATCTAATAAGTGGCAGGGGTTTTGTGTGACAAACGAGGGATCAAGTTAAGATGGCTAAGGTGCGCAGTAGTAACTGATATCGTCCATGTATAAATTAACACTATAGCCCAGCGGGACGCTGTTATTAGTGTTCGTTATTTGCTAGCACTGATACGAGAGTCTAATGCTTGCAAACATATGGCTTGCGATACAAGTAACAATACTAGAGTGATGTAATAAAATATAGGTAGAATATGTCACCGTTTTATCTCTTCTCATAGTAAGTTGTTGTAAATGGCGATAAATAAAATACCAGGTAATGGCTGCCCATTACCTGGCATTTCTTTTATCGCCTTTTTTACAATTACCTTACTGCACTAATATGCTTGTCAATCGTGGTGACTATGGCATAGTTCTCCCTTCGGAAGAGGCTTAAATCCCGTAGATATCTTAAAGATAATTCATGCATATTAAATTTGGCCGTTTGTCTCACTGTTCTAAGGTCTCACTGGTGACTGCATAAAATATTTAGTTCTCAGAGTAATTACCAGAGGCGCTGTTCATCTATAGTTACACTAATATATAAGGCGGAAGAGTTTCTTTGTTTGAATTACCAGTCAAATTTGAATAATTATTTTTGAATTTAATAGTCCAGTTTTTGAGAAAGGTTAATAATAATAATATTGTACCACATTCACACAGCGCCATCTAGCCCCAAATTAAGCAATTATATTGGCTTGTGTTATGGGTACTAAACAACTGATATACTACTTAATTTTTTTTTTTTGTAAACTCATATACTCGTATATTATAGATAAATTACACCCAGACACAGAACAAACAATCATCCTCATCACACAAAGGTTTGTTCTGGGTGGGAATCGAACCCATGACCTCCGGCTTAGCAGTCAGGGTCACTAACCACTAGACTAAAAGGCCAGTCAAGTTATTGGCTATGTAACATCACGCTACTGGCGACGGAAGCAGAGCAGCAACCAAAGATGTAACTTAACGCGGGCGAAACCGCGCCACTGCAAGCTAGTTTTTCGCCCAATGCAGCTTACAAAAACATGTAAAATACAGTATAAAATGTAAGAGCACCCACATTTAGTTTTTAATTTTAAAGACGTTGCGTTTCTAACATATTATTTACAAAGACTTATCACCATTTCGTTTCGACTCTTCAACTCACAATATTATAGGCGTTATAATCACGCAAAACCAATTATTTATAACTTTCATAAATGCTAACTCCAAATATTATAATATATAAACGTGGCAGCCATTTTAAATGGTGATTACACTTGTTGAGTGCTTGTTGGAAGTTTGCTCAGGGCGGTATTAAGTTCGTTCGGTATGCTCTTAATTCTGTACTTCTATTACGGGAACTTTTACCAACAAGAACTAAGATTTTAATAGTAAGTTTTTATGCTGTAGTGTTTACGGTAAATATTACGTCGAAGGCTCGAAATTAATCAATATATGTAAGTAAAAATGGACAGTGCTCCTCGTATTTACTTTGAAAACAAATATCTATTATTATTACCATACTAACAGCCGAGGTGGCATGGTTGAATGTGGTCTGAATTGTGAACTTACTGTGTTACTCTAGGGTAAGGGCACCCAGTTGGTCTTTATAAAAATTTCATTAATTAATTTTTCATCCAAAAGCAATCGAAATTTGCTTTAGCTCAAAGCCACAAATTCATCACCTATTTCCGTCTCAAACACCTCAAATAGACCTATACAAAACTCGTGAAATAGTTAAGAGCGAATAATCATAAAACGGCTACCATAAAACCGAACCTAACTTTTCAACGTATTTTGTGACGTCATACGCAACAAAGTAAACTCATTGTAACGTAACTACTATAGGCTCACAAATAAACTTGGATACATAATAAACAACACACGTTTCGCCATTAAACATCGCTAATACAAGGCCCCACCGTCTTGCTTCCAACAAATCGACTTGGAAACAATTCATAGCCAACGAAGCAGCACTTTACGACTACGCCTAAGGATTTGTGACGTCATCACCACTAGTACAAACCCCTAGTTATTCTTCTCGCTTACTACTAAAGTTCGCTCGGCCCTTAGTTTTATGTTTCGTAGATTTTATAGGCGTAAGAAAAATGTATACGAAGTTGTATTACTCTTGGACTATAAAAAACTAGTTGGAGCTAAAGTTTGGGAATACGTTAAATCTGATTCGAAGGTTTTTTATTTGACGGATGGTATTTAGGTCACAACTACAAGGAAGTCTATTAAAATAATACAATACAACAAAACAGCTTTTATATATACACTGGATGAAAAAATGTGGGTTGGGGTCAGCATAGTATGTAGTTATTGAGGACAACACCTTGACAACTACCTTGAGTATTTAACACTCAGTTTGATCACAGTAATTTTCATAACATATTTAATTAAGAAGACTCGTGATTTCAAACTCGAGTTCAGTACGAATAGTAATTTTAACACTCAAAGCACTTTTTTACGATAAACTATATAATTATGTCAATGAAATATCGCGAACCGCGAGTATAACTCTACTCTCACTAGTCACGGTGTTATTGCGCCTAATAACGGTTTATACATAAAAGTGGACAAGTCTCCAAAAAGTGTCATATTTTCGTGGTGTTCAATTTTTATCATTTAATTGGACCTATATTTTAAATATATTAGTAGAACACTTTTTATAATTGCGTGAAAGCTGTATAAAAAGTAAGTAACCATAATGCTTAAATTATTTTACTATGAAAATAACGCCATGGAATTTTCCCATGTATTATTTGCATATAAATAGAACTATAAGCATGGTTACTTACTTTTATACAGCTTTCACGTAATTCTAAAAAGTGTTCAACTAATATTTTTAAAATTTAGCTTTAAAATTTAGATAAAAATTGAAAATCACAAAACTATTACATTAAATTGGGACATTCTTATGTGTAAACGCTCTTAAACGAATGTCAACACATTTACTTTTAAAGTCTAACCCAAAATAAAATACCCCAAAAATTAGTAAAATTATTTTTTGTTTCATGAATTATAGAACAGTTTACTTTATGAATTAATTAAGTGAGTATCCCGCCATGGTTTCGTTCGCAAGCTTCATCGATCCCTCCTTAATTAACGTCAGATTTAAATACCCATTTTTAATCGCGGCAACATTCATAATTAAGTAAACAGGCTATGAGAACGAATTAAAATAAAGCCGATTTTCTTATTCTTTAAAAATTTTAAGTTAAAATAATTGTGTTATTTTGCAACGTAGATAGGTAGAAAACAAGAAGCCTGTTGCCAACCGTGAAAGAAGAAGTGGACCTTATGCTATAAGCACAGATAAGGTGCTAAAATAAGACATCCACTGCTGAACATAAGCCTTCACCATGCATAGCCATATAAAAATGCAGCATATGCTGTAGGAAACAAAGACGAGCTGAGAAACAAAGAGAAGCTGGGCAACCGATCAATGTTAAAATATTATCATCAAAATAATAAAATCAATCGACGAAGTTTTCTTGATGCTGCCAAATCGAATCCGCAAAAGCATTATTATTATTTTTCCATTTTATTAAACAATGTATTGTATAAAACCGATTGCTATTTTCAATGCAAAGAAAGATTAAAATATGATACAACGATAGGAGAGGATATACTGCCAAATCGAGGAGCACCTCTCGACCATAGGTTCGGATATTATTTGGCGGATTTCCAAAATAATTACTTACGTAAACCAGTAGTCCGGATGGAGCGCGGATCGCGATCAAACACCGAATGACATCTATTTGGATGTGGTACTTTATTTTTTATATATTATTTTTACAATTGGTATTTGGTAGAATTTATTTTGAACTGTAATTTCCAAATGGCGTGTCCTTTAGCTGAAATCAAAATTGTGGAAATCAGCACAAGATTGGCATTGTATTGTAGGTACTAAAGGAACTGTAATGTCATATCTGACATTACAGTTCCTTTTAGACTGGCCTGTTGGTCTAGTGGTTAGTGACCCTGACTGCTAAGCCGGAGGTCGTGGGTTCGATTCCCACCCAGTACAAATCTTTGTGTGATGAGCATGATTGTTTGTTCTGTGTCTGGGTGTAATTTATCTATAATATGTATGTATTTACAAAAAAAAATGTATATATGTGGTATATCAGTTGTTTAGTACCCATAACACAAGCAAATATAATTGCTTAATTTGGGGCTAGATGGCGCTGTGTGAATGTGGTAGAATATTGTTCGCGACACCTGTGAAAATAGTGTTAAAACAGTGCATACAGTGATAGACAGAACCTAGATAGATTTAAAAACTAGAATACATCGCACGCGCGTGCTAGCATAAAATTTAATGAACAGTGATTTTAAGTGCCACACGTTTATATATGAGAGCGAGAACGAAAACGTCGTTCGTCTACCGCCATTAGTAAAAGTTAATAGCGAACTATTTTTTGTTTACCTTATGGTGAAATTGTTTTAGTGCTAATCTAAAATCTTGTTTTATAATGTTTAGAATCACTTTTTATTGTGCTCCTTAGTGTTCTAATCACGAATATGTATTTGCCTTTTAGATAAAACAAATAGTTTATAAGTTGTAGCAGAAACAAAATTATTTTTATGTTTAGGTCATAATTTGGTCTGTAACTTAGGTTTTAATCATTAAAGAATAGTTACTTCGGTGTTTCATTTTAGAGAATGGTGTCCCCTAGATGTACGTAAAATCTTATTAAAATAGATTCAGTAGTTTAGAAAATATAAGCAGATAAAGTTCAAAGTACGTCTAGGAGGCACTAAAATTCTAGGTTTATACTACGATATCTAGGTAATCGTAAAGTTTAGAGTTATAGTATAGATATTTCATGTTAGGTAACATCGATACCTATCTAACGGTACCTAGATAATTATTGTATTATTAAAAATGACGTAGTTATAACCAGAAATGTAATGTTTTAATAATGAAAATAAAGTTTGTACGAGGTGTTTTGCACACGGCACTAACCGAGGCAAATGGTATATAAGCGCGCGCGCGCGGACACAGAACGTTCACTGTTAATCAGTAACCCATAGAAGACTCTTCAAGCCTCAACACCTAATGGCCTAAGCAGAACACCTCAAGCATTGAACCAAGATCGTTTGTTTTACTTCAGTATGCCCCTATAGTGAAGCCCTACGCGACGTCTTCGAAGATCAGCGCTGTATCCGGAACCTATAGGTGTAGGACGACAGCGGCCCGTCCGGCACAAATATTATTATTATTATTATATCTTAACTATATACCAATAAAACAAAATTATAAGTAGAACATTTACAAGTAGAATACAATTTATAAAAACATTCACCTTAATAATCAACACCCCATCATTTGAACGTTGTTGGAATTTATTATAGAAATAGCTTTTAATTTGAATAATAATTTCTTAATGCACAACGTAGCACGAGTTTCACCGTTGTTGTTTCTCAGCATCGGAACATTCCTTAATATTAACATAAGACATAATTGTATACCCATATCTTACACCGGTTATCACATCGATATGCCACATCCAAACCAATAGCACAATTCCAACATCAGGGGCCAACGAGCGCCAATACAAGGGTAGTATCAAATATTCATTATCTCCCCGTAAAGGGTGCTCGGCGAGCGAATTTCTGAGCTGAGTAATTTGGCAACAACAAGAGTACAAATTAAATGCAATCATTTTTCTACTTTATCGTATCGCACTGAATCAATTTAGATGCGAATAATTAAAACGTTTGAATATGGAATGGAATGTTAAATGGTTGTTTCATTTATTTTTTAATACGTCGTTTTTGTAAAGACTTCTCTTATAGCTACTTCAGCCAGTGATGGTCATGTAACAGGATTGTTCCGAAAATAAGATTGAGATGTAACTAAGTAAGATATTAACCCCCAGTTTCTGAAACACTGATCAACGAAAAGTTAACAAATCACCTGTTAAATCTTATATAAAGTACCTAAAAACATGCTAAAAGCATGGATAATTAGATTAATTTTGATCTAATTAGTTACTAACTAAATCAAATTAAACTAATTGTTTATGCTTTCAGCAACCTAATCGGTACTTTACATGAGACAGGTGATTGGTTAGTAATTTGTTGATCAGCCTTCCAGAAACAGTAACCTATTTTATAGAAATTTTACAAAAATAAATAATCTGTCTTTATTTAATTTATGTTGTGTAGGTACAATAAATAATAAAGTTATTATTATATAATACTTTAAAAAAAATGCCTTAAAGTTTATTGACTTACGGTCAAATTTTATCCATTTATCCAAACATTGTTGAAATTAAAGATAAAGTATCTTTAATTTCAATAACGTTTTCAAAAACTATTTGAACTCTACCAGCCTGCAGACCAATCGATATTTTTATAAAAAAAAGATGTTTATTTCAGTACATCTGTCTGTCACGTTTAGTAAGAGGGTTGTCTCCCGCAGTTCCACCTGATCGGCCACCCCAGCGCTTTGATACCAAGTCTTTGATGTTATGCATTCACCTCTATACCTGTATTAGCTATATAATAATAATAATATATAAAGCGCGGACGAGTTTGTTTGTTTGTTTGAATGCCCTAATCTCTGGAACTACCACCTGGATTTGAACAATTCTTTTTGCTTATATTAGCCTAGTTCCTGAGGAAGGTTATAGGCTTTATAACATCCGCTACTTGCAACAGGAGCATAGCAGTAACTAAAGACGCGGGTGAAACCGCGCTGCGAAAAGCTAATCTTACATATATCGTAATGTACCGTAAGCATTCTTTTAGCTTAGCTCGTAATACGAGATTGAGAGTTTAATAGTAGTGTGACTTTCCAAGTTTTAAGGTCAAAGTCAAAGCATTTATTTCATTTTGATCATAAAGTATGATGCTTATGAAAAGTCAACATTACATGAAATCAGCCAATTGACCTACAGCCAGTTCGCTGACTAGGTAGAGCTGTAAGAAGAACTCACGCCACTCTTTTCAATCGCCCGATAATTACAGTTATTTGTATTAGTTACAATTTAAACATTCAACGCAAACAAAGAACCATACAAAGTAATTATTACAAATTAACCAATAATTAATATAATTACTAAGATTAAAGAAAGAAAAGAGAGGATTTCAATTGTTTAGTTTCATCTAGTATGGTAATTTGACTACGTATTTTAGTCAAAAGCATTCCGCGGCGTGGTTTTACCCGCGTCTTTGCTTACTGCTCTACTCTCGTCGCCAGTAGCGTGATGTTACATAGCTTAAAACCTGCCTCAATAACTGGTCTATTAAACGAAAAATAAATTATACAAATCCGACCGGTAGTTCTTTAGACTTTTTAATTTTTCCAGATTAGTATAGACTAACTGTTGCCTGCAGCTCCACCTGCGAAAATGTCGGTTATATCTCTGATTACATTGACGATTCTTCATACAAACTTTCATCTCCTATTTCAACCCCTATAAGACTATGTTGTTCACCGAGATCTAATCTATCTCTATACCAAATTTCATCAAAATTGGTTTAGTGGTTTAAACGTGAAAGCGTAACAGACAGACAAACAGACAGAGTTACTTACGCATTTATAATATTAGTATAAAAGTATAGATTACTGATATACGGTAAAAGATAAAATATTCCAAAAAGCTAGGTATAAGGAACCAATATATTCGTCAGATAGGAATCATTCAAGGTTCGTCAATCACGAGATAGTCAAGTAGATCAACTTGATATTTGGAGACTCTTGTTTGCAGATGAAATCAGATCAGCAGTCGAACCTGCGCTTAGAACAGCATTACTTTTGAAAACGTAAAATACATATACTTACTTATATATATATACTTGCTTATTTTGACCATCGCAATCTCCACTTTTGTACCACCTACGCAATTAAAGGCTAAGGAATTTCGAGCCACTTCGTCTTTAATCGTCGCTTCTGCGTATTTTAATTAATGAAAAAACAATAGACGATAACTCTCAGTAAAGTTTCATAGTATTTATTTATTCCGTCAATGTATTTGATTATACAGCGTCGCTCTTAATTTGTTAGCCATTCTATTAGTTTATAATTAACCAAAATCTTTTTGAAATTAATTATTTAGAATGAGAGTTGTTTTCTAGCCTACATCTCAGGGCTTTTAAGAAATATAACAATGTCTGTTTTTTTATTACATTTATAACTCAGTTTGTAATTTTGGTGGCAAGTAATTTAAATTATCTTTTTGAAGTAAGAAATATAGTAGAATTCTAGACACTAACGAATTAAAAATAGCTATAATTGTGATTATACTTGTCGTATATACCAATAATGTTGAACTTTAAAATGGAAGCTATATAACACTAACCAGATTCAGCTACGACGAGAGCCTAACTTGAACTCCTGACAGTAAATTTACAAAACCCGTCAATAGAAATTACTTTCATCTAAGTAAATTTGGTAATAGAAGCTGACACACTTGACGGCTCACTAAGCCAAATATTGTCATCTAATATAAATTTCACTACCCAACCAACCAGCTGATAGCACCCAACAAAATAAACATGTTTAGGGTTGCCAGTGACTAGCAATAAACGTCCTATAACTGAAATTAAAAAGTGATGATAAATATATCAAAATAATGTTTGGACCATAATATAAAATACTAATCGGAAACATAGTGCGACACGCAATAGTTTTACAAACTCCACAAAGGTTCTTTGCTATTACAACTTTAACAAAGCCTCTAGCTACACCTTTGACAACTAAGTATTAACCGCAAGTTTTAACGAGAAAACAAATACAATCTACAATTTTTAACCCGCGGAACACAAAGACGGTGATTTCAATTAAACAATAAAAGTTGAGGGACAATTCTGCGGCGACACGACGCAACGTCGTCTTGTCGCCTCAACTCCCGTAAAACCAATTTAAAGTGTCCCATCTAATAAAGTAGTGTCGTTTTAAAATCCTTCGCGTCGAGATGAGTTATAGCGTGAAATGAGACTTGATGTCTTCAGCTTGTGAGGTTATGAGTACCACTAATGTTTGTTTTGAGAGTATATGATGTAGGTATGTGTCTGTTAATTGCTTTATTACGTTGTAGGTGTGCCCCACTGCTAAAAAGCTTTCAATTCCCTCTATTCTTGGTATTCTCCTACCAGTCACTCATGCATGCATCCAGATCGTCCCGCCATCTCCGTCTGGGACGCCCACGTCGCCGTTGACCGTCTTGCGGCATCCAATCCGTCGCTACACAAGCCCATGGATGTGTGCGGCCCAGTCGCATTTGAGTCTCGCAGATTTTTACCGACGTGAGCAATGCCTGTTTGGGAACGTAGTTCGGTGTTTCGGACACGATCAATTCTTTCCAACCCATGAATGCCACGTTCTATAGCTTGGTAAATCTTCAGTTAGGACTTCTGATTCTTAGTCCTGAACCACCTGTTATTAGTGTTTGTAAAATTACTCGCAAAGGACAATACTTTATAAGGGTATCAGAGTCTTGAATCTATGTCCTCTTGTGAGCTTTTTAAAGTGCCTATAATTTGTTTTATTTTCTGAACGGGTATCTGTGACAACATGGATTTCAAATTTTAATTAATTTCTCCTTTGTATTCGGTAACGGCTTGGTTGTATTTTTCTGATTGCTGTTTGCGTAAGCTGTAAAAATATTAACATTAGATGATATATAAATTTTTTTGGCACGTTGTAATACAAAAACTAAATAGTGAATATTTTTTATTGTACAGAACAAACGATGTAAATCATTTGCTTTTTAAATATTTGAACACAAAATACACAAATTGTAAAAATACCGACCATCATTGTACGTATTTAATAAAATCTGAATATTTTTATAAAATATGAAATTCTTTTTATTCAAAATGTTAAACAGATTTTGAGAAATGCTAATGAAATGTATTTACATAATATTTCATTACCTACGGTTTTTTTCTCTCGATGAACTTTTCAACAAATATACAGTGGCTTAACTATCACGCTATCAACTCTTGATAAGGATCTCTCTCTCATCGGTCCTTCATGTCTGAGATCGTGGTCAGCATCGGGGTCACATCTGGAGCGGATGATCTTCCTCCACCGGTCTCGATCCAGCGCGTCCCTTACGACCGCGTGGAATTTGGAGGACGATGAGTCTTTCACTTGATCGGTCCATCTGGTTGATAAGGATAATTGCACATTACTGTGGGCTAATATAAGCACCACGAATGTAACTAAACCAGCCTAGATCATAAAGAAAACCAAATTCCTACTGTAAACCATTACCGAAAGTCTAATTTCCAACCAAAGTGATATTAGAAAACGAATTGTACAGTAGTGAGACTCGCTAAAAGTACCGCAACTATTTGGGTGCTATCTACGCCAAATATCGTGCCAGCAAGAAATACACTCACCTGCATTGTTTCCTAAATTGAGAAACTCCAAGTACCAACTAAAACTTGCCTAGTTTTATTATAAATTGAATTGTCTAACGTATTATCGTTGAATTGGGATCATTACTTTTTATTTCAAGTATAGTAATTCAAGTAAGCAGCCGCGTCTCTCTGCGGATAACGAAAAAAAAATGTATTTTATGTTTAGCCCGCAAACGATTACTTGTTTTCCATAATTACCACATTTGGCTGCAGATTACTAACTATAGTAATATGATATGCAGCACCCAGGGAATGCTGCTGCTTACCTTGTTTCTTTAATTTACTTTTACAGCTTTATTTAGCTCTATTTTTTCAAATAGGTGAAGAATGCTTCTACAAGAAATAACGGTTTGTACAGTCATATTTATTTACCGCATCTAATTTCTGGTAGTTAATACAAAATTCAATGATGCAGGTTTTGTTTGAAACCGGCATATCCGTCAGTGTGGATAGCTTAATTGCTTGGAGAGGTGCCAAAGTTAGCTGAGTATTTGTTCAAAGCCGATGTCTTCTGGTTCGTTAATGTACCATCGATTTTAAGGACTTGCCTTTAAGGAAGTAGGTCGTGGTAGGGTTGTTATATATTAGCTTTTATGCTTGTATCTGGACTAGGTGTTATTTTTGTTAAAAAGTTCTAACATGACAAATTAGTGAACAGTTTACTTTGGCAACTGATACCAAGTTGTTATCTTTCTATTTATGTTGCATGTGACTATTTAAGAGTAAAATAAATTGAAATTTTCTGTTGAAATATTTCAATTTAAAAACTAAAACTTTTCTAAGCATCAGTCAATGTTAGCACAGCGGTGTATGAAATGAACTTTATTTGTAGTGGCGAGAGTATATTGGAATACTGTAGAAGATTTACGTTTCCGTATGTGATTAGAATCTGTCTTTTTACGTTCAGCAAAAGGACGTGTCAAAATTATGAGATTCGAACTTTGCGAGCCAGCAAGTGCATTTTAATAATAACAATAGTTTCGGTACAATCCCACCCGCATGCCCGTCACTTTGACTCCTGTAACCCAGGATTAACAGTAAATATGCCTTTCGAAGTCTGCTAAACCTACTGTCTTGGACCATTGAATGCCTTTTTGTTATTGGCAGATAAAATAGCAAAGTATTTTTTTAAACATACAATTAACGAACACATAGAACACCAGACTTGAAACAAACACATAATTTTGAATCACATAAAATTTTGCTCCTTGTAAAATCGAACCCATAACCTCATGCACGTACACTATTTATATGTCGGTAGATAGCCGCAAGTACAAAGGTGGTGATAGCAGGCATTAAGAACCACGCTTTTAAAGTGTATAGTGTCTTTCCTACTTAAAATACATAGAGCGAAATTGTGTCACAAAGTTATACGACAAAACTAATATAAGATAATTCGATTAAAAGGCGAACCAAACTATTCTTAATTCATTATACAATAGGGTCTTAGTTAAAAATAATAAATAGTTGAACATAAAACGTTGTATAGTTAGAGTGATCTTAATCCTTTTGGGCGGGGTGATTGTGTTTTGATGCGGGACTCGACGGACGAATCTCGAGTCGCTTCCGTGGACACCGGTCATGATACTAACTGTAAGCAGAAGCGGGCTAGTAAAAAAAATACTGTCTTTTTTAGACAATCTTTATCGTTACAATTACTTTGCTTTAATTTTACAGGATATCTTAGTATAGGTAAGAAACATAAACGATTGTCTGAGCAAAATATTTTTTACTATTTGAAAGAAAAGAAGTTGTTTTAATTGTATATCGGTAGTAGCCTGGGGCCAGATAAAGTCAAGATATAAACCTCCAGTTTCTTCAAAACCAATGCCGAGTCTCTGGGAGCTGTATTCTTATGTATCTTCTGGGTATGAAGACACAAGCGCATTTAAATCAAGGCAGTGATGTACTGCGACAATTACTCCAAGACCAACAGCAGTTGCAGACGGAACCCTCTCTATTTAAAATAAAGAGTAATTTCCTCAGTATTTCTTATAAATTGTACCACATCTTAAGAGCAGGATTACCCGGGATTTTTTCTCACTAAGCTGGACGTAATTGGATCTCAAATTGACCGTGGAAGGGAACGTTTCGATGGACGATCAACTCATTTGTTTTAGATATTACAATAAATTCCGCATTCCATTCCACCTGCAGTAAATGCTTTGTTTATTTTGTAGATACGTGTAGATATTTGCGAATCGACGACCAAGAAGAAGATGGCGGATAGAACAAATAGAAAGTCCCATTGACTATGGATCGTTGAGTATGAAATTCATAAGGAAGGCGTTAGCCCAACAGTAGGCAGGTGTAAGCTTTTTATTTATTTATTTTACATGAGGAACTATAACGTGTAGATATTTTGGGTCGAAGTGAACTACACTCAAATTCAGGACAAAAATTTATAAATCACACAAGATTTTTACCGTATAGGAAAATACGTATATATATATATGTATAGGTGCTAAACTTCATACATCCTTTTGCACAATAGTCGCACACACTCCTACTTATGTCATTACGTCTTTGAGACAGTCGACCTGATACAATTTAAATTAAAATCAAAGCCTGTAATTCACTACTTAACGCAAACAGTTATTCAAATGATAACGGTCAAACCCTCCAACAAAGAGACCGTTGTATAGTAGTAAACATCTTTCTTTTGAAATGTATATAAAATGTACATAAATATACCTCCAGATTCTACGTTAATTAAAAATACTTAAAACCAGAGACTTTGCAATACACCTTCTTTAAACAGTTAGCTCACACTTAGTTGTCTAACAATTAACTAAAGACCGGAATTTAATTAAGGAAACACAAATTTTACGGCATAACACTAAAAACGGTAACAATACCTATAATACATACAGAGTGGAGGAAACTCAATGCATTTAGAGGCAGACTTTAGTGAGGGGACGATAGTCGATTATATGGTAGTGTTATGTTTAATCGATTAAACATTCATAAGATTACAGTTTTCTATAAGTTGGTTTAAATGATATTGAATATTTCTGTATCAATATGAAGCACGATATTAAATATCATTATTATTATTTTGACAAAACAGTTTTACATTATACCGCCTGAGGAAACGAGGCGGTTATATCGGACGCTAAAACAGCATCCTTGGTACAAACATGAATTTTATTTGAGACAAAATACATCTAAACTCAGCACAAACGATTATGGATAAACAATTTTTTTTGTCGTGTGGAAACCTAATTCACCACCTCAAAAGTTGCACCGTACTCCTCATTACGTTTCAAGGCAGATAATGATCAAGTATGTTTCAAGCAAAAACAATGGTAATTTAATTAGTATTTAGTTTCAAACCCAGAAATTCGTTTAACATCTGGCCATAATCACTGACCATCAGAATACACAACACATGATAACTTTCACTGCTATTAAAAACCTGTTGCATTGTCGCAGTCCACTAAAGACTGTACCTACTAGATCGATATAGTCGACTCGACAATACACCATAATTTACACTCGACTAAATCCATGTCCCCTCACTAAACCTACCTACAAAAATACTTCGCAGAATGCAACAAGCATTTTTCTTTCAAAACGCTGCCATCCGGTAGAAAATTTTCCGTAGCTCACATATTTTGCGGCTTTTCTTTCAGAAAATGCACACATCAAGTTAAATGTAGCGTTTCGATTTTTATGTGGTTTTTTTTTTTTTACTAGCATCTCGCCACTGCTTTGAACGACCAGCTGTACAATGTACATTCGTAATGCATGTTGTATATTAATACTTCTTCTAAAATAAATTATTTTCTTTTTTTCGTAGCGTGATTTAGAAGAAGTTGTTCAACCCTAAGGAAGTACCAGGAGAGAATAGCAGAGTTTTTTTTTATTAGCCTACCAAAGTGACTCCACTCTGCCTGCTTACAGTCAGTGGAATCCAAAAGTGGTGGATACCATTCGAAAAGCTAGTCTACTGGTATGGTAGCCTCCACTATGGCGGCTTAAAAAGACCCGGGATCATAATTAGATGGAAACACATGCGCTGGTAAAGAATTTCAGGCTTTAATTGAGTGACAAAAGTATGAATTGCTAAACCGTTTAGTTTGAGACCCTTTAGATTCTACTGTGAAAGGGTGGCACTTCAGTCCCGCACGTGCATTCTGGATAAAAAGGGAGAGATGAGGATTAACTCAAAGAGCTCTTCAGAACATTCTCTGTGGTAAAGGCGATAGAAGACGGCCATTAAGGCGATATCTCTAATGTCAGGTAAGGATAGCAATGTTACCGTTCTATGTACCACCTAAACTGTGGTCACCAATCGTTGTCCGCCTTCCTACCTAAAATGGATCAAAGGAAGTTAGCCGTAGTCACCACTACGGCTAACTTCCTTTGATCCATTTTGCATCAAACGTCTTCACGATGGTGACGACAATAGGCTTTATTTCAGAAAAAGCAATAGCTCATATTTTATTTAATAATAATATTATCACAACTACACACAACTAGACCCAAAGTAAGTATATATTAGCAATTAGCAAATATACTTACATTAGCATACTATGGCGGCTGGGAATGGGGTTAGGGGAAGGGAATGAGGGAGGTGAAGAAAGAGGAAAGAGGGAAAATTGGGCCTTCGGCGCTCTCAGTCACCGAACGAAACGCAGTAGTACGGATACTACTATTACTCTTACGTCGATCTTCTATGAGAGGGTAGTACTTCCCCGGACGATGCGGCCCATTCGTGCTGAAACCAGCGTGGATCTATTACCGTACTTCTGAGCGTATATATATGAATACCGTAGTTTCTGAGATTATCGAGTTCAAACTACAAACAGACTATTCCGCTTTATATAATAGTATAAATACTCAAATACTTTTTCTTTGTTTTTTTTTAGTAAATACATATTTATTATACATAGAAACACCCAGCACCAACAGAAAATAACACGATTGCAAATAGCCATTTTCATGCACACAAATATTTGCAATTTATAAGTATTACGTTTGTCGTTTATATACAGTTATGCGTACACTAAAATATATATAAAATTCATGTCGATATATAATCAGAAAATAACACGAACATTCCGGAGGGTATTTATCTGGGTTTTATGGGCACTTCGGAGTAGGCACAAGGAGCGATTAAGTGCATGTATCGATAACAGCTATAAATCCAGTGAACAATCCCGCCGCTAGTAAATAATCAAACTAAGCCAGCGATTTATTGCTGTAATATCTATGAATTTTGGTAAATGTAAAAAGCCTAGATAAAAAATAAGTAATGCTGTTATTTAAAAAGAGGAAGCAAATTGCTGTTGTGAAAGAGACTGTTTTTTTTTCCACACGAGACAAAACTTTGTGCGATGCAATAATATTTTGCTCGATTAGATGTAATTTGTTAAAAAAAAAATATCGGTTACGAAGATCTTGACTTAAATCGGAACAAACAAGCGCACAAACATACAAAACAACAAATCTATTCTCTTTATAATATTAGTTTAAATTTATATAAGGTCAACCAACAAAGTATGACACCACAACATTAAAAATAAGCGAAGCTAAACAATTGACCGAAAAGTTAACAAAAACGAATATACAAATAAATTGTATATCCCGAATAACCAAGCTAAAAAAATTTAACTTTCCAAATATTCAAAGTAAAAAAAGCAGAGACAAATAATACAAATTGAACAATTTTAAAATAAAAAATACAATTTTATGTCAATTGAAATACAATATTAAATTAGTACAATAAAAATAAAAGAACGTTAAATTTATAACTATTAAAATAAAAATAAACTTACGTACCTACATAGTAGCGTCACGCTGCCTGTTTTCTTCTGCCTGTATTAGCTTTTATTACATTTCTAAATGATTAATATAGTGATTAAGGGACCTCAACCTGTCATTGGGGCAGTTTTTATTCGACCACCACACAAAGTCTTGATCTCTTAGCGTCTTTACAGCCAATAAAACTTAATGCTACACCTACATAACTCAGCTGAGGCATCTTTTTACACTTAAAAAATAAATTCTAAATATTTCTATTTACGTCTAGCGCTATTGAAAACTAAAATGCAATCTTACAATTGGCTACTTCATCTAACAGTCTCCAAGTTAGTCCATTGCATAATGTAAAGGTCCGTATGACAAAAATATGAGCAAAGTTTGCCAATACGGCGTATATTGCAGCTCTGACCTTTTTACCCGGAATACTTTCGATTGCTTTCTCGATATAAATAACTGTGATGTGAACTTTTGGCCGTACGATTTATCAGTTCAGTGTCGTATCTTGCAAAGTAACGCTAGGAGTTTTACTTGCACGTCACGACGCGAAATAGACAGCTAACTAGCGTATTTAAAGAATTAACCTTTGTAATAAATCTTAAGTTTTTGTAATAAAAACTGTAAAATATAAAAAAAATGCGTAATGTAATAAAATAACTGGTTTACAACAAAGAGTTTTCCATCCTATACTACGCAGTGTGGGCAGACACTTTACAAGACAAAAGACATCCAGCATTGGACACCATTTGGCTAAAATGCTGCTAATGATTGAAATGTGTGTATAAAATTACATCTGGAGTACCAAAAAGCTCTCATATCGGTCCTATTTTATATAATACTAGCGGACCCGACAGACGTTGTCCTGTCTTAATTATTATCTAATTTTTCGCAGAACCTTCTCCTGACAATAACAAACACAACAAAAAAAGAATTAACGGAATCGGTCCAGTCGTTCACGCGTGATGCCGTGACCAAGGGAAATAGAGATTTATTTTTATATAAATAGATATTTCTAATCTCCCATTCTACAAACCCTCTTTCACCTACCTACAGATATCCCCCGTAAACTTTTCACTACTTTCCCCTATTCCCCCTCTCCCTTCTTCCCCACTCCTCCCATTCCGCTTCTTCCCTTTTTGGCACATAACATTTTCTAGTGGTCTGGCCAAGAAGAAAAATTGTATGATGATAGACTATCACACTTCGGCCTGACCTCACTGGAGAAAAGAAGAAATCTGACAGACTCCCTATTTCTTTTTAAATTGTTAAGAGCTGAACTGGACTGTCCGCAATTGCTAGACAAGATCAAGTTTCGCGCTCCTAGTAGATATCCTCCTCACCCCATCACACCTCTGTATCCTCCTCTCCGAAGAACTGTGTTCGGTGCCCGCTCCACTATTCCCCGAATGTGCAGGTTGATCAATAGTTACTGTGATCTGATTAATATCAACACCGATTCATTTAAAAAGTTTCGCAAAACCACACAGGGTATAATTTAGACATCACAGTTATATAATATTACTTTGGTACTCTTGGTTGATTTTATAATAATAATAATAATAATAATAATAAATCGTTTAATTCAGACAATGTCCATATTAATGTTAGTAATACAATAACTTACAAACTAGTGTTAGTCAATAAATAATACTAAATTAATAATGTTTAGTTCTATTTTCGCTATTTTTATTATTTTGTTTATTAACTGTTAATGCCATTTTTCTTCTCATATTTCACTTTGTTTTACATAAATTTTGATTAGTTTATATTCATGTGGTGCCTACCTTTAATTAATTGTGACCCTAGACATAAGTTGTGAATTGTTATTTAACCAAAACAGTGTTAACAATTGTTGGTAAGCCATTAAAATAAAATAAAATAAATGTAAAGAAAAGCATTTCAATCATTTGACACATTGCAAGGATTATGATTCATCCGCCCTCCTACTCACTATGAAAAAGCAGTAGGTACCAGTCGTCAAAAGTGTTAAAATATTTAGTTTTTTGGAAATGCAATAATATTTAATACAAATATTCATAACACATAAACTTATTTACAGATATAAATCAGAACATGCTCGTATATCAATTTCTTATCCAATCGTATTCCATAACTGAAAAGTTATACACAATTTTAATATCCCTAAGCTTGAAAAAGTTACATAAAAATTTATTCATCGTGCCATATCCCGTATTGCTCAACAAATAAACTCTCGGGTTATTTCAAAGTTTGGGCTTCACTTGAACTCTATTGAATATGAATAAGGGTATACCCAAGATGTATTGTCTCAAAACACCGTTACGCTTATATTTTGAAATGTTTTGACTCTTACAAAGTTCCAAATTATTTCAGTAAAACTTTGTATTTTCGTGTTTTTTGTACAAAATTTGTTAGACTACAAGCTCTTATTCCAAGTTATTCTTTATGAACATTATTTGAAACAATCTGAGTTTTCTAATTTATGATATAATGACATTCTTACAAAAACATGATTTTACAAGAAAAATGAAAGATACTGTATAATCGGCCGCTGCTGTTCTAATTAGTGAGTTAAACGCAATAGTATGGATCCTACGCAGTTATCCTATTACAGGACAAATACTGCCCCTTTCAATCTAGCTTTTTGATGATTACTTTGTGTTAGTATGATTGTAAAATAGCCCGCAATAAAGCGCTTGTTTTCTAGTGTGAGAGCCACTATAAAAAAAATCAGGAAAAAATAATCTACATGCTCTCAAAGCTGTAAATACTGTTGTAACAACAAATCCCAAGTTTCCATTCATAAACGGCAACATGTTTTGTGTTGTGCAGGGCTTCATAATGTTTATAATAAATAGGAGGGTCAACATATACTTACAAATTAACTTTAGAGCAAGCAAGCTTGTTAAGGAACTTCGTTAGGAGGTAACTTACGAATTACGAGCTAATGTTTTTAGAGATCCCTGCGATAAAGAAAGGTTAAATACAGTGTAGGACAGTACTCTTTTGGTATGTCATTTGGGTCGCGCAATATAAAGAAAGTTATGCTTATTTTCATTTTCAACAATTACCTGAAACGTTCTGGAGTAGCGACCAGAGGCCTTAAACAAGTGTCAAAGATTTCTATTCTATTCATAGAATAGATTAAAAAATTATTGGATTGACATAAGCTAACACCAACGCTTATGTCAATCCAATACATTTTTGTATGGCCTCTGATGATCTAAAAAGGTAGGCATACAAATGGTGGATGAATTGAACGATTAAGCCGAGTGTTTGTTATATGCCTACAAAAATTATTCTAATTTACTTCACAGAATTGGCGGACGATTGAAAGAAAACATCGCAAAGAAACCTGGAGTTATAAAAATATCAGATACTGCCTATTTGGTTTGCTAAAGGAGACAGAAATTTTACCCATCTGACTATTTTGTGGAAGGGATTCCATGGTTGTCATCCTATAAACTATAATATATAAAAATGTATTCATTCTCAAAAATCATTAATGCCTTCTTGTCAAAAAGAAGAAAAAGATCGTGTTTGTCAACTCTGCGGTTTGCTCGTGCGGATTTGCTCCTAAATGTAAGGCACATTTAGGACCAAATCTGCACGGAGACAAAATGTTATTTCTATTGTTTGATATTGCCGCATACGAGAGGTTAAGAAGATACATACACATTTAGACACAGAGACACACCCACATCCGTGCTCAAGTAACTTATAGATTAAGACCGCAAAACTTTTTTCCAAATATTCTCGTATTTAGAATAAAAGGTTGTAGAATCTTTTTTTTTTAAATACATCTGAAATAAAACTTGTATCTATTGTAGTAAGATTTTTAGAATAAGTAGTTAACGGTTTAAATATAAAAACTCGACTAGAGAAAACTTTTTTCTTCATATTTTAAACTAGCTTTCCGCGGCGCGGTTTTACCCGTGTCTTTGCTTACTGCTCTGCTCCTGTCGCCAGTAGCGTGATGTTACATAGCCTATAACCTTCTTCGAGAACTGAGCTTTCATACGCAAAAATAATTATTTAATTCCGATTGCTAGTTCTGGAGATTAGCGCGTTCAAACAAACTCTTCAGCTTTACATAATATAGATGAAGAAATATAAGATGATGCCATTGCCTGATAGTAAGCTGTAGTGTAATCCAGGAGTGGTGGATAACATGCCAAAAATCATCATGTCATACTACTGGATCGTGTCACATGAAACTACATCATATCTTCCTTTAGGTACTAGTATAGTATTATCTTATCTGTGTGTGTTCTGAAGTAATTTGCAGTTCCCTTACCGCCTTACCGTCTATCAAAAATACACTTACCAATAGTGATTCTAGTAGTCTCTTTGGTGGAAAAATGTTAAAGCTCTTCTTTAAAAACTGTTTCTCCACATAAAAAAGAGCCTATTATCCTAAATTTTCTTCATAAATAACTACAGAACCATGAAACAATTCAGTACCTACTTATCCAGTTAGACATCTTGTCCCAGCACGAATGCTAATTAAAAAATCCTTGTAATCTCAAATAATTTTCACTAATTAAATTTTACGGCGCCTGCCCGTATTACACCTGCTCCCAAGAAATTATCTTCAGACCATTTTTAACATAAAAACCAACGAAAAAGACGAAATAACTGTCTGGTTTAGTGCTACTTGTGTTTAACCAAGTCTGGCTCTAAGGACACAAACTTCAAATAAATATATAAACACATGTTCTGTTGTACAATTAAGTGAATAGGGTTGGGCTTTGTTGAACCTAGAGGTCTTTATATAATTGTTGTTTTGTATACAAAACTGTAACTGCTATAATCAGAGCTTTGTAGCCTTGATTACGTCTTCTTTGTAAGTATTATCGGTGATCTGTGTACCTATTATTAAGGCGTGAAGATAATCTTAAGGAAGGAAGTATTTATGAATGGCTCAGTAATTATTGTGTTTCTCTTTCCGTCTAGTTTTTCATTAGTACCACAAAGACATGATTGAGGAAGGTAACTAACGTTATTATAATAAGTGTATCTATTTCGTGTACTTTGTAGAAGGATAATTGATACAATACATTGTAATTTTATCTTTTTGATTGCCAGATCACTTGTGAATTTCGTTCAGTGAGTGAGAGCGCTTTAGACCAAAGATCCCGTGACATGTCACAAGGTACATTTTCGTTTCCCTAGTGTTATTGCTACAAAGAGAACACAATCATATCCATACACTAGGTACTCAGTACGCCCATCGGGAGCGCCACTACTCCTAAGCAAAATAGACTCACTCTGGTATATTATAAAGAAATGTTCAAAATTTAAGGTTTATTTTAATCCTCAAAAATATCTCATTATAGCTGTTTTATTGTCTAAAACTTTACACTATTCTTAAAATTAAAATATAAAAAACATTGTCTTCGTTCGTCAATCGCCGTCGCTACACATTTTAACTGTTACAATTTTAACGACTTCATTATTAAATAAATAACTTTTCTTACTTTAATTTTATTAAAACGAGCCCTTTCATAATAAAAATGTAGAGGGAATGTTCAGAAACAAACCAACGGGGAGTCAATCTCGTTAAGGGTACGTCGTGATGATATTTACATTAAAAATTAACGCCAACTTTTGTAAACACACGGCCATTTTGCTTCTGTGCCGCAACGTACAATTATTAATTTTGTTATTAACAAGTACGAAATCATGAAACGAGCCGAGTGTCTTATTGAACTGCACATATAAACACAAAGAATATAAAATAAAATAAATAAACACAAACTGTTTTTTTTAAACAACTTTAGAGACAAACAAGCGGCTCGCTTAATGGTATTCGTAACTATAACCTATGCACGAGGCTATGTTCTCCGATAATTACTAAAGGAACAATGCTAAGAAAACACGATCTAGTTGTATCTTACTGGGTGCAGAATACAGGATGAGGGAGGAGAAGATAGAGGATCGAGGAGGTAATTGAACTTCTAATGCACCTAATCACCGAACGAAATACGTTAGTATTGTAAGTAATACTTTACTCCAGTATTCTATAAAAGGGTAGTCCTATCGCGGTCGTTTCAGCCTAATAATGCTGAAACCAAAGATCCTACTTTAGCAAAAACCTACAATTCAAAAATATTTAAAGATTCTTTTGAGCTGCGAGCGTCACACGTAAAGTTTAAATTATTTATTTCGTATGGTAATATATTAGTAAATTTAAATTACTACATAAAACACTTTTAAAATTTACAAATTTATTTATATATTATAATTATTTCAAATAAACCTAATAAAATATCATATAAAATAATTTTCGCTATGCGTTTACGTGCACATTAAAAGCGCGTATGAGTCTCATCGGCTTTAGGCAATGGATTTTTGTCCTTCCGCTTAAAAATTAACACTTTCTACGAACTCTGTACAATTTTGACAAAATCTTGGGATAATACTGAATAATATAAACGTTCGCGGACCCCTCAAACTGTGATACACTTTGAATTTAATAATGCTTTTATAACATTGTATAAGACAACAACTTGCCGTCAACAACAAAAACAATTATTTAAATTATGCATTATAGAGGAAAGTGCAACGATGTCATTATTAACACACACACACACACCGCTTACCTTATATTTATTTATAAATACATATTTATATATATAATATAGTTTACATTTATGACTCGATATACATTTTTAATATTAATATGTATAAACAGGTTATTTTTATCTATAGTTACTTTTGATACACTACCTACACTTTCAAACTTTTTACCAGCAACAAATAAGTGAGAGCCCTGGTACCCATACCACAAGTTAAATCTTACTTTGGGTGCCAGTGGTCAACTAATTATTGTATAAAACTAAAATTGTTCAAATTCATGTGCTATGCATCTGTATATGTATCTTTTTGAGAAAAATAAATTATTATTATTATATTATTATTATTATTAACACCGTAAATATGAAAAGTTTTGTAACAATGACGGTAGTTGGTATGCTTCGTTAAATAAGATAAGTTAATCTATATTTTATTTCTGTTGCAAAAGTAAAACTTACTTTAATTACACTTATAAACGTCAAAGTACCAAAACAAAATTGACTGCTAAGCGTGGGTTCGGGGGCTCGTGGGTTATTTAGTACCCATAACACAAGCAAATATAATTGCTTAATTTGAGGCTAGATGGCGCTGTGTAAATAAAAAAAAATTAAAAAAATATGTCAGCAAAATAGTAACTTTGATTAACTTCTTTTAAGGAACTTAAGGCAAGCAATAGCGTTTTGAGAGAAAACTACGTCACTGTGATGGTCAATCAGCCTGGCAAGTGTTGCGGTTGCGGCAAAAACTCTAAAAAAATATATTAAGTTAGGCCCTTGTCTAACGGTTTTTTTTTTATTAGCCTACCAAAGTGACTCCACTCTGCCTGATGGAATGACGATAAATAACTTACCTACTAGATAAGCTGATCATACCAAACTACAGTTTTATTTTAGGAATTAGGTGACCAAGAAGCAAGGTTAGCCTAAAAGTTGATAACCGTACTAGCTTTACTAGTATCGTTTCTGTATTTCTTCTTTAGTAAATACAACTAAGGAAGAACCTGAGAGAGAAATAGATGTTGTTGTGTGCTCGAAGGCCCTAGATAAGTGGCATAGATTTCTATTCTATAAGTAGAATAGATTATAAAATGTATAGAATTGATATAACCTAACGCCAATAGAGAAGAATAAAAAATGAAATTGACATAAGGTAACGACAATACACATACTAAATTAATTACTTACCTACTATAAATATTAGAATGTGTTTAAGTGTTTGTGAAGGAGGAAAACTGACCTACCGTGATACAGTATTTACTAGTACGGAGGTCAGTGTGAATCAAGATCAAACAACCGCTTAATGTATGTCAGAGAATTGTTAAAATTTATTTGTATGGTTGCTGTTTTTATTGCCAATAAAGTATTTTATTATTTTTATTATTATTACAATATTGGCGTTAGGTTATGTCAATTCTATACATTTTATAATTTATTCTATATAAAGAATAGAAATCTATGCCACTTGTCTAGGACCACTAGTCTCTTAACTATTTAACGACTACAACTCTTCTTGTCAAAATATTCCTTGTTAGTAGTTGCTACCACGCTTCTACATAGTTAGTAGCATAGGTATTACTAGCTGGCCCGGCGAACTTCGTTCCGCCTAACAGTCGATCAACATTACTTATTTTCCTAAATTAAAAGATTTTTTCTAAAATTAACGTAGCCTAAGAAATTAGCCGGGACAAACAGACAGACAGACAGAGATACAAAAATTGTAAAAAAAAATATTTTGGTGTATGTACCGTATATATATATATATATATATATATATATATATATATATATATATATATATATATATATATATATATATATATATATATATATATATATATATTTATATACATGTAGTAAAAAACGGTTATTTCAATATTACAAACAGACACTCCAATTTTATTATATGAATAGATTAAAATAAACTTTATTTCAAAACCAGTTGCAAGCACGGAACAAAAATTTGAGTTCAGTTGCCAAAGATATTGTAAATAACTTAATTTTTTTATAAAAACGGTTAATAGCCAAAAGTAAAACTAATAAAAGGACCAATATTATTTATTAAAATTGTACTTTTTAACAAACTTAAAGCAGGAAATTAAATATTATTAGATTTGAAACTAGCAAAGTTGCAAATTAAGTTTTTTAATTTAGTGCGTAAACTTATTTTACAATGGCAATCTATAAACGACTTTCTTTAAGTACCTAGTTCATTTTAATATTACATTTAGATTTTTGCTTTAAAAAATCGGAAATCCGGTTTAAGAGCGGCATTAGTAAACAGTTTAGTGCACAAGCGGCAGCGATTACTTTATTTCAATTAGTACCTACGTGTTATTAATAGAAGAAAATGTCGTGAGGAAATCTGGATTAAACCATGAGGGATCTTAAAAGATCAGTAAGATCAAAGTCTCTATTTTTTATAAGGTTTTTACTGTACGTAGGTTAGGCCCCTAATTACAAAAGATTTCTATAGAATGCATACATATCAGTATATTTAATTAATACACCCGTTTGTAAAAACATACATACTTATTTGTATATTTGCGAAGCAGGAGCGGAAGAAACAATAAAAATACTAGGGAAAATATAACATGAAAATAATAATCGTAATGTATATTATATTGCCTATTTGACTACACAATAAACCGCTTAATCTCATTACTTGACACTCAATATCAAAGCAGGGGTCTTCGTAATGGCCAAAGTTGTTTTCCTTACGATTGTCGCGTCTATTACGTGCCGGTAAGGTGGAAATGCAAACGAGTCAGCCAGTCATTTTGTCGTTGAGTACACAGACTGGCGTTTATCATAAAAAAATTAAACTGGCAAATAAAAAAAATAGAAAAACTTTCAAAAATTTAAGACTTTTCTCAATTTTAAGTGATTCTTAAATCGCCTGTATCTGTTTCACTGTAGTAGTCGTAATCTCATAAAAATCTCAGTCTTTCCTCTAAATATTGTAGAAAAAATAACGATTTGTACGGTAGTAGATCCACGCTGATTTCAGCATGAATGGGCCGGATCGTCCGGGGAAGTACTACTCTCTCATGGAAGATCGACTTAAGAGTAGTAGTATCCGTACTACTGCGTTTCGTTCGGTGAGTGAGAGCGCCGGAGGCCCGATTTCCTCCCTTTCCTCTTTCCTCACCTCCCTCATACCCTTCCCCTAACCCCATTCTCAGCCGCCATAGTGGAGGCCGCCATACCAGTAGTTTAAGACAATGACTTTTGGTATAGTGGCCACCACTTCTGGATTCCACTGACTGCTTACCATCAGGCGGGGTGGAGTCACTTTGGTAGGCTATAATACAAAAAAAAAAAAAAACGAGAAAACACAACCAAGCTATTTATAAAGAGGGAGACGATGGAGAAAACCGATGCACATTTTTATTTTAATAAGCCTATTAAAATAGCTCTATTCTACCTGATAGTAAACAGTCAGTGGAGTCCACAAGTGATGGACACCGTTCTAAAAGCCGTCGTGTTAAACTGGCATGGTCACAGACTAAATAGAAAATAAGTTGGCATGGTGGCCTCAACTATTATAGTGGCTTTAAAGTGAACGTAGACCTGCCCGCACCGCACGCACTACAAGTCGCCGCATTTGATTTTTTATTAAGTTCTGAGCAACCTACCTACACTGTACACCTACCTGCGCCGCAGTCGTCGCAGTACCAGAAAAAAGCGACTGCAGTGCGTGCGATGCAGCTAGATCTGCTTTTATTACCTATATAATATTAAAATGCTTTTTCCCTGACCCTTTGACTTTCAAAATATATATCCTTCCATTATCAATAAATATTAAGAAATATTCCAAAATGTTGATCTCCAAACGTTATTAAAATAACGCTTTTTCAATGATATCATTAATATAGAATTTAAGGTTCAAACCACTCGTCTGTACAAAAAGAGGCAATGCGAATGCGAACTTTTTCAATAATTCGCTTGGTTCCGCTCTATAGGCACAATTAAAGGGGGAAAAAGAAACGGAACGGAAGGAAAACAAAAGGTCACACGATATTGAGCTAAATTTCAAATTTTAAAGCAGTTTTTTAAAGAAAAATAATTTTAATGAAAATATAATATCTTTTCCTGTCTAGTTGAGTTGAATATTTGATTATTAAGATAAAATATATGATTTAAATGATTTGGCTTTATCTAAACGGTTAAAAGCCGTGGTCTTTTATTCCTTTTAGCCAAAAGTACACAGCTTGATAATATACTTTGAGCAGTCGTGAGTTTCTTTCATTCTTGGGTTGCTCGCTATCTTTATCAGGTTATTTATTTATTTTTATAGGTCCACACTGTGTGGGGCCCACCGAATCGATTGAAAAGGTTTTTAGCTAAATATAACATAACGTGTTCTTCTTTAAGACGAAGAAAACAAACAGAACATGTAAAAGCTGCTTTATTACATACCGAACCCTTAACTAAATATTTGTAGACTCAGTAATCGGACTCAAAATTAGAAACACGAGAAAGCAGAAAACAAATAATTTGCGTTTTAATCTTCGAAAACCCCTACCGTAACCATAGCGACATGGAGACTTTAAGTCTTCCAGTAATAACATAAAGTTTAAAATATTAAATAAATAAATAAATAAATAAAATGAAATCATCACGCCTTACTTAAGGCCCTTTTTCCTCTGAGTTTATTTATCAACAGAGGTATCACAACAAATAAATTTAGCTGGTACTAATTCATATGACAGCCCGAGGCTGACCGGTACAGCGATTCGATTCTATATCGAATTACACCAATTATCGAATCGATACACAGATATCGAATACTGGATTAGCTTGTATTTGTTTGTTGTTGATAGTTAGAGCACGTTACGTTTATTTAAAATGTAGCTACCTATAATCCATTCAATTTGAGTTAATTGGCATTATTTTTACACTCAAGAGACAACCTTTTAGTCAGTCCAAGGTATGTACTACGGTATGTCTACGCGTTTTGACAATTTCTAATTTATTACTTGTAGATAATGTATTTCGACAATAACATGGTTGCACTAAAGCTAGTATTATTTTTAATAATAGTAGTTCTTACTTGGTAAGAATTTTGATAAAATTAAGTTTTGCCTATGCATTTTCAACCCGTAGCACAATTGTCCAAATGTCACGCAAGCGTCACTTTCTTAAATGCGATTTAAATAATATAATTTTTCATTAATTAACCTACCTAGTTAATAAAACATTGAATAGAAACAAACCGAAACATCAACACCGGAGTCTAGCTGTCAATAAACAGAGTTAAATTTGGTATCAGTTGCTAAGAACTAGCTCCAAAATCTTGATAAACTAGTCTCAGATCACTTATCGACGTTACCGCAGACGTTGGTGGCAAATTGCTGACAACCCTACAACTGTGAAATGTGATTTGTCGCCAGTCTTTGAATGTCTACGAACCTTCGATTTAGTATTCAAATTTCACTTACCAACCCTATTGCCATGACATTCTATTTTCAACTCTAATGTTTTAATTAAAAGGTTTCATTTAATAAATTATGAAACATGAGTTGTGCCATTTGAAATTAAAATAAACAATTAACATTTTGTATTTGAATTTAACGATTGTTATTGCAATGTTTATATTTACAATTTAGTACCTTAATGCGCTGAAATATGGTTAAATTTAAATTGTGTTATGACAGTCTTTATGTTAAAATACAATTGAAAATGAAAGTTTGCCTAACAATGCTAACATTTTGATAACGGACATTTACTGAATGGTGTTTTGTTAAATCAATTTGCATTTCACACCGACAATATTGTTGACAGTTTGTGTACTACTTACTTGTATTGTCTTACTTGGATTAATTTAAGTTATTCTGATAACTATCTTCTAGCCTGTGTTTTCCGCCGAAGTGGAAAATACTGAAACTCTTAGCGTAGCGGTTGGGTTTAATAAGGGACAAAACTTCTTGCGAATGCAATCCATTAATGCGTGTTTTGAGTCTGGGTGTACTTTGTATCTGTTAATTTTATGTTTTTAAATTACCTACCCTGCGATACAGAATCTTTTTTTAGTGCGAAAATTTACCTGTAAAATAAAATAAAAAAATACGAAAAAAAAAACTCTATTATAATATTTTAAGTTGAACTAAATATTATTTGAATAACTATTTGTTTATATGAGACTACATCTCATAGAACCAGAAAGACTTATTTTATACAAAAATAAATTGTTTTTGCTGCATAATGCGTGATTCTTAGTGGGTATGTTTCATGTGATTCTCTCATTTTTTGAATACCGCTTCGTCTTTGGATTACATACAAATAAAGTAAGTAGATCGTGAATGAAATGTGGAGCATAAATTAGGACAGTCTTTCAGATCTAGAAGGTATGCATAATGTGTACGAATGTGTGTGAGGTTGTATGGGGTAGTGAGCGAGGAAGAGATAAGAAGTAGTACGCTTATACATCTCCAATTATATACTACTCTTAGATATTACGAAGATTTTTAATTCACGATAGAATAAACAACAAAAAAATTGCCTCATCAAATAAAATGGTCTCAACGGCAAACATAGAGCGTCAATCGGCTATTTCTACATCAAAATAGCAACAAATACCGAACATTTTGACAGAATTGGCGCCAAAACGCCGCCATTAACGTTTCCCATTAAATAGTTTCTCAAAAGAGTTCGAATACAAAGAGCTTGAATAGGGTACCATAAACAAGTTAGGGAACATAGGAAGGTTGCGTTCAGAAATCCTTTTGGATGCTTCCATCAGTGCAACGGAAATAGAGCGACGTTATTACAAGCGAGTCACAACTATGAGTTCCATTTAAAAATAAAAATATATATTAAAATATATATATATATTAAAATAAAAGTATATAATATTATTATAAAGTCCCAGCGAGAATACTCTTTTATTTAAAAATCTTAATGGACTTTGATTTGTACTGACTTTATTATAGTGCGACCTTTTGTTTAAAATCGTTTTATTTATAGTCTTACTCGTTTTGTTATGTGTATAAAATATACAATTTTAATATCTGATTAGCTAGATAGGCACCACAGTTCAAATATTCACTTAACTACAATAGTATTCAGACAGTATTTCCTGATGCTGTAGATCTACTTTGGAGTTGAAAAACTGCTCCGCCATTACGTCAATTTTTCAACTACAAAGTTTGAGTTTGGAATAAAACATTTATGTAGGTACGCATATCGGTCATAGTAACACAATAGTTATTAGAATTTATTCTATTTACCGAAAGTTCCGAAAACTTCTCACTTTGTATTAAGTTCTAGAAATGGCTACCTTCTTTTTTGTCAAATTTCAATAGTCTAGGACAACAAGAAATATCCTTAAAATTTTGATTTATTTAATAGTCTGAATTTTAATTGCAATAACATAAATAGGTACTTGATTTTATTTCAACTGCAATGAATTGTAGTACTAAGTAGTTTTTTTATTCTAGCTTTCTTACCTAAGTAGTTGATGGATTGATACAGACTAAAAAATGGAAAAGAAAATGATAAATCCTAAGTATTCTGATTTTCCCCTCAAAATAGAAAAAAAAACCTAGAAAATAGTATTCTTAATTCGAAGCCCTTTGCAGTAGCAAAAAAAAATACAACGATATAGTCCTCATTATGGGTAGGAACCCATAATGAGAACTATCGTTGTTTAATTTCTTCACATCGCAATCGAATCATGAAAAAGAAATCTGTAGTCGTTTAAAATTAAACGATCACACATATAGACGGACTGGCAGCAAGAGAAGATTCCTGGCAGGTCGATATATCACCGCACTTAACTTGTTCAATCTGTGACTCAAAGAGCCTTTAGCGATGCGGCGGTCCAATGTAGAGCTACTTTATTCTTATTATATTCACTACTGTAACGCTGCTGTATGTACCTATTCGTTTTTGTGGTGTTGAATTTGAGTGAAGTGCAAAGTAAAGGCCTAAGAACCTTCTCCTCTATCGTTCATCCATCAGTTGCTCGCTTTTACCATTTCGTCACATCATGAACAGACCTCACACAGGATGAACCTGATAAAGACAATTTATTTTAATTTGAAAAGCCATTTTATTACGAATGCTGCGCTGCCGCGTGCCTTTTTTAAAGGTTAACTTAAATAAAGAGAATGAATATGCAATACATCTATCAAAAATAGTATTTTCATAAAAATATCTAGACTCGTGTGCTAGCCTGTCGGTATCGAAACTAACATGCGTTTTTTAAATTCACAATATTCTCTTTTTGTGCGCTTTCAGAACATATTTTCTAAAATAAAAGGTTTACAAAAATCGAATTGCTTACTGACTGTTAAATCTATTCGTTAAATTTCGTTATGTTCTAAATATATACCTTTATTGTTTTGTGTATAATTTTTATGTCCTAGAATTGTTGACAGAAGAAGCGCAGAATAAAGCTACATAAACATTTATTTATGCTGATGATGTTGCTGTATGTACTGGCTCTTCTGCAGGCGCTTACAGCTTGAAAGCAACAGTTGCATTCAGGTGTATACCCAATTTATGGTCTTGAACGATGCACAATCAGACGACCTATCTATCACCATTCACGGTCAATTAGTTGCCAAATGTGATCAGTACGTGTTGCTGAGAGGCTTGAGGGAATACAACGGTTCCGAAGAAGATGTCGTGGATAGAGCGAAGTGGAAGAAGAACGTTAGGAAGACTGACCCCACCACCATGTGGAATAAAAAGTCAGAAAGAGAGAGAGAAAGAGTGTATCATTTTTTTGGTGTCAGCTAAGATGATGAGGATTATGACTAACTTTCTCTATCAACGCTGTTATTGTTCAACTCGTATTTCTATGCGATTAACGTTACTATAAACCGATATCTACCACCAAAATATAAAAAATACTTTTTACAAGACAGATAGAACTAAAAAAACATCAAAGCTCACCTAAACTGCATTGGTGCAATGCAGAATAACGTTCAAATCCACGGTTTATCCATCCAAAGGCAGCAAGAAGCTTAACTTTGTTACTGTAGCTACGATTCAGGCCAGAATTAAAACGGAATTAAATAAAACTGGCAGCCTGCGGTGACTTGCAGAGAAGCAAATTAGTCTCAATAAAAAAGTAAAATGAACTATTCATTTGCAATCGCAAATATGCAGGATGGAATTTATTAATGCTCTTTTCGGAAATAGAATCAGATTTATTTATTTATTATATTTTTATATAATCAGCCTAATAAAGTTCGTTCGCACCGTGCTAGTATTTTAGTTTAGTAGCGAGTAATTTCGTAGCTAAACATGTCGGAACACCAAAAATTCCACTAAATGCTATTGTGGCAAACAGCTGGCATGGAGGCCTCTACTATAACAGCTTTGAAAGAGAAGCATTTTCCTTAAATTTATTCGTTGTTTTATTTTCTCTTATTTCACTATCATTTGACTGCCTTTGTGCTTTGGTTGTACTGTGTACAAACTGCCACGAGGTCACGGTTTCGATTCCTGCAAATATTTGTGTGCATGGACACGTCTATTTGCATTGATCTGGGTGTTTTGTATGTAAAATATGTATGTATTTTCAAAAGTATTTAAGTATGTATATTCGCATTCTAAAACCCATAACACAAGCTATATAATATATGCTTACTTTAGGTCTAGATGGCGTTGTATGTAATTGTTGTGATATTCTATATTATTTTAGTATAGGAATGTCTATTCCCTCAAATATTAAGTACATTTGAGAATTTCCAGATACATTTGAATTATTGTCCCGCGGCCTTTTCATATAGGCATTGGTTTCATCAGCAATTTTTGCGTTAGTGTTATAAATATATACCACAGCTACGTATTATATATTTAACTACTAGGCTGTGGGGTCGTCACTTCCCGACGCCTTATTCTACTTATTTCCGTGGCCTGACATTCTGCTGTCAATCGTTTGGAGAACTCGAGTAAACGCTTGACACTAGTATCGAATGCTGAGACGTTTTCCTGTTCCACATATAGTTTATTCGTGATGTTCCAAGAAAAAGCTACTTTTATATTCCGTTGTTTTTTATTAGTTTATTTTCTGAGAAATTGCCGTTTTCGGTGATATTTTTGGTTAAATGTTTTTGAAAATCAATCAATTAAGAATTCAGCAACTCGCCACGGATTTGTACCAGTGCCCATTATAATAATATGTAAATGTATGTTGTATTGTATATTATTCCTACTAATATTATAAATACTGTAAAGTGTTTGTTACCACTCAGCGCCTAAACGGCTGAACCGATTTCGATGAAAAATTTTATCCTGAAAATCGGTTCCCGAGGTAGACAAAATACATTTCAGGCGTGGGCGAAGCCGTGGGGTACAACAACAACGCCCTCTAGACCCAAAGTAAGCATATACTATAGTTTGTGTTATGGGTTCAAGAATGCGAATATACATACTTAAATAGCACCCGCGACCTCTACGTGCCAGTCTATACATAGTACCACCGATAGTATATAATAAATAATAATAATAATAAACCTTCCGGAAGCAATTATCTGAATGACATCGACAGTTTTTGCGTGACTTATAAGAAGTTAGCAGAGAACAGAAACATATTGAAGGTAATTTTCTTCTAAGACTTTAGTAGTTATAACTCTAAGAAATAAATGATCTTAATTACAATAAAAAATAACAGAAATTCAGTATAATGACAACTCTTATTAAAAAAATTTTTGCTTACGTCTTAAAACTAAAACACACGTTACAATCATAATTGACCTCTGTGAATCTCACAGGACAGTTGGTTGAAATGGTCCATAATGGTCGTCGAAGTAATGGCTCTCGGCAATTACTGCATCTCGCTTTGTGTTAACCGACGGCTAGATTAAAGCCTATGTCTGTGGACTGCTTCACGGGTTAGAACATCAACTGTGTAGGTATATTAAATATGCTAATCATATCTAATAATGAAGATTTTCTAAAATGGCGCCTACGAGGTGGCAGCACTCAGGCATCAGGTCCACGCACCTGTCAAAGCGCTTTTAATCAACTAAACAACCGTGAACGATTCTATTGATTTCAAACTGAGAATGAATTTTGATTTTGAATTTTTCTGAATGGAAGACCTTTTACTTAAGTAGCGCCAACTGGTGGCGTAAAACTTTCCTAAACATCAGCAATGGCAGGTACAAACATTATAATGAAAATACTTTTTCTTTAGTGTTTCGTACGTCCGCCGTTGTAATGACACAGCAAAATAAAACTCCAATTCTGACTCTACCAAAAAGGGCTTTCCAGTAAACACTCCAAAAACTCTCGCAATATACTAATTTTAAACCCTTTGTATATAACAAACGTTAGCACACCAACTGGAAAATTGTGGCAAAAACCGCGCGTCGAAAATGTCAAACGTCAAACGGTTCAATTCACTTTGATGTTCACAGCTCAACCCACATCCACCATAACACACGCTTAAACAACACGCTATATACAACAAAAGTAAATTACCATCATATAGAAATAGAATAGAAAAAAATTGTATACCAATTATTTTGTTAGATTTTATGGATTTTATTAAACACTTAAATTTTCTTCTAAATAACCGCTACCCCACATCTCTGGTTTTGAATATGGAATTACTCCATCTGTACCCGTGGGTTTAGTGTGTCGAGACATTTACGGTTGGCAAATCGCCTGCTAAGTGTGGTGACTAGAAAGAAAGAAAGAAAGAAAAAAGAGACACTATGGACTTATAGACTATATATAGTAAACTATTCTGTTTGAGAGTAGCTTCTATAATCCCTGCATAAGCCACTCCTCAAGTTTCTTTCCTAACTTTAAAGTTAGGAATAGTACTTAAAATACTTTCTAGCTAAAAATAGTTTAGTCATGAAATTAAAAACACTAAATATGCTTAGCTAAATAATAAATGAACCCGCCTACGAAGCATTTAATATTCTGTTCATTACAAAGATAAATAACTAAAAAACTATAATGTGGTCACCGATTCGGAGCGGCTGACAGCGCTGGTTTCAACTCAGCAATCGAGGTCTCCCCCGGGCGTCAGAAACCACGATAATTGGCCAAACGAGCGGGAAATCTCTCGCATCACACATTCCCTCTGTGCCTATTGACAGGAGCGGTAATTGTGACAGTTTACCAGCCATTTCACGATAATATGCCCGACAAATCGGCAATTATATTAACTAATTGTACGAACTTTGGGTGGGTGGAAAAGGAATTCGAAATTCCTGTTTCATATCAACTTATTTCTAGAGTCAGTTAAGTAACGTGGTTTTGTATCATTTAGATATATTATACCTAGTTTTATGTGTTTGAAATGTAGTGTGTACCTACATTTGTAACATTGTAAAGATGAAAAATTTGATTGTGCTTAAGCTAAAAAAAATAATAATATAATTAAATTATTAGATAATAAAATTTGTAAAAAATGTATCGTTTCTACCGTTAGACATCAGACACACGCATTCACGCAAGCACGCTCATTTTTTGACTGCCTTGATCTACTGTCAATAAATTATCAGTATCAGCTGTCAATGACAATATCAACAGGCTTACCTCTGTTACATGTGATCCAATCTAATAGACGAAACGTTGATATCTTAACACAAAGCACTTCTGCATTCCTGATTAAAAAGGAAAGGTATGATGGTATGTTATACCTATTGATTAAACAGTAGTAAGGACTAACTAGAAATGTTTTTTGTTATACTTGCGCCATTAATGTCTAGACAATCGGAGGCCGTACCAAAGCACAATTACGCCGGATCTCCGTCGATTTCCCCCCGGATATAAATTTTGATCGAGATATAAAATTGTCGATACACCAGCCGACGGCTCCTAATTGATTTGGGTTTTGTTTTGAAAAAATGCTCCTCTAATTGAGAATGAATGAATTTAGTTCAGTTAAAGAGCAATTTATTATTTACTGTCATTTGACTTATCACAGATATTAATAAATTTGCTGTTTCCTTCTGTGTGTCTGTTTTCCGCTAACTTCTTCCAAACCACGCAACAAATTTCGATATGCCTTATTTTATTTATTATATAAATCGGTTTTAACGTAAGTATAATCTTTGCCACACAAAATCGTCTTATCGGTTTTGTTGACACACAATAAAAACTTTTACACTAAGTATCTTTTAAAAGGTTTATGTGTAACAAGAAAGATTATACATTGTTCATATGTGCGAAGCCGTAGTGGGTGGGCTTGTAAACGATATATTGATGACCGCAGTAAAGTGATAGTATTTAGTGTGCAAATAACACTGATGTTGGCTAATGTTACTGTCCTCTCTTGCAGTGGCTGAATCCAAGCATTATAAAAACAATCCTATAGAGCTGACCGTGAAGGGAGAACTTAAAGAGAGTAAAACAGAGACAGAAAGAGAGAGAAAAGATAGACGGAAGGCGAGGTAGGGGAAGACCACGGATAAGCTATATGAGCCAAATAAAGAAAAGCGCTGATGCTATGACATATAAAGAGGTTAAGGAGATGGCTCTAGACAGAGAGAAGTTGCGGGTATTGCATCAGTTCCACCGACAAGAGTTCAACTCTTAAATTATGGAGAACAGAGAGTAGAATACGGAAAACAACTGAAGAGATAATTGTTCAGTGTTCTTTCTTTACCCTCACTTCTCCCAATCCCTTCTTACTTACTAATCTTCAACATAAAACATGGACTAAGACCACAATAGAATCCAAAGAAACAAACGTCAACATTTATAAAAATCGCCGGACTACAGCTGTCTGTGGCAAACTAAATTGAAAGCGCACAAATTGCACAAGGTCGCCCTAAGCAGATATTAGGTCGCAATCACAAAGACATACCACCATACCACCGGTAATATTGCCAGTCTCCGGGCAATTTCCGCAGCAGTCGAAGGACGACAGATTAGCAACACTGACTGAGACGTGACGAGGAGACAAGTCTTCAATAGATTCGTGAAATAATAACTATTGATTGAAATGAGAATTTGATTGTTATTAGTAGAAATATTTTTGAGTATACCTACTCATTCGTTTAACATGTTAGAGTTCCATAAATCTCTAAATTACGAATTAGATACTCTTGTATTAAGAACGTTACCTATGGGATATGGTAAAGATAGTATTTATATAAGCAGATCAAAAGTATGCAAGTGAAAGAAGCTCTGATCATTAAAACTTTACGACTAGGTACTTAGATTAAGACTTGAAGTATTAAGTTATATAACTTAACTGTTCTACAAGTTAAACGATGCAATTACGAAATGGGTTTGATTAAGTTTTTAATAACTTTGTCAAAAAGCAGTCATTTGCAAATTCATGCCCTGGTTCTTTTGATTCCTGGTTCCTGGATTCATAATCTGGTTTAACTTCTGGAAAAGATATGGCACGATTTTCTGCTTAAATTTAACAACTTGTTAAAATAAAGTTTTTTACCTGCAATGATCATAATGATACTAAAACACAACAGTTAAACAACATTATCTGTGTAGTATTTTTTCTGTCTGTGTTATGCCTCCATAGCTTTTGTCTATTACGCAGATTTAGCACGAGTGCGTCTTCTTTTATTTTGTATGTTTGTTTGTTTAAAAAATTCTTTCACTTTTAAAAAGCTACAAATAGGACGCGTAACATAAGCTATATCTTGTTATGTTTAACACATTATTCATCCATTTTTAAAATTTCAATACTTATTGTAAGCGCCTTTGTAAATATTATATACGTCATTATTGCTATTATATTGGTCATAATTAATGTATGTAAGTTTATCAATTGTTTATATCATTAATATATTATTATGTGTGTACATGTATATGTAAGTTTATTTGATAAAGTATACACAATAGTATACAAAACAAATAAGTTAAGTTTCAGGTTAATAAACTCTATCTCTTTTCATTTTTATCTTTCTTTCTGTTGTACATTTCACTCGTTCTCATATTAATATTTTTCCTCTACACTCTGGGTTTGCTGATAGAAAACTCATTACTGAGTAAAGCTCGCATTTGTACATCAACAATTTGTAAACATTATGTAAATGTTTTTTGTGTTTACAATAAATAATTAAAGAATTAAATATATTTTTAGTAAACGTTTGTTGTGAGACCAAATGAAACTTTTGAAACCGAAGCGAAGCGAGAACGGACGTCTAGTACCTACTATATTATAGTAACTAATGTAGGTACTTTAACGCACGCGGATACACAGAGCGTTAACGTATGTAACTTTCCAAGAAGCTCTTGCAGGGTGATAAGATAAATGTAATAATGCAAACGTTTGGTAATCTATTATCGGCAATTAATTACTAAATTTATAAATATATAATTGCCTAATTTTAAATGCCAATAAGTATGTGAAATGCTACGTATTCTCCCACAACATTCAAACTAATAACATCTAGTCCATTTTTTTATCTAAACGCTAATAAAACAGATTTATTCTCCACATTTCATATCCATTTGCTGATGTAAAAGTTATACAAGATACTAAAACATATTTATGGCATTTCTATCAATAATTAATGCCAAGCTAAAACGTAATGAAGTGGAAATAGCGACTTAACTAAAAACTTTTCTCATAACAAGTGCTATTTATTTTTATGACAAATAACATTAATGTTATAAGTTATTAGAAGTTCTGTAGATTATAAAATTATGTATTTATTCAGACTTCTTTATAAGAGATGATGATCAGCATTAACTCTAGTGTAGTTTATCCTGCCTTTTTTTTTTAGTTACGTACCTATCTATCTAAATATTTATAATATGAACGAGTGAAACTTAATTGAACGAGTTCTTAATACATTTTATTCAGATTCAAAATATTTTATTTAGATTTAAAATATTTTATTCAGACTCGACTTTTGAGCAATCATCCTAAAAATATCAAGTAAATATTCTTTCAAAACCCCTTACATGAGCGCTGGTGCAACACATTAATCGTAAGCTATTTAGCGTTGAAGCGACAGCAGAACAAATGCAAAGCAATAACTAACACACTAGAGAAGCCGGTAATGGGTGCGTTAGTCGCCATCTTTTTCTTTTCGCGCGCTTTTCGTCCGCCATGTTGCCACTGTGTCGGAACCGGACGGCGTCGCGGCGGCGCCTCGTCCGGAAACGCCGGGTCGGGTGCGTTCACAAACTCTCACTCGAAACTCAATCGAGTGTGAACGTGTGTGAGGACTTTATTTAGTAGACGCATAAGTTACTACGATAGAATAAAAAACTGTGTTTTAAACTGGCAGAGAGCCCGCTTTGAACTTATATGTTTCTTATTGAAGGCTATTGTTGTTGCTGGCTTCCACAGCTTCCTATAAACGTTTATAGTAAGCTCTTTTTGGTCTAGACGCTTTTACTGCGGTTATTTAACACAATAATTATCTTAAGGTTTAGTTACCTAGTCATTGTAAATTTGTTAGACTTACATATTCCAATCCCCAAATCTGCAAGCAAACCCGAATAGCTGATACAGCTCACAGAGTTGCTTTACTGCAAAAAGAACTAATGAACGTTAGAGCAAAAAGGTCTGGAGTGGCTACCACTATCCAGAAGACCCAGCGCAGACAGGTGAACCGAAGACTTGATATAGGTGACGAGAAACCGATGGATGAGGGTGGCTCACGAACACCTAATCACAACTGGTCAATTTGAAAATACTTGAAGTAAGTCCAACAGTGTTTACAACTGAGATGCTTACGATGATAATCTCGATTTATTATTGTGTTAGCAATGTCAGTTTCCTTAACATTTAAGAAAATAGAAAATACAAATAATACCATTCGAGAAATATTCATAAAATAAATCTTGAAAAGAATATAATATCCGAAACTCGTATTACTGAGTCGTTTACGAGCGACTACTTTTGATATGCGACAAAAAAATTCTTAATAGAAATATAGGGTTCGATAATGTTTGTCTAATATGTTTGTTTACTGCATACGTAATCTTACGAGGGTACAAACGATGGCAGTTTATCGCTGTTTTTCCGACTTATTTACATTTGAAGCGTATCCAAAAGTGTTCGCGGACAAATTCCAGTCATATCCTTCCTTCCTGGAAGCATAATGGTGATAATATAACGTACTTTGTCACTCGGAATAGTTTTACTAAAGTGGGTAAGATTTCCTTACAAGTTAAATGTGACAGTTATATCCACAAGGGTACCTAAACGAAATCGCTTTAGAAGGGTACTGCCGGTTCTTAGGGCATGTTATAATAATTCTGAATTTTAATAAAAGGGCTTGTTATTTGCGAACGGTGAAGGTCCACATTGTAAAGGTTTCGTTACTATGTTGACCTGTTAGCATAAAGATATTCAAATTACAAGCTTTTCTCTTTGAGCTTGTGTTTTCAATTACACGTGAATCGATTTTCTTTTGCGGCAGTGGTTACGAAAGTGCTAGTAGCTTAGTTCTAGTGTACATAAGTGGTTCCCACGTTACACAATACATGACGTCATTATTAATCTGTGTTGTAGGGGTTAAATTAATTGCCCCAACCCATTAAATTAACAACTAAAAAAAAATGTTTGGGATATAATCATATAATATTATCTCGGAATACAACACACTACTTCTGTGGCATGTATAGTAAGAAACCTACAAAAAAAGTCCTGTGTAGGTACCTATGTGCTATTTAAGAAATATTTTGTTTTATTCATTTTTTAGTGGTTTTCATTACCACATCTCTTTTATTGAATATCGTAAAAAACCGAGATGCAAATAAGATGCCGAGGTAGTTTTTAGACTGACAATTATTAATGATTTTACAAAACACTGAATTCTTATTACCTTTCTCTCCGTATCATACGGGAACTCTTATATATATATTGTTGTCTGTCTGTCTGCTTGTTTGTCTGTCAATACCTTTTTTCTCAGTAACATGTTAAAGCATGAAGCTGAAATTTATATCCAATAGGTAGGTAAGAAGGTACTTTTGTCAGCAACCTCTTGGAGCTGTAAAAAATTCAAGATTCTAGGTATGTCAACGCAATCAAAAGATAATATATATGGTCGTACATGTTATTTATATTGAATATAAATTTGTACATAACCCTCGGTGCACGAGCCCGACTCGCACTTGGCCGATTTTTCTTTTCGATACCGCATCACTAAGTTATTTCACCAACAATTATCAGACCAATTGAAATAAAAGTTTTCATAAAAATATTAAATGCAATCAAACTAGTTTACGTGTAAAACATCGCGTCCAACGTTGCAGAGGTCACCACTAGCAGTAACCACAAATTCTATAGTTGTTCTACAAAATGTAACAAACATAGTACACAGTTTAGTTTTAATTAAAACCAACTGCTATCTGCGTGTGACCAGAGTCACCTGCGTCTACAATTACTTAACAAAAGAAACAATGTTAGAGATAATTAGCATTTTGTTATGTGCGGTTATAAAAACAGTGGATTCGTTAGAACTAGCAAAAAAATTAAAGCAGTTTTATGAAGGTACTTACTTAGGTTTATAATTGAAGCTTGAATAAACTGTTTGACGTTAGATAGGTATTCCACCGACGATGATAATGCTTATTTTTATTATCATCGTTGTCATTTCACTACCTAATATCTTTTATATTTAGTTATTTTATTTATTTATTTAAACTTCATTATACAAAACATGTATAAAGGCGGACTTAATGCCTAATGCATTCTCTACCAGTCAACCTATTAGGTGATGCAGAGATGAAGCGAGGTAGATGTATAAATTAAGACTAGAAAATGATAAAATGTGTAATAATATAAATATACAATTACTTATGCATAACGTATATAGATTTATTAGATATATATTACTTACATAAATAAAATAATACATATTATTCTATATGTTAATTAAGTTTTTAAAAAGATATATAGGTACATAAGTATATAATTATCTTACTATTGTGATGATTCTGCTAATTTGCTGAAGTAGTGACTTAACTTTTGCCTTAAACACGATTCGACTGGTAGACATCCTGATATCTGGGGGCAGAGCATTCCAAAGAAGGATGGGACTGTATTGGCAAAGAATAATTAATGAAATCGTTGGTGTGATTAGGTCCCAGAAGAAGGAGTTTGTTTGTAGAGCGGAGATTACGGTCATACTCGTAAGTAGAACATAGACACTGAAACTGAGGAGTTAAATAGGAGGGAGTATGGAGAGATGTAAGGATGGAATACAGGGTAGAGAGTGCGCGTAGACTACGACGCTGACAAATTGGAAGCCATTTCTGTTGTGAACGATAAGTAGACACATGGTCATACTTGCGAAGACTAAATATGAATCGAATGCAGTTATTAAGAAGATAATATTTAAAAAAATTTCTTATATTTTTTTGTATTTTCAAATTCGGCCTGCCCGTGGTGTATGTATCTGCCGGTTTATGGTCGCTACTCCATTTTTCTCTGACTTCATATTTTTCATCAGTTCTTTGAGCTATGCTTTAGTCCTTGTTCTGAGGAGCTATCAGTGCTGTGTATCTAAAGGTGCTCCCTGATCGCGAGCATACTCCTGTAATATAACGTTACAGATCCGAGCATTATATTGGTGAGAAAGGCGAACCGAGCATTACAGTGAACAAATTGATGACACAATGTGTGAATTTTTGAATTAGAATGTTACATTACAAGCGAGTCTGTTTTGCTCGCACAGTCATGCAAGTGTTACACGAGGCCAGTTTTCTTTCAAGGTCAGCAAGTCAGTGTCAGTAAGGGTGACCACGCACTGCCTTGCGGTGCATTTATTTTACCGCGCTAAATTAAACACACACCGCAAGGCAGTGCGCGGTCTCCCTTACTGACACTGGCTTTGTGTAACCCGGCCATATTACTCAAAATCGAGTTTGTAAACCGTGTAAACGTTACACCTAAACTATATTCTACCCATCGCTCATTAGTAAGGCAATTCTTGACATAGATCCGTGTTCGACAGTGTACATATTTGTTTTTAGCAGAATAATAGCGCTAATTAGACCACCAAGAAGGTAGTACCTACCTAACAAAGCTGAGCTAAGCAATTTTTGTCTCTCACTTAATTTAGTTTACTAATAATTATGTTTTATCTATGTTTGAGGGCAAAATATAAGTTTATTAATATATTTCTTTGATTTCTTTCTCTTTTTCTATAGAACAATTACATATGACTTTTTAACACCTATGAATTTACATACGATACGGTTTACATTAGAACTACTTCATGAAGACGACTATTAAAAACATAGTGGTAATAAAGTCGCAACGGAGTCGGTTCCTAAGTATGTCGTGGAAGCATTATAAAGACAATAGTGAACGCTTAGGACCGGTAACAATGACTGCCGGCTGCATTGTCCCCACTAGTGTGAATACCGCTTCTATGCCACCACCTCTCTTACTATAATGAAGTGACTGAATAACATTAAATTGTATAAAATATGATGATATTACTCGCGAATTTACGTTATTCTATGTATAGAACAACAATGCTGTACTTATTGTTTTTAAAGGCTTTTTTTCTATTTACATCACGCCTTTTTCCTCAAGGGTTAGGCAGTTAACACAACATTATGCCAGCCATTTTGTGTATGTTAGGCTTCATCTAACGTCTAAGTATATTTTTTTATTCTTATTTTTTTTTTAAGTATTTCTTTTAGTTTGACCTTTTTATAAATTTTCTTTACAGGGTAGGAGGAGAACTCGCGTCGTTCTATTTATTTATAGTCTTAGCTGACAAATTACAAGATTCAAATCAGTGCACTTTCTTGAGGATTAATGTCAAAGAAAGAGCTCAAGTACATTCGTGCGTTGAAGTTCCTTTATCGTTACGTACTTACTTTGTTTAGATGTCGAGTCCTTCAAGATTCACGTCGTTTTTATGATCTTTGCCCGTAGTACAGTTCAGTTACTAAAATACTTGACTGGATAAAAGAAATTATTCATGGTACCTACAGTTAACCAGACTGAACTATAATACAGTTGACTTTAACTAACATCGAATGTTAATCTTCATTTCAGCCGAAATGTTCACTACTGTAAATAAGGCTATTCTAAGCATCGCCACTGACAGGTGGAGGGTTGCCCTCATCCACATTACTCGTCATGTTTAACAGGTTGCTTTGTCCATCTTGTGAGGGATCTTCCAGTTTTGAGGTTTTTCTTTTCCAAAAGACATCAGTTTAAAAAACGAGTATGCCCATGACTAGCTCATAAAACTCACCAGTTTTAATAGTATAAGTATAGAAAATAAAACAAATACAACAGATCAACAACAGAGTATAATAAAATTCACAATAAATATTTAAAAATATACCCTTTTATAATGATAACACAATAAAATTCAATAATTACAAGCTATGCTCGTACTCTTTACTGGGCTAACGAAACCGCCGTAACAAATGATATAACAGCAACATTACAAAATGGTGGAAGATTGATGAGAACTAGATTGCCAGTAGCAAAAATCCTATTAACTAAACTATTATACTAAGATTCAAATATTACGTCATTTTTAAAGTAAGTACGGATATCTACTAAAGACAGTGAAGAATGTTGTGTTGTAAGTCATTCTTATCATAGTTTTCGAATCTTCCACCAACTTAAAATTAACAACTTGCTTTGACACTCGTATAAGTAATAATATTACATTGTGTGCAGTCTACTTTACTAGTGGTGCCATATGAATTAGATAATGTAGGCAAGAGTTTTTTTTTACATGGCAATCTACTATCGAGTCGCCATCTATCGATACATGACAAAAACTTGCATTATTTTTTCTTTCTTCTATAAAATACATTTCCAGTACTAAACCCTGCTTTGCAGGTAATTTACAAACATAATTAACTGACACAAATCACACACTTACTCTCAAATACCTAGCATAAAAGGTCTGTGACACAAACGCCATGAGACAGGGTCACCTAAAGTGAAATTTTAGTATTTCGGAGTCGAGACTCGAATAGGTACATATTCATGCGTCACATATTATTTTTGGTTCGAGTATACCTACAGCAAAATACCGAGAGAAATAGTTTAAAGTGTAACGGGTTTTCATGACCCTGGACATTTTGTTAAATTACACGCACAATCAAAAATAGATAGACAGCGACGTTCCATTTAGAAAAACTTACTTTTATTTAACAACCACATAGAATATTTTTTATTTGCACACATACTAACACCATCTGTTAGTCGATAGATTAACATTTATTCTCGTCAGTTATTGTGCATTATCATCACAGCGTGATTGTGTCTCATCTTGCTTTAGCCTTCTTATTAACACTAGATCAGTGTTGCCCATTTGCCGGGTCCCGGTACCGGGTCATCAAAATAAAATACCGGGTCGCAATATACCCGCCTTGTTATAAAAATACCTCGCACTAAAATACAGTGACTAAATAGGCGATACTAAAATATGTATACAGTATTAATATAACAAATGTGTATAGTTTTACCTAATGAAACCTGCTTGGGTTCAAAATTATTAAGTGGGTCACGAAGAGGCAGTATGAAACCGGGCCTTGGTAGAAAATGTTAAAAAAATTTGGGCAACACTGCACTAGATCATAGTTTTTCATCTCCTGTTTATCATCTGCTTACTTATTCGGTACATCCTAGTACTATTAGGCTTCATTCATTCTCTTAGGCTTCTATCAAATTGTGCAAAACTGAGAGGCCTTTTGATTTAGATCTTTTTTTAATATTCTAATAGATTTATTAAAAAGTTTAAAGATTACAGTTTTGCCGATTGTACATATATATTTTTAAAATTTTATATAAGGTTTTTACAAATCATTAGCGCACTATGTGGCTATGGATTATCAATAATCAAAGCTTTAGCTTCAAACATTTAAATTAGAGCCTTAAAACTTGTACAATAAAGTGCCGTATCACTTTTTATCTTTTCTGTTTTAGGAATTCTTCTGCTGTAATTGTAGTTTTGTGAGAGACTTTGCACATTGTATACCAAAATACCCATCGGATTAGTAGTTTATCTATGGCTAAAATTCTACAAAAATTCTACTCATAAATATGAGTATCTTTGAAATATTTTCTCTTGTATTACGCCATTTGTCGTAGAAACTTTTTGCTGCCACACTGGAAAATATCTTTTGAATTATAAAATTATATTATACTATCAGCTCTTGCATAGTAACAATGTTACGTCCTTAAGGCAAATGACATTATTTATATAAGCCCGTGCCCTTTTTACGCTTTCTTTCACTAAATATCACAAAAATAACACTAAACTACATTTTATCAATTACTGTGATCTTTGTACAAAACAATAAAACATCTGAAACAATTCAAAATCGTATTGTATTAAAATATAATCAATAGAAAACAAAATATTTCTATACCAAAAGTACACACCTAATAAAATATTTACCTAATTCAATCTCAAAACTTGTCTTAGACATCAGATTGTTTCCTTCCTAGTTTGTACTGGACAGGCGACAAGAGCCCATAGAGGTTTATGATACAATGAATTTTATTCCATCTCTTGCCAATATCAAACTAGCTAACTAGGATGAAACCATTTCGACGAACAAATTTTATAAATTAAAAGTATAACATTATTAAAAACGGTACGCCAAAATCCGAACTACGTATGAAATATCACTTGTATTTTCCGTATTCACAAGTACGGGGTATAAAAGGCGGGCCGGGAAATCTTAACAAAAGGTTTTTAACGTACAGTAAATTTTATCGCTCTGCTTATTATATATATATCGATTTGCTTTTAGCATCATTTAAAATAAGCAACAGAGAAATCAAAGTCACCTTCTTTGTTCTAAAGACTGTCAAAAGTTTAACATATTCCTGAACGATCTGTCAAAATACCCTAATTTATAATCTGGTAAATAAAACTAAAAGACCCTTGCTACCCGCCGTGTCCTGTGTTTACTTTTTTGCCGGTTTTGGTGGTGAAACGGTGGGGTCCTCACTTTGTATGTAGTAATAGTTGATGAATCGTGCTCCCTGCGTGAGTTGCGCGCACTCGTTAGTAAAGTGACAGGCGAACAGTAACATGTTCCTCGGTTGGACCTTCCATGCGAACCTCATGAACATTAACGAGTATAGTGTGAGAGCTGGAAACAACAAACAGATATTATTAGAAAAATTGCACTTTAAGTAAGAACATATGTCGAAATGCAAAAAAAGATCTGGAAATAATTTTTGGATCTGGGGTCAGTACACCGGAATCCGCAATTATTTTTTAATTGAATCAGTTCGAATACTAAAGTACCTACTTAAAACTAGCCTTGCTATTTGGGTAGTGTTCCTTATGGTGGCAACGAGAGACGATTACCATTTACCGTAAGAAGAGCCGCTGGCTCACCAAAATTATCTTTCTTAATAACAATAACAAAAAATATAATTTTATTTAAATTTTGTTTTCTCTATTCCATTATCACAAAAACCTAACACGCTAAGATCTCAACTCGCGTTTAGTACATTTTTATCACCTTGACCTCTAAGACATGTGAAAGACACATAATTAAAATAAAATAATGGCCGACATTGTAATTAAATCTAACGGTAAAGCCGTTAGATTTAATTACATTATTGACATGGCTCTAACCTTCATAGATACATCGACAAATCTTCGTACGTATCGTGTTATCTGTACAGAGCAGTAGGTATTATCTAAAGTTATCATTAGTATGTCAATACGTATAAATCTTATTTAAACTGATAAAATATTTATCTCCGAACTTAGTGTAAAAACGAGTGACTTTTCGTGTAGAACTGTGAATGGTTAACATTCCTATTAGCGTGTGACCCCCAAATACAAAAACGTCATGCTCTCTGTCACTGAAATATGAATGACTAGATGTCAGCCCTTGCTTGGCTTTGGTATCAAAGTTTCACAACAAACGCCTACGAAAAATATCATAGCAATAGTGACGTATTGCATCATTCAGATTTACAAAGGCGCTTAAACTATTGAAATTTTGAATGACTGAAATAATATGTTAAACGTATCTAATAAAATATATAGCCTATGTTACTCGTCTTATTTGTATCTTTCTAACGTTAAAAATTCTTTTTAAATCGATTACGTAGATATTGTGTTAAATTGGACCGTACAATCAATACAAAAAATCTTATGTTTTCACTTTACAGTATATTAGTTTAGACAGATATAAAATGAGATCCAACTCAAAGATAGCTGGCGTTTAGAGTCTATCTTCTAGACTAGACAAAACTTTGAGCTTATTAAATAGAATCAGGCATAATAAAATTTTAAAACAATTAACTATACTTCTAGAATTAATATAATTATTTCAGTTTAAATTAACACATAAAGTTAATGCCATTTTAATTAACCGACTTCAAAAGGAGGAAGTTTTTCAATTCGACCGTATATAATATATTTTTTTTATGTGTGTACGCGGATTATTATTATGTGTGTAGGTCGTCGTTTATGAACCGACTTTGATGATTTTTTTTTCATACCGTATCTTACTTGTGAAACACTTCGAAAACTTTTACCTATTGGAATTTTCTCATCTAAATCTAAACTAATGTTTTATAGAAAAAAGGATTGGCGATGATATTTTCTGTAGTCGTTTGTTGTTTGTGAGACCGAAGCGAAGCGAGGGCGGACGTCTAGTTCAATAATAAATTAACAACCCGTTATTCATGAGGCCTTGAAATGACTCATTCAGAGAAAGCATGTGAACTGATCAACGCGCTTCCTTAAGGCCGCCAATTTCAGTTATATTTTCAGGTTTCCTGAATATTTTTCTTTAACGTTCAAGGCAAACTTTTTCTTTATCGGTCAAAAACAAATGAACATTTTCAACCAACTATGAAACTTTACAAGTCTGTGCTGAAAAGAGTCATAGTCAAGTTCATCTTGAACTTGACTTCGACGATAAGCGACTTCTAAAACAAATTGTGAGAGGAGAACATTCCAGAAGAAAATCTCACATTCAAGTATGAAACAAAATCCCAATATACAAGTGTAAGTAAATATGTGAACTGCGTACAACAAAATTTATTGTATTATGCTGCGCTTCGCTGCGCCAAGCAGCTAGATTAGCGTAAACATACAAAAAAAAACTTTTTTACAGAACAAATGGAAAGAATTACAGATTATGCTAAAAGCCTGTTAAAATCATTAAAAGGCTTTGTCCAGCAGCTTTAACCTTTGCATTTGGACTAAAATGACGATGATGAATTTATTTTTTTACAGCATCATCCATCATGAGCAGAATTTAACACAATATTGAAACTATAATTTTTTTGAGAACGAAATCCGTGATATAGATGTTCGTTATTTTTGCTGCTCTGGGTATTCGCTAGGCTTGGGTGCGTCCTGCTTAGATTGGGCCCTGCCTATTACTACAAAATACCCATTTTTTATATTAGCATACTAAAGTGACTCCACTGTCTCCCTCTTAACAACACAACGTATACTCTTAGACGATTCAGTAAATACGAGGGGTGATCAAAAAGTAATGAGAATAGGTATATTAAAATAACTATATACTTAAAAATAAAATTTATTTTTCTACATAGTCTCCTAATAGGTCAATACATTTAGTCCATCTCTTTTCTAATCCAACGATACCCTTCAAAAAAAATCTTTATTTTGACTCTCCCAAAATGCCTCTACAGCGGCCATCACTTCGCCATTATCCTCAAATTTCTTTCCCCGGTGTTCGAGCCGAGGAAACAAATAAAAGTCGCTGGGGGCTAGATCTGAGAGAATCTGAGAATAGGGTGGGTGTTCAAGCATCTGGAAGCCAGGAAAAATATCTTGATCCGCCTGGAACATTTCAAGATTAGTCCTTGAAATGTCGAATCGTTTCTTCTTTTGTTCATCGGTTAACATTCTCGGGACCCAACGTGCAGAGACCTTTCTCATGTTCATCTCGGTAGTTAAGATTCTTTGAATGCTACCAAATGAAATGCCTGTGTTCTCAGATAAATGACAAATTGTCACTCTTTGGTCTGCCAAAACCAGATCTTGAACTTTTTTAACGTTTTCTTCAGTGAGGGAAGAGGATGGCCTTCGCGGTATTCGTCTTCCATGAATGTTCTTCCCATCTTAAACTCTTTGCACCAGCGTGCAGTTGTAGAATATGGAGGAGCAGAGTCCCCCAATGTTTCCACCAAGTCAGTATGAATGTCTTTGATAGACAATTTTTTCAAGCGCAGGTATTTGATGACGCTTCGCACTTAATTTTTCTCCATTTTGATGTTATCACTCCGACTGCTAGTATTCAAATGAATGTATCTTTTAAAAATGACGTTCTATTTATAACTTTTTTTTTCAGGGAAGTTGTAAAGGATTAGGGAGTTGAAAAATATTTTTTCAGAATTTTGTTATTACTAGAATAATCTAATTTTATCACCTCTCGTAGTGTGCCGAATGGATTAAAACGTTACGATGTTTTGTTCGTTTTGTTTTACAGAAAACGAAACAAATGTGACAACGTTTTTGTAATTACTCAATTGGTTATTCTTTAGTGCACAATAGAATAGACTCACAATAATTATATAATTATATTTTAATCTGAGTTTTTAAGCCCGTTTAATCGTGCGTTGATATCTATTCATTATAGTTTAGAAACGTCTGACTGTTTAAAATCGCTAATCTCGGAACCCAAAGATTCTGGAGGCGGTTATCATTGTTAAATTTTTTGAAAGAAAAAATGTATTAACTTAAATCTGATATAGATGATGTGCAAATTTTCGATGAATGACGACGATGAACTCGATGTGTACAGAAAAATTATTGCACATTTATCTTACAAACCCGGCACACTTCATCATTTTATCTAACTGATATTAAACAATAGCTGATAAATAATGATATTGATTGCATAATATTATATTTTCTTCCTACCGAGTTATCAATATAAACTTACGAGCTTTTGAGAAAGTCACGAGAAGCGGTTAGACTGTTAATCAAAAGAAAAAGTCGCGCAGTGTATCGAGAAAAAGACAGGACTGCTCCCCAGAGTGTAAGGGAAAACGCTACAGACTAGCCGAGTGTGCTGGAAAAACTACAACAAATCCATTTATAAATTATGATTTAGAATATTTTACTTCAGTAATAAATAAAATCGGGACTAATATAAAACCAACATTTCACAGCATCAATTTTATTAATGCGAATGAATCCCCACGTTTCGTTCGGTGGACCAAACTAGTTGAAACTAAACTCAATACATCACATGAATTCACCTGAATATTATAACTCAATTATAGGGCAGCAGTCAGTCAACTATCTAGATTTTTGTCTACTCATAATGATTGCCATATACATTCATTTAACCAGTTTTGTCCATCTATTAAAAAGTTTTTTTTAACGTTCGAAGTGCATTATGCATAAGTAGTCGCCCGGGCAAGGATGGGGTTATGTCGGGCTCTCAGACCGCATGACACAAAAGGCGTTCGGCATACAGACTAGGTCCTAGCTCATTACACCCACCACCCAGCACCGGTGATGCGTCCGTGTTAGGCGCCTGTCAGGATGATATACTTTACACAATCGGCGTGTGGAAGGGCATCCTTCCCAAGCTTAACGGTGGGAATTTCCTTTTCTTAAAGAGAAAGTTATGTGGTTGGATTTCGTTTTGGATTTCGTGCAGTTGAAATTGGAGTTTGTGGCTGGCAATAATTTGACTATCATCGACAGATAGGTAGACAATGTCGTCTGCATACGTAGCACCTATGATGGTCTCACGTACAGGCAGTCTGATAGGAAAATATTGTAGAGTACCAGTCCAAGTACAGAGCCTTGTGGCACTCACTTCAAAAGCGTAAAGTGGTGATCGTGCTTTTCCTTGTTTTATCTGGAATAATCTTCCAGACAAGTAGGATTTGATGAGTGGGACCACTTGACGTTTACTGGTTGACACGCTATCTCCAACCGTGCACCGCCTGTTGTCAACGAGTGGAAACCCAGCGCGGGTGGTGCTGGTCGGGTGCTGGTTGGGCCTAATGAGCTATGACTTTAAACACACAGCGTTCCTCCAGACGGCCAAAGTGCCAAGTTTTTAAGCGTAGCTTGTACATTCATCCGCGACACCTATTAGAAGGCATGGTCACGACACAGGTACAGTTAACGTGTGGGCAGAATGACACTCAGTCAGCTGTAATTAATATGTACCTTCATGTTTATATTGTAATTGTTTCTATCATTACAATTGGTCCATGTTTGTCATTTAATAATAGAGTATATAAATTCAACATTATACATATACCCAGTAAAACAAAAGGGCTATACTGTTGCAGGTTCGAAACTTGACAACTACCAATAAGACTATAAAAATTACAGTACATACTTTTTAAGTTTACATTAGCATTTAAAAAAAGTAGTGATCGCGTAGTGGTCGAAATTTGACCATATTTTTTTATGCATAATTTGCAAAAAAACATTAGCATTCTACTATTAGTGTATGGAATTTCATACTCTTCCATCAGCGCAATTTTCGTAAAGAAGGGTACAAAGTTTTTGCTTCACGTATTAATATATAGATAAAATATAACTGATGTATTGTAAGGCAACAAGAGTACTGGATTATTATTGCCAGGGCAAGCCTTTTCATATTCTTGCTAAAGACAGGTTAGTTAAATCAGAAAATACTGGTACCACGGGTTTGTAAAATACATGACCAAATACTTACCAAGTGTCATTTTGCCACTAATAAAGCTGGGATGTTTCTGTGTGTCTGCTATCGCAGCTAGAGGAATGCCCCAATTTGCTACAGGACCCCAAAAATGTGTGCTGAAAGGTAAATTATAAAATTAAATAAATAGTGCTTTTACTAATATGTGTATCTAATGAGATAGTTCAGTAACCTTGAGAAAACTAAATAAAATATCTACATAGTAATGTTTTTTATGTGACGATTGCATGATTTTATTATGTTTAACCTAGTGGTAAGTTAAGTTAGTAGTTTAAACCTTTACAAAAAAATACATTTCAATTACTAATTAATTCTGACTGAAATTGATAATTACTTTTTGATTCCAAACTACTTTCTGAAAGATTTTTGTCAAATGATTTGCTAAGAACTCTATAAGTCTGACTTAACAAAATTAAATATATGATTGATGAGATTACAGATTAAACTTGTGAATCAAAATAAAATATAGGTAGGTATCATATTTCGACAATACTACTTTAATACTTCAACTTTTACACAGATGTAATATCAGTTGATAAAGAAATATGTAATCTAGGTCCAAACTCAAAGTCCCTATCTATTTCCACCCATGTTACACAGTGCATAAAGGCCTCTTCTCATATAGAGAAGGTATGAGCATTAATCATCACGCTTGCTCAAGGCGGATTGCGAATTCACAATATTAATTATGTCAGAAAGAACATATGATATGAAAAATCACATTGATACTTGTCTGAAGATAAAAGATGACTGAGAGAATATAAATTACTATTACCAGCCTACTATAATCGTGCTTCAGTCAACAATCCCCATACATACCCATCAAAAAGTGGTGATTATAAAACCTTAGGGAAAGGCTTATGTTTAGGTTTTTATTTTATTCTATTTTATTTATTTACTTTTGCTTTTATATTGCTTTAACGTAGTGTAGGGTTCTTTTAATTTATGCGTTATATGTTTTGTCATCTTGTGTCTTCTTTGTGTACCTTTATATGTTATAATCTAATTCAGTTGTGAGGGTCCAGCTGAAAATCAGTGCTGTGCATTAGCGCAGCAAATACTGAGCTGGAGCCCTTTTGTTATATGTACATGTGTGTAAATATTGCGTGTAATTATCTTCATAAATATTGTATATGTAAGTGTAAACTCTTTTAATGTTAAATTTGTGTATTATGTACTATAACGAAAAATAAATGGTTTAAATGGTTTAGGTTAATAAATAGATATTTTTATTCACAAAATGTTTAAAAAATACCGTAAACGTAATATGTAAATAAATGAAATAAAATAGGTATAAGTATGAATGCACTTACCTCATTAAATAATCTCTAAATTCTTTGCTTTTCAGCTGGTTCAGGAGGTTCTTGAACAGTGCACTCATTGTGTCTGCAAAACCTTAAGACTTTTAGAATACAGCGTGCAGATCGAGGTTTGAAAGATACAGTTATATAAACCAATAGCGCGCATTATGGTCATTTTATTTAAATTAAATTACGTATGCTTTCATTACAATAGTGTCAAGGTTAACCTAGTCAATTTACAAATATGAAACTAACATTTTTTGGTTCTTAAACACACTTACCTATATATCTCGTACACCTACACGTTAAAAATTAAATATATAAAATAATCAAAATAAATTTTACAAAAAATTACGTCCGACACTTCTGGCCAATTTGGTCCAATGACATTTGTCACCTGTCAATCACCAGTGTGGTCAGCACAGTCTAAATGTGTTTATTCTATCTATCTAATCTTTATTAAATGGTCAGCACTAGCAGCAAAAAAAAGTAAGCCACTGAATAAGTAAAAAAGATAATAAATAAGCCACTTAATAGAACTATTTGGCCCGTCTCAATAAAGGCATGCATATAATTAACTGCTCCTTCTTCGAGTTGTGTATACAATACAATGATACAATTATCTTTTCGTCCTAACCATTAGTACATTTATATTTACTTTTAAAGCAAAATGTCTGGCGCAAATACCTAATGCATGATTGCGTATATTCTCGTATGTCTTTATATGGCTCAGTCTGCAGAGTAAAATACTTCTTTTCATGTTGCACTAATATTGCTCAAAGTCGTAATTTACGACATTGCTCTAGCCCACTCAAACTCAACTCAACTACTCTCTTTACGACTCGTAAAGAGAGTCGTTGTGTTAAGCTTGTGTGGGCTAGAGCTACCAGTAGAGACCGTAGCTCATCGCTATTCATTGTTTAGGTATTACCTACAGAATGACGTCTAGGTAACTGTCATTAACATTCCACAATCCACCAACTCAAAGATAACCGTTGAATTTAAAATAATTTAGAAAAACTGCACAAAAAGATATTCAAATTTCAACATGTAATAAATTAAATAAAGTATAAAATATGGTGATTAAAAGTGATAAAACAATGCAGACATATTATTACCTGTGTTTAAAACATGGCTTTAATCCGATTGTTTCTAATTCTATACATGCTTCTGTACATCATTGTCTACTTCGGCTTAGTTGGGGCTCTTGTGTACATTAGAAACGTCATTGTATTGAATAATGAGTACGTAAAGCTTCTCTATCAAACTTTTGACTGAAGATTGCTGGATATTGGCTTGGCAGGTAGATTGGTGACCGCAGTAAATCAATATTTAGTATGCATGTAGCTCTGATATCCCTTATTTGGTATTCCCTTAAAAGCTTCATGAATACGACACTAACAGGAAAAGAACCTGCCATACCTACTTAAGTAGGTACCTATTTCACAAATGTTAACATGCTAATGCCACTAGGGGTTTGCTGTTTGTATCGATAATATGAACGCAGCTTTTGCTTCACTTAGTATGGTGATGACAATCACGATTAATAGGTAGATACCTACCTATTAATCGTGATTGTCATCACCATCGTCATTCTTACCCAAAAGATGTCTACCCCAAGCTTCCTCCTTTTCTTCGTGATCTTGAACACTTTCCATAAGTTTCCTCCACTTTGATAGTATACCTATATTTTTATTTGCCCACAGCATACCAGAAGAAGCTTACATACAATATGAACAATAATGTCAGTAACAAAGAATTTTCAGCTTGACGACAAACTTCAAAATAATATACGTGAAGACAGCAAAATTTTCGGTAATTTACAACACATTAAATAATAGTCAATTTACATTATAGTTTATAAGTATTTAAATTCCAATTCATCAAAATGTCGTCTAAATATGAGAATTTCAAACTGTATATCATGATACCGAAATATCATATACCTAAAGTTAAAATACCGAGAGCGCTGAAGAAATTTGATTTCTTAAAATCCTGCCCCAAGATTGAAATGCCGGAATTTAAGGTTCCAAAATTCAACTGGCCAATGTTTAATGTTACAAAGTTAAAAATACCAAAGAACCCTCCGGCAACTGATACAGCTGGAATCCCGAAGAAGTCTGCTCTGGTAATTCATGATAGCTCTCTTCTGAAGATACCTATGGACTCTGCTATGCAAGTGTCGAAACGCAAAACAATTAGGAAATCAAGATCCATGCCAAGCACAGCATCCCGCGTGGCAATTGACGATTTTACGCAGATAGATCCAAAACATGATGTCATAAACTGGCCCGGTTTACCCTCAATCCTGGATTTCCATTTTTAAATTAGTTATACCTATACGCTTGTTTATGTCCTTGGAAACCATTTTATATGGTCTACAACATAAATTGGTCTACAATTTATGTACCGTTTATCTATGGTTAGGACTATCCCTACCAAACCAGAGCACTTACGACCCTACTTTATATATAGAGAGGATGATTGAATGTTTTTCGTTTTCTGTAGAGGTACCGCACAAACCATTTCGTAGAAGATAGCTATAACTACTCTAGATAACAGTCTAAAGTTCTAATTATTTTTCTACCAAAAAAATGTAAATTAGGTATTTAATTTTATTTAATAATCCAATAAAATGATTTAATACATTTTTGTTAGTTTTAATCGCAAATTTGCGCGTTTCTGTCCTGCTCTCTCTTGATTGGCAGTGTGCCCGCTGGATATACAACCTAATTACCTACTTCGAATGAGCATATTACTCGCGTGGATTTCGCGCGAGCTCGGGTGCCCGGTATGTATGGACGCGGTTATAATATACGTACACTTCGAGCCAAGACAAGACATCCAGCACAGCAGCACAGACAACTTGCGTTTAACTGCGATCTCATCAGGTAAGTGGAGGCCGGGAGCACATAGTTGAGAAAGCGCAGCATAGAGAAATCTTTCACTGCCAAATCATTATCGTTTTTGTAGGCGTTGAAATAAGATCGAAAATTAATTAACGAAATAAAATATTTTGATTATATAAAAGCATTGAAGCGACTGCAGCAGAATGGCAGTAAGCAAGATAGTATATGCTCTACGCTGCGGCCCTAGAGGTGAGATACTTTGTTTGGTTTCACCGAAATAAATCCATTCCATGCTGGTTTCAGCATGAATGAACCGGATTAACCGAGCAAGTACTATCCTTTCATAAAAGTTCAACGTAAGAGTAACTAGTATCCGTACTATTGCGTTTCGTTCAGTGAGTGCCGAAGGCCCAATTGTCTCCTTTTCTTTTTCCTTACCTCCCTCAATCGTTTCACGTACCTCACTCTCTTCACGGTAGGCAGCGGCTTCGCATTGTTGGAGCAATTCTAGGGACCCTCGAGTCGTCCAATGAGCCGTTACCACTTACCATCACGTTGACTGTTCGCTCGTCTGCCACTGTTGGTAAAAAAATATATAAAACGAAATAACACGACATTTGTGTTTTATAAAATATAATATTTGTAATATAGCTACATCATTGTTGTACGTTTTAGATAACAAATTTTAGAAATTAAACTCAGTGTATAACTTGAATTTGTAGTAAATTAAACAGTCAAACTAAATAATTATTAAACTACAATAAACTATAGGAAAATGACATGGATCATACAAAAATCTGGATGGAATGCGGTGAGAATATCAGACATTTAACTACATATTAATTCTAGGGGATATTGGATTAAATTCATCCTGCAAATCTTTTAAATATTCGCCAGTTACGAGCATTTACACATAGGGGC